>VYXF01012141.1:280-44016 GCA_013397295.1 Polioptila caerulea | reverse complement strand
GGTGGCCTCGCCCCGTGCCGCCCCCTCTCCCTTCGCCCCCCGGCGGAGCGGCCGGAGCCCCGTGGGCGGCAGGAGCGGTCCGGAGGCATCGCCGTGCCGGGGCAGCGCCGCCCCGCGCCTCCCGGGGCTCCCGGGGCTCCCGGGCAGCGGCGGCGGCCGCGCTGTCGGTGCTGCACAGCCGAGGGGAAGCCGGAGGGGGTGAGAGATCAGTCATTTCCTCGTGTTGTGGCTGCACCCCTCCGACTGTAACTGCGGGCTGTCAGTTTACGTCGGAGCGACTCTCCGAGAAGTCTTGTAACAACGAAAACTACCTGCTCTGCGCTTCATTACTATCTTCAACCCAAAGACCTTCAAAACCTTTCAAAAGCCTCGATTAAACTATTCCTCCCAATCTCTTCATGCCCTTCCACTTTTCAGGCAAAGAAGATTTTGCCTTTCCCTATGTCGGTGTTTTTCAGCCCCACGAACTGTGGGAACATTTTGAACTCCTTACAAGGGATCAGTGAAAGCAACTAGGAAAAGCCAGCCAGAAAAGTAAGTAGGCTTAAATTTACTGTGCTCGTGCCCATGCTGCTATTGCAAAACTTTTAATTGTCTGAACATTGAAATATGTTTGAAAGCTGGTTTTAGGATGCTTCAAAATTTCAGAGGACCCAAGTGGCTGTTGCAGAAGGCTTTTAGGGATAGTCCAGTAGTTAGGAAAACATTAGATAGCTGCCATTACTTCTGCTGATGAATCAGCAGAATAAGCATTCATAATTCTTAGTTTCTATCACAGTAATACAGTTGTACAGCATTGGTATTTGTTTCGATGACTGACAACAAGGGTCTGGGCACTGGAATATTTTGAAGTTTTCCCAAAGAAAGACTAGAATCTGCAAACAGACTTCTAAGAAGTCTCTTACTAAATGTGCATTACCAGGTATTTTGGGTTAACAAGTGTCTTGATTTATATTACAGAATTTTCATAAGTAGTATGCTACTTTACTGCTGGTGTAGAAATAGAAAAACTAAGGTAATTTACTGTTTCAGGAACAAGCCTGTGCAGGTGGCTTGCACTGAATTAACTCTGTGGGAATCACCTCTTGCCTTCCTCAAGGGACGGTAATCACACTTTGAAACACTTGGTTTCTGACAGTCCTAAGCCTTCCTAAGACACCAGAGATGTTTCAATTCTGCATTTAGCAGTATTTCTGAACTGAAATGTTTTGTTAATAGTCTTGCACTGTATTGTGAAACATCTCTGAAATGTAGTGTGGAAAAGGTATAAGAAAATGACGTTTCACTCATGCAGAGCTGCTGTTGGTAGCTGATAAAACATATTAATTTTCAATAGCATTTACTCTCTTGTATAGGCCTGAGGGTATTTAACTTACCAGTCTCATTCTAAAAGCTTCATTGCATTTAAAGGTATATTTATGGGGGGAGTTAGGACAATACTGAGTTATAGTCAGAATCAAATTTCAGTGAAGGAAAGCTCTAAGTCCAATAAGAAACAAGCCTGCTGTTGCATCCATGCTTAGGTTTTAAACTAAACTTTAGAGTTTATACAATACTTACTCTAAGTATTGTGTCTGGAGCTGATGTGCTTTTTTTGCTCATACTGTACAGATTCTGTGTGCAGGGTAACAGTGTGCTTAAAGGCTGACAATTTTAAAAAGTGCAGATGACTGAGCATGATCTAGGTGAAAGGCCTAGGAAATGGTGATGTTTTTAGCCTCTGGCACAAACTGGCCCCTGTTTTCTAAGCTGAATGCTGACTAAAATGCTCTATTGGATTCAGCCATCAGATCTTACAACTTGGAGCACTGAACAGCCATTGCATCTTGCCTTTTGTTTGAAATTCCTAGTCCAGCTCTGTGGTTTGAATAATATCTTTAGCACACAGTTTTTCATGGGTATTGTAGCCTGTCCCCAAAAATTCAATGTTTTTAGAACTTAAATATTCCAAATCTGCATGAAAGATGTTATTATTTAGTGTGATGCTAAGATCATGGAAAACAGGAACAGATTTAGAACATGGCTGTCACACTGTTGCTCTTTTGCTAATAACTTGAGAAAGAAGAACTGAATGTATGTTTATCTGCTTTGACTGTTACAGTGTAGACAGATCAGTACTATCTTGAACTACTCTTAATTTGAATTGCAGCTGTAGCCTCTGTAAATGTAACCAAGATTTCTGTGCAGCCGCTGGGTTGCCTAAAAAAGCACAGAGTCCTTTGAGATCCTCTGCCTCTCTTGGTCTCTGCCCAATGAACTGCTGAATGCTATTTTTTCTTCTGTTTTATTGCTGATGTACTTGTTCTGTAAGATCTGGTTTTCTAAAGCTTTGTTTTCTGGTTTTTTTTTCTATCTGATTGTTTCATAACCTGTGACTTTTGGCACAAGAAAACTGTGCTGAATCTAAAACTTGCAAGCTCTAATTAGCCAATTGATATCCCAGTTAACTTTACACCATCGTCATTCAGATGTGTTTCTTTCCCTAAATCTGTTAGTCAGCAGAATGTTCTCCTGCTAGACAATATTTCTTGATAGTCCTTCTTGATAATATTTCTTCATATGGCTACAATGGCAATATGCCGACACTGTTATTTTATAACCAGTTACCTGTAGCTTTTTGCTCTTCAGAAGTATAAGCAGCAGCAAAGTGCAGGTCTTGTTGTTATTTACCATGTGCCCAGGTAATAGGAAAGCTACACACAAACAGACAATGTCAAGTATTTCTGGGGGTTTGAAGATATGGCTGTGAATTTGTGCAGGCAGTTGAATGAGTTTTGCAAGTCAGTTGCATTGATAGGATTTAGATTTTTGTTTATGATTATATGAGTACACATATGAACCACTGGCCTATGCAGGAAGTTGGACTACTCTTCTCAAAATGTTGCATTAACTATTTATTTTATTTTGTGCAGTAGCAAGCTGAGAGAACTTCCATGTGACAAACAACAGTGTGATTGCCTTCCTGGGAGGTTTTTGACAATCTGTATTTTTGCTGCCTGGGTAGAAACTTTTTCTCCAGCCTTCACTGAAAACCTATTGGTTTTGCCCAGGCAGGGGATCAAGTTTTACTGTTCTACTTTGACTGTTGCATACATCCAATTCTGTTTGTGTTCTTGTATTGTTGTGGTTATTGGGGAGGGTGTGGATTAGCTAATTAATAGATTTTAATCTGTTAATTGAAAATATGAGATTCTGACACATAGACTGGGCTAGAGCAAAGATCAAATTGCTCCTTTTAATTTATTTTATGGAAATTAGGTTCTGAGGCAGGGCTGAGATTTGAGAACTCCTCAGGAAATATCCCATGCAGGGTGGGGCTTTGAGCAACCTGGTCTGGTGGAAGGTGTCCCTACCCATGGCAAGGGATTGGAACTAGGTGGTCTTGAAGGTCCCTTCCACCATTTTGTGATTCTAAGGCACAGACAGAATTTTCCAATCCAAATCAAAGATTGCTGTGTGTCTTGTTTGAAACGTCCTTGTTGAAGTTCAGTCTAGTAGAGACAGATCAATTAAGCTCAATTAAGGATTGAGCTGGTTAAGGATTACAAAATTTCTATCTGGTCTTCACGGAATAGAATTGAAAAGTCCATTCCTCATGCAGGAGAAAACTTGGATTGCTACTCAGAGGTGCCCACAGGCAGCTGCCCATTCCTCTTCTCACAGAGCTCTGCTAGGCTCAGGCAAATCTGAAGAGTCACATCAGGAACAAAACTACAGATCTTCCACAGATACAGGCAACTGTGTTGTCTTCTCTGAATACAGAAGTTCTGCTGCTGCAACATGGTTCAAGTCCTTTCCCAGAGAAAGCTATACCTGAGTTCATTTACCACTTCAGCATGGTCAGCATCTCATCCTGCATATCCTGCTTTACCAGGATCCTGCCCCAGCTTCACAGCTTTGACATAACTTTGTTTTCTAAGCCCTTGCAATTTCTTTCAGGTTTACTGTTTCTTTATCTACTGTTTCTGGTTCATTGCATTTTTCTTTTTGGAATTTTGCACTGCACTACTTGTTTGCTTATTTTGGGTTCTGTATTACATGATTTCAGTTTCATTTCTTGGCCAGTACCATGTTTAAAATCAATATATATGATCTTTTTTGGTGCTTCATTTCTGTCTGTATAGCTGAACAGGTGACCTGAGTTGAACTAACTACAGTTGTAGTGAGGCTGATTTTTTTCTCTACTTTCTGGTGACATTTGTTTCTTTCGTGTATGTGTTCCTGAGAACACATTGCAAGAAGAAATAATCAGAAAATTACTCAATAAACCTTTCTTCATTTCAATTGATGATCCTCAGCCCAGATAGCCTTCTTGCTCTTCCAGTTCCTTCATCAAGACACTGTTCTAGTGTAGCTGTTGCAGGAATCCATTCTTTCAGGGCTGTTCTGCCAAACACACTTGAAGGGTCATTTGGAGAAGTTTTCAGCTCTGTGAGGGTTCGTCTTTTTCTTTGTCCAGTTAAGAACAGACATGAGGCTGTCTCACATTAAAATTTCACCAACCAATATTTCACAGAAGAAATATGAAGCCATAAGCTGAACTGCAGATAAAGCAGGGGTTTGCTGGGAAATACTTATTTGAGAAATTTCTCTACATGTTCTTTGCTTACAGTGTATTTTAAAACATTTCAAGCAAAAGCAGTGTTGGCCTGTGTTTGCTGTGCACTCCTGGCCTTTAGGTGTAACCTTGGCATCAAAATGTTGAGGAAGGTAATTCCCACTGTCTGGCACTCACCTTCAAATCATGAAGCACCACTCATGGAGGATGATGCTATTGTTTAGATAACATCTTAACCAAGCAACAGTTGCATAAATGGGAACAGGATCTTCTGTCATAAGTAATGTTCTTTCTAGTGCTCATGTAAGATTTGGTTTGATACCTAGTGCAGGAAAAAACCACAAAAAATGTGTGTTATAAAGTAGCTTCCAAGAATGAAATGTTTGCAGATCCTAACATGGATAGGGAAGTTCTCAGAACTATCAGGAGGACAGTTGCAGCTTTGAGAAATAGTTAGCACTACTACTTTCCCAAGGAGTGGCTGCCCTATGCTGAAGTTCTGTGTTGCCTTTCAGAGGCATCAGTTCTCCAGGAATTTCTTCAAGCATGGCAGTGGCTGTAGCCTGTTTTGCAGAGGACCAGATCCTTTCAGAATGTGTTAGAAAGAGAGCCTTGTAGAAGATCCTTGGAGACTTTGCAAAACCTCATGTTACTTAAGTAATGTAGTTACTTTATGCCATGTTTTCAGCAATGAAACTGGAATATATATTTTAATCCCATTCTAAACCCTCTCCTCCTCCCTCTCTGCACCCCAGTCATTTCTTCCTCTGACCATGCTGTTTTACTATCCTTCAATTTTCTCTGTGACATGAGAGGTTTGCCCTGTAAACATGATGACTGAAATGATTTGGTTATAAATAACAACCTTCTATTTTTTGTGGTTTATTTTTAACGATGCAGCACTTGAGAGGGTAGTGATGTGTATAAAGAGTTGATGAAGCAGACAGAGAGGGGAGAATTCTTTTGGTGACTTCTCTGCAGGAGGAAATGTGTCATAGAATGAAGTAATTTCTTTCTGCACAGACACTTGTTTGCTGTCTGTATGTTCCATTTTGCCTGAAGAATTCAACCAGCTACTGGAGGTCATTGATGCCCTGAGATCACAAGAAGTAAAGTTATACTGGCTTAGCTTGCTGTGTATGCATGATCTTGATTTATGTTATCTCCTCTGATCAACTGGACCCTAATGATGAAAATGCTCCAGCAAAGTTTTTGGCAGTGGATTTTCTCTGGAAAATGAAGCTGGCTAATGATTACATGTCTCTGAGGAGATGTATGTCCTTATCAGTCAGTTTAAGCAAAACAAAGGGGTCATCAGCCATGGTACCATTCTGATTAATTTACTGATTCACTACCACTAGCTGCTGCTTTTGGCAAAGGGAAAGAGGATGGCAGACTAGGATCCAAGGTCACTGAAGTTGCAAAAAGCAGGAATAAGAATGATCATATTGCCATGGGTTCTCATGGTCCTCAATGTGTTTACACTGGAAACAGAAGCCAGCTCTTATCTTTATCTCAGAGGGAAGGAGACCAATGTTCTGCTGCTCAAAGTGCTCCTGGTGTTTGTCTTATGTGGAATGGATTAAACAGCTCAATCATCATAAAAGGTTCCTAAAACATTCTGTTGATGAAAACAAACATAAGATTGCTGGTTGATGAGAGATACTGTTAAGACATTAATGAATTCATTAGTCCATGGAGTAAACCTTTTGGGACTTAAATACTTAAGTATTTAAGTATTTTTGACAAGAAACATGAAATATAAATTACCTCTTACAGTTACATAATGTTATTATTTTAAAATATACATTTAAATATATGAATAGACAGATATATGTCCAATTTGTTACCATTTTGAAAGAAGGATCTTTATGCTCAATGTTATTATTATGCTTTTATTAGTGGCTAAGATAGGTTCATTAGAGGAAAATATATCATACTGAATTCAGCAGCCTGAGGAAAGTGGGGTTGCTGCTGCTGCTTCTCCATATCCCCAGATCCAACCAGTACCAAGGCTGAAGGTGTGTTTCTCATGAGCACACACACACAGAGAACACACACAGTGTACTTACATTTGTTCCTGGCAAGTCATGCATATCAGAGGGGCAGCACCAACAGCTTCGTCCCCTCTTCTCTCTACCTAAGCAGAATGGAGGCCCAGTACTGAGAAATATGTACATAAGTAGAGATACATCACACATCTGCAAGGTGGATCCCTCAGCACACAGGCTCACACAGTCTGCCCAGTAGCTCCTTCATCCCAGTCTCCCTAGCTGAGCTGGACAAGAGCCCTCAGGCCATAGCCCTGCTCCAGTTGTTGGTACAGACCATCCCATGTGCATGTGTGTGACTGGCCAGGACTTCCCAGGACCCCTTTTTCTGCCCCTGAGTGCTCATACTCTTAGAGATGGACAGATGCTTTTCATACCCAGGGCTGGCAGGGGACTTCCAGGGTCCTGTATGTGACCCTTGTGTCCTGCTCTGGACTGGTGGCAATGAGCTTTTGATAGGCTGATGGCTCATGTGGTGGCCCTGGCAGTAGCCCACCAGGGTATTATCCAGGTTCTCCATCCTGCTGTTGTTCTGAGTAACACTACAGGGGTGTGGAGAAGCTTTTATCACCCAACTAAACACAGTTTATGTAATCATCTCACCTTTCTAATTAATAGAGTGGAAATCTTGTCTGTCTAAAAGCTGCATAGAAATTTAAGGTCTTTATTTTTTTCCCAAAGGTTAACTCCTGGAGTGCATTTCTTAAATTAGGACCTACACAAGGCAAATTTTGTTTGTTTCACGAAATTTGTTTCTAAATTTATGAAGTTTTACATAAAGGCTTCATCTTTAAAAACCCTAGTTGTTAGTGGATTTAATGGGAGTAGTGGAGAAGGAATGTGAATGACGATAACAGTCCAATAAAACCAGGACAGCACATTCCTTATGACCCCACCCAGTCATTTTACACCTTTGTGCTTATTTTAAAAACAACTTTGTACATGTCACTCAGGGTGAAAAGTGGAAGGGCATAGGCCACTGGGGAATGAGGCCAGCAAGGAAAGAAGGAAAGAAAGAAATGAGCCATTATGTAGTTCCTAAAATCACCTGGTTTTGAGTCTCATCTCTGAACAGACCTCGCGGTAACTGTGCTTTTCAGCATAAATTTGGGAGAACATATTTTACATAGAGTGGCAGTATTTCCTCCAGCCCTTTGGCTGATGGCAGTCACCCATATTTGTAAGCTTGAAGACACAAAATATTTCATAGACTTTTTAGTTTGTAATCAAACTTGGAATTCTCTAGCACAGGACACACTCTAACACAGTTCTAGTACTGTCCACCCGTGTGTTTCTGCTACTTAAAGCAATTTGTGCTTAGCTTCCAAAAGAAAGATATTTTGCTCTTTTAGATGCACATTAGGAGCAAAAGTGCCTATTAAAGCTGCAGGTGTCACACACCATCCTTAATGTCTCCAGCATCTTGCTTTTTTCTATGCATTGTTGTATTTTGAATCTAAGGAACAGCAGTCAAATCTCTGTCCCTATAAATTTTATGGTTGCACTCTGATTCATGTGATTTGGATCAAAAATCATTGTCCTCTACAAGAATCAGTGCAGATGGCTTGACAGACCTCCTTTATCAGCTGAGGCTGGGAAGAGAAAGTGCTAATTTATTAGTGATAGTGCTATAAATTCATGTTTGCTTCACTTTTTTTTTTTTTCTTTAACACCTTCAATTTGATAATAGCAGTAAAGACATAAGACAGGCCTTTATCAGTCAGATAAAGAATTGCCAACTATTAAGTCTTTTGCATACAGGTTTTAACTACTTCAACTCAACTCTTATCTGGCTGATAAGATTAATGACAGTGTTTCTTACAGCTTTTAAACTTCATTCTTGCCATGAAGTTCAAAGGTTGGAGAGCAATATTCCACTATCCACCATTGCCTTTCTCTTCCTCTGGATAAAGGTTTGAGTTTTCAGCAATCATAACATTAAGCTTTCTTTTCATGAAAATGGCAGTACCTTGCTTTTGGTCTTCTTCAAGCATTCTTGGGGTGAAGAGCAAGACTCAGTTTCTGAGCCTTGGACAACTGTTGGCAGTTTGTCATACAGCAAACACTTGGAGAGACAGTCCAACCAGTCATGAAATGTTACTGTTTTGCTACTCTATGGACCATGTGTATCATCTCTCATAAAGACAAGCATCTCAGTCTTGCTCTTGTGTTCTTTTGCAAGAGAGAGCAATGATATTAAAGACTTTAATTGTTATTGTATTATCTACTACTTAGTATTTTAGGTTGCCATCTGGGAACATGCTTATGCAGGGCTGTTTAAATGAAGATGGTGACATGACATGGAAAAATAGAATGTGATATATCCAGCAATAGTTTTAGGTAGATTTAGGATCTCTTTTAATGACATGTGATTAGTTTTCCATGTTCTTGTGTCCACTGGGAAGGTAAAGACAAGATCCTGTTGTATCCTCCCTCAAGTTACTTTTTTTTCAGCTGATTCTTATGATTCAGTGCAGTGTAACTTCCTTATTCTAACAGAATCAGAAACATTAAATCTACAGTTTAAAAACCTTCAGACTGATTGATGGTGAAACTTGGGTTGTGGCCTCTGGTAATATTCCAAACTAACACTTGCCATGATCTGGATAACTGATTTAGAGCTGGGCCTTGTTCAGTTAGTCAAATACACCATTTGTATCATTTATTGTACATGAAAAACAGAGGCAGGATCTTCTATGGTTCTGTGTATGCTTATAGTACCTGGAAGAGCTGGAGCATGTGTACAGAACTGGAGACCTCCAGACCTCTCCAGATCTAGATTTACATTACATTCCTGTGGCTCTTCCATATATTAACCAATCTACTTGAAGCTGAACAAACTCAAAGGGGGAAATTCAGCACCTGAATTGTTTGGGGTTAGCAGGTCTTGTGTTGCTGTCTTTTGTAGCAGAAAGAAGACAGGGTGCATGTTTTTAAAACCTTGGCTAAAAATGTTTTGATATTACATTCTCATTTTATTGGAGAAGTTTGGCCAAAACCAAGTCATTGAACTGATTTGGTTTGTGTCTTTTGCATGCAGCTGCAGTTTTTGTTCTGAGAGGATTTTCTGTTTAGGACTGATTAAAATTGCTTCTTAATTTGTAGATAAGGCAAATGTTGCCAGAACACATCAATTAATTACTGGAAAAGATAAATTATATGTGAATAATGACATAAGAGACCATTATGGAATCCCAGAATTATTGAGGCTTGAAGGGACTTCTGAAGATCATAGATTACAACCTCCCTGCTCAAGCAGGATCACCTTTATTTCACACAATAAAGCTGAAGTCAATCTAGAGTGTGCAGTAAATAAAAAATTACAATTTTAGTAAAAATATCAAAATATCCTTTTGTGGCTGACAATGTAGGGAAAATATTGCTTATGAAATACTGAGAACTGAAGAGATACTAGGCTGTGTCAGTTCTAGGAAATAGGGACTACCAAGACCTGAGTGGAAAATTCCAGCACTTTCATCGGAGTGGAGGCATAGATAGCAATATTGGTATTTTGCTGGTGGTCTGACTGTATTTGCTGAATCAGAATGTTAGATCAATCATGGTTAGCTTTGTCTGAGTGTTTAGGTAGCAATTTGTTTAATTTTTGTGTGGTAACCCTTTCCCAGAACAGTATTGATGTACAGCTCAAAACGGAACACCCCTGGATTAGCACCCTTGGTTGAAGGCAAACACATGCTTAAGTGACTTGCTGGACTTGAGCCCAAGGCCTTGTTCACAATGATGGCTCTGTTTCCCACTGCACTCACGTTCTGTCATCAATTGTGGCACTAGCCAGCATCTCTGCCTAACGACTTAGCAGTCCTGTCACTTTGCTCAGAATTGGGAGTTGTGTTTTTTGCCTGGTATTTCTGAAAGCAGCAAATATGGGGCAATGGAATTAGCAGAGCGTCTTTTAAACGTGTTAAGATGTTTGTGGCACTGAACCAGGCAGACAGATAGATCTTTACAGACCTTCTGGCTACTTAAAACTGGGCACATCTCCCAATTCCTGTTTTAGTCAGTGCAGATTGAGAATAGCAGTAAGTGGCACATCCACTGAAATAATAACTGTTTGAAAGTAGTGAATTGTTTATCCTTGAGATGCTGTTTGGAAAAAGAAGCTTCTGAAATAGAGGGGAAGGTGAGTAGATGGGTGCAGGAAGCAATTGACAATCTGGAAGAAAGAAGTGTTAAAATCAGAGTTCTGTCTTTTGAAAATGGACATGCAGTTTGTGAGTAAGCAGGAAGTAACTCAGCAATAAAGGAATCTCCTTCCTACAGTGACATATTCTTTAAAAACTGAGGGAAAATCCAGATAAGCATGAATAGAACCTTTGAAGTTCGTTTCAGTTCTTATTTACAAAGCAATTAATGCAAAAGCTTTCATTGCACAGGACAAACAAATTAGTAGCTTGCATATACTAAAGACTGAGTGTGATTTATTTTCTTACTGCTGTGACAGGCTCCTTAATTAGACTGCAATCACAGTTCTTGTCTCTAGCTTGTCAAAATACATTATCTGAAAGGAAATGCCAAATCTGAGGTTAAAAAGGACACCAAACTTATTTTGTTTGCAACCAGGTTTTTTGGTGGAAACTGTGGAACTGTTGCTCCTTCACTGCTGCTCTGTGAGCTCAACTATGGAACATGTGCAAGAGGAAGCAGCGTGTCCTGAGCAAACGCAGAGGTATTGTGTGCAGAGACCAATATACAACCAGGAGCTCCTGCAGGAGCAGCTGCACAGGCGACAGAGAACCCGTCAGACTTTAGGGCAGAAGATTGCACATTCTTGTCGGTAGGGTTTTTTGTCTTACCTTTGTTTTATTGGTTAGAAATATTATAATTCTGAATTGATTCATGCACTTAGCTGGTAATCTTTTCTGAGAAACTTAAAAGATAAAACCACTAATTCTACTTTGGCTATTCAGCAAGACTGGGAAGAAGCTGTGTATATGCTTTCAGTGTTAATGTATAACTGTATTAGAAAATGTTGGATAAATTAGTTGAATTGCCTTCATCAAAGTGCAAAAGGAAAATATGCAGCATAGGAATGTGAAGTATTAGTCAAATCACGTGACATGAATTCATAAGACCCAGAAAAATATCTGTTAGAAAAATTATGTGGAAATACTTATGGCCAAATTTGTGCTTCATGTGATCCTTTCACAGAATAATGGAGATGTATGATAGCTGTGTAGAAATCTAAATTATTAGTCTAGTAAGAACTTACTAAAGGCATTCTCTAGCTTTTAATTAACTGCCTTGGAATCGAAATATCATCTGGTCAGATGTGAAATGTCTTTAACTGTGCTTCTCTTTTTCTTGTGGTACCAGGGGATTTAAGTTCTAGTTAAGTTCTCATTAGCTTTGTATTTATCCACGCTTCATTTGCAGAGTTTTTTCCATTTGTTTCTCTAACCTTGTTCTACAAAACAACAGAATTGCTTTTCTGTAAAATACTCCTGTTCACATGATTTGACATTTGGAGATTTGCTTTGGTTTATGGAATGACTTCAGTGGTAAAGACACTTAATTCTACCTCAGAAAACTTAGTCTGTCCTGAATTAAAATCATGTGGGTCAAAATTCTCCTAGTGATGCATTCTTCTTAACCATGAAGGAGTGTGGATGACTCTCTCACTTCTAGCAACAAGCTTCTTCACCGTGCAATTCAGAAATGCTAACCAGTCTCCACAATTCTCTTGCAATTCCCCTGCACAGAAAAGCATTTATACAACCCCTGTGTTACATTTTTAGTCGAGGTTAAACTTACCACAGTACAATCAAGGTATGATGCAAGGCAATACTGGACAGAGATATGTGTTTCCTGGCTCTATTCATTTGACATGAGTCAGGGTTTCAAAAGGTTAATAGCTCTGCCAAGAGCCACAAGGGTCAGTGCTGCTGGCTTCAGTGCCTTTCCTTTCCTTCTGGGTGAAGAAGGGTTGTGTTCTTAAATAGCCTGAAAGTGAGTCTGTCAGTACTAGTAGTGATGATGATAAGTACTGGTTAAATTAATGGATTTGGTGTTTTTAAAGCATAATATATAATGTTACGATCAAAAAAGTATAAAGCACAGAAGTAATAAATGGGAAAAAGCACTGCAAAGTACTCTTGATGAGTGAAGCCCACTATCAGGAAGCAAGTTGTGCTTAGGGGATTGTTTCTAGGAATGATTTCAGCAAAAGGTGTTGTGTGACCACTCAATTGTGCTTAGACTGTAAGAGTTTTACTTCCAGGCTTACAAGACTTTTGTTCTCTTCTACAGCTCCGTAAGATTTGTGAACAGCACTAACGTGATTAAGGGCTAAATGNTCCAGGCTTACAAGACTTTTGTTCGTAAGATTTGTGGACAGCAGTAACGTGATTAAGGGCTAAATTAACTGGAGGCATAGTTATTTGTGCTTAAGCATGTCCAGAAATTTCTGTCATCAGGACTCTGAGCCTGCCTGTAAAGGAGCTGTTTGCCTGTATAGGGATGAAAGAGGATTGTTGCAACCTGTTTGTCCCCTTCTAGTGTCTAACTTTCTTTCTGCTTTGTATTTCCAGTTTTTCTTCTAAGAAAGCCAAGTCTCGTCTTTACAGTTTCTTACCAATTTTAAAATGGCTTCGTCATTACCCAGTGAAGCAATACTTACTGGGAGACTTTATCTCAGGTATAAGCACTGGGATCATGCAACTTCCTCAAGGTGAGTGTACCTCTGGATTTAATTATCTCTTCTTGGCTTTTTCTGTGTGTGCTTTTATGGCAGTGCTTGGCATCCTGAAACAGGTGCTTCTGAGAGCAGGATGTGTATCTCAGGGCTCTCTGTGGAGATCAGCATGCTCTCTGCCCACCAGCCCATAATGATGATTCCCTTAAAACTGCAAGTCAGTGATATGCACCCAGCTCTGAAGGAAACTCCCCCTCTTATCAGTATCCACAGCTCTCAGTGGCAGGCCAACTTTCACAGTTTAGGTATGTCTAAACTTTTGCTGAATGCACCATGTTAATTTATTGATCCCATTGTCCTGAAAGTCATGGCAAATTTCCTGCAGGGCATAGGAATATCTAACAGACATACAGTTTCAGAGAGCAACTGGGACAAAGTAACCAAGTTGAATTTAACCAGAGAAGAACAGGCAAGACTTCAAAGACTGATCTCTAGGGCTAGAAGTCACCAGTTTGTGCTGGAACCATAGTAGCGGGAAGTGATTTACATGGTGGAAATAAATCAAAAGTATCATCTGTAACAAGACTGAAAATCTGTGAAAACTTCTATTAAATTATTTGGAAATGTCACCTTAAGGGGAGTCCAGTCCTGAAGCAGGAGCAGGCTCTGGAAGACAGAGAAAGCCAGTGTTTGCTATTCTATTCAGCTCTTGGTGAATGGACCAGTAGAATCTTTTGTTTAGCCCAGTTTATTAGCAGTTTCAGAAGTGTTAGGAGCTTAGAAAGCAACAGCACTTCTACAGGAATATGATTATGGGATGCCCACTGCTCTAGGAATGGCAGCTTCACAATAGCTGCCACAGTCTCAGTTGATTTTTCTGGGAGATCTTGGAGTCAAAGAAATTCTTTGATTTGTGCAGAGCCCTGTCCAGAGGGTGATGTAATTAAGCATATGTAAGTTTACGTCTGTATTGACTTATTTTGTATTTGCACCTCATTTGTTCCACTTTAGGCTGAGGCATCTTTTCATACAGATGAAAAATACATCTGTAAATCCAAGATTTTAATAGGTGGTAAGCCATTAAAATAATAAAATACCCTAACTTTTTTCTGTATCTTCCTGGTTTTGTGTAAGTTTTATGATTAAGGTTATTTTTTCTTCACAGATGGAAGCATCAACTTGTCTTAAACTGCTAGCTCATGTGGTTAACTCTCAGGCATATCTGTCATATACTAGACACAAACATTGCCAGTTGTGTACTGAAACATAATTTCTGTCATGACCTGAAAGAACACTAAATTTTAAGTGGTCAGCAGTGAACTTTATACTTAATTTTGTGACTCTCTTTTAAAGTAAACACTATTCATTTGGTGACTGTAAACATGCCCTTAAACTGCTCCTGATCTTTCCCTTTCTAAAAACACAAAAGTTGAACTTTAATTTTTCTGGAATGGATATAATTATAGCAAGCATGAGTTCAAAGAAGCCTGGGAATCATTCCAGGCAGAACTACAATGCCCACGGTGTTTAAGCCATGGCCTCCTATCAAGTCAATATCTCTTTATTTCCTTGGCAATGACAGTCTCTAAAAATGCCAGTACAAATGAAAGGGAAGAAAAGGGTATTCAGATCAGGAACTTCACATAGACCCACCCTCCCAGTTTTGAACACTGATTTTCAGATCTGGTTACTTGTACTGTTAAGTTCATCATCATCCTATTAGAGGCCAAGCTGTTACAATACAGGGTGTTTGCTGATGTTAGGAGAGGTACCCCTTGGGTGAGAGAAGATATGTGGGATGAGTTTCACAAGTACTTAATGAAATGGGTCTCATTTGAGTAAGAGAATAAATTGAGACATTATTCTCATTTGAGCAAGAGAATAAATTGATAAATTATTCTCATTTGAGCAAGAGATTAAATGATACCATCAGTCCAGTTTTGGTGAGAATATGAATTTTTGGTTAGGACTCAAATATTGCTTAGGGCTAGAACAAGGCCCTGTGAATTACTACTACACTGCACAAGAGCACTTGGACGGCACAGAAAATCCCTTTGGTTTAGCTCTATTTTTTTTTTTTTTTTGAATGTTATTCCTTGTCTCCAAATTTAAATTATTAGGGAGAGGTGTTTTTGAGTATCACTGGCTCTCCATGGTGGGTGAACCATTGCTTCTGTTTGGAATTTGCACTGGCCCATTGAGATTTTTACCCCTCATTTGGACCAGTCTGCCTAAGTGTGGCAAGAACACCCAGGTGTCACAACCTGCACTTGTGACAGTGCAGAACCAAGCCAAGCTAGGATACAGTGTTTTCTCCTTGAGGCCCATTTGTTCTGTTCTGATTTCAATTCTCATTAACACAAGCTGTGTAGAGCTATTGTTTTGGCTGGAACTGCTTGGGACAGTTATGTGCCATATCACATGGTGTACACCACTTGCTTGTGAGCCTGGTCCCATGATAAGCACACCCTGAGTCACACAGAGGGTGGGAGATGTTCTCCCCTGGTGTCACATAGAGCTGTTCTCCCCACAGCTCCTCGGTTGTGCTTGCCAGCCCCCACTACAGGTAGGAATGATGTGGGTGGCATTCCACTGCATGGAACTGGACAGGGCTTAATGACAAAAAGGACTTTGTTTTTGGGAAGAAAACCAGACTGTATAAACTCTGTGACCTTACAGATTGTCAGAAATTCTTCTCTGCTTATTTTACAATTTGAAGCATATTTTGTGGAAACATAAACTCTTATGTCATCCCTGTCATTCTGAGGTGAGGGAGGAGGAAAGTGTTTAGTCAGTTATAGGTTGCAATGAACACTGTGTCTGATCAGAAAAGGAAGAGAAAGTCAAATATGTCCCACTTGTTATGAGGGTTTGGGTGTTTCTAACTAGATTCTTCTGCAGATGAAACGCAAAGCACCAAAAGGCATTTCTTGGCCATTAAGGAGTGCTTCCACCCACAAAGGCAATACAGGTGCACAAGTGCACACAAACATACACCTGCAGTTCCTGTAATTAGAGACTTTGGTTTCCTGACTCAACCCATCATGTTTCTGGGTACTGCCCTAGAGTATTATACATTTTAAAGACTATTCCCTGAAGGTTCTCTTGTTTTTTAAACCTGAGACAAGTCTCTAGATTTCCTGATTGGTGTATTCAGTTTTAGTAGGCTTAAATCCCTTTGCTTCACGTGGTTTATTTTTGTTGTTTACTTAACATACATATTTGTGTCTGTTTTCTAGGTTTAGCCTATGCTTTGCTGGCAGCTGTTCCCCCAGTTTTTGGCCTATATTCTTCATTTTATCCTGTTTTTCTATATACTTTTTTTGGAACCTCCAGGCACATATCAATAGGTATATCTGTATGAATAACTGAAAGTCTGTCTGTATGTGTGTGTTTGTGTGTTTAATAAAGCTGTAAAATATAAAACTGGAGAAATAGAAAGTTTAGTTGTTTTCTATAAATTCAAATTTAAGTGCATAGGAGAAACACAAATGTGTGGAACATAATCAGTACTTTTTATTATTAGTTTATCCATTTTACTTTGGAAGCAGTAGAAGAGCATCTTGTGTCTGATTAGATCTAGAAATGTGTGCTGCACACTTCTGAACTATGATTTTACTGCTGCAGTCAGCTGTATGTGTGGCCAGGATGAATCTTTAATTTGCAAAATAGAAACTGAGATAGAACAAAAATTACAGTGTTTACCTGCTGTAGAGGTGTATGTTCACCATCTAAGTGGCTTTAATAGTGCTGAGAATTAGAGCAGATTTGGGGACTAAAAAATACATTATTAAAGTAGAAAACGCTTATTTTAGTTTAATTCTACATATCTCAATAAGAACCACTCATAAAAAAAAACCCAACTTGCCAGGATTTTAAGCAATTACTCTCCTTTCCCTCTTATTTCAGGCACCTTTGCTGTGGTTAGTATGATGATTGGTGGCGTTGCAGTGAGAGAAGTGCCTGATGAAATTATTTCTCTGGACTCTAATTCTACGAATACTACCAATGTCCTTGAATATTACAAGGATAGGGATACCAAGAGGGTGCAGGTGGCTGTGGCTCTTGCCTTTCTTTCAGGACTTATCCAGGTGTGTGCTCACAGTTTGCTGTAAGGGCAGCAGCTGCTGCTGGACTTGCAGGGGGTGCTGGGTCACGGGGAATCCCCTGTAGCCAGACTTGTGCTTCTGCACTGCTCCATGTAGGACACAGGCTGCTTTATGGCAGCCACATAACAGAACTGGGGATGGATGCATTGGAGGCAGGACTTTATCTGGCATCTTCGCTGGACTGGAAAAAAAAAAATGGGATCTTCCCTCTTTTCATTTTTTCCTGTGCCATCAGAAAGACTCAACTGATGTTCTCTAATCTGTCCATAGATGCATACAAACAATGTGTACATACATACCCATATCTCACACTGGACCTGCCAGTGGTGTGGAAGATTGGGTGCACTGATGGCTGCTTTCTGAACTGAGGCTTTAGAAAAGCCAAGTTAAGGATTGTCTGATCTGGCTTGGGTGTTGAAGAAAGGAGGAGAGGGGGGGATTTGCTATATCCAGACGATAGTGGGAGTCACATGGTTGACACTTCTCTTTTTTATTAGTTGTGTCTAGGTTTCCTTCAATTTGGATTTTTGGCCATCTATCTAACAGAGCCCCTGGTGCGAGGGTTTACCACTGCAGCTGCAGTTCATGTCTTTGTTTCCCAATTAAAGTATCTCCTTGGTGTCAAGACTAGCCGGTTCAGTGGACCCCTCTCAGTTGTATATGTGAGTAACTACACTTACTAAACATGCAGATTCTCTAGTATCTGCATCTAGCTCCTAAGCTTTTTCCTGTTATTACGTATTATTTGTCACAAAGTAGAATAATCTTCAGTATTGAACCCTGGCTATGAGGTTTTAAGTGCCATAGCAATAATATGAATGTCTGGAAGTTCAGCCCAGACTAGATACATCCGCATGGTCTGAGATGGGCAGATTTTGGGATTCTGCTGAATGTAGTTTCATAATATGAACAGATAGTGTTCATTGAAGCAAGTCTCTTGTGCCTTCAGAGAAAACGTGCTCCTGAAATGCCTCACTGTAAATCAGGCATGTTCTGCAAAATTAGGAGATGTTACTTTCAGCATCTTTCCACTCTTAAGGGGAAGAAAAGGGAAGATCTCAGATGTCTGTGAAAACCTAAGCTTTTGAGCAGATTGATGGCACAGCAATGATGAAGCTTCAGGATTTTATCTACATGTAGGCTATAGAAAATACTTTGTGGGAATATTTTTGTATGTTTGTGCAGATACAACAAACCTTTTGCAAACAAGTCTACATTAATGATTAATTCCAAAATTTGCTTTTCAGTTCACTAAACTGGGAACCAGTCATACTGATTGCCAAACAGATAGAAGGGAAGTTATAAATTCAAGATGCATAGTACCAGCACATCTTGAATGTGTAACATCCTGACAGTTGTTGCAGTTTTCAATATGCATAAGGAAGAGTATGTTCATCTTATTTCAAAGACCTTTCCAGAGGTTATTTATTTATTTTAATGCAGTGGAAGAAGTAGGAATAATCAGTATGGGGAATTATTTACCCTCTTGCAACTTGTGTGTTCCAGCAGGTTTTTTTTCTAACACCCTTTTAGCAACCATTTTCAATTAAAAGGTATTTAGAATAATGACCAGTTCAGCAGCATTGCAAGGTCACTGTTATTTAACCATATTGTTATGGCAACCTCAATAGTTCTATCAGCAGCTTTATTGTTTTAAAATAGTTTATGCAGCTCTAAGTAAGTGTGACTTGCCAAAGAATATTTGAAGGTATTAGAACGTGTTTGCATTTATTGCTTTCAGGTGGCTGCCAGTGAGAAATATTTGTGAAAATGTTGAGGATGAGAGATATGGTTTAGTTCAGGCTTTTTACCCCATTAAAATTTTTTCTCCAAATTTTTGCCCCCTTCAAGGAACACTGATATTGTAAATGATTCAAGTGCATTTCTCTCACTGAGATACTTAGTCTTCTATGTTTTGTAGGAACAGTGGGTATTTTGGTGAGGCCCTCATTCACTGTGGTTATGAATTCAGAATGAAACCACAGCTGAAAAGCAATGTATAATTTGCTCTTTTGTGGCAAATCTCCATGAAGGTTCTATTTTCTTAAGAATAATAATGATGCTTCTGGTATGTTACAGACCTTAGTTGCCGTGTTTTCAAAAATAGCAACGACCAATATTGCCACATTGATTGTTGGATTAACGTGCATTGGTCTGTTGCTGACTGGTAAGGAAATCAATCGTTGGTTTAAGAAGAAGATGAAGAAGCTCACAGTTCCTATTCCTATGGAGATCATTGTGGTAAGCCAGATGGGAAGTTCTATGGCTAAATTACATAGCTATTCTAAAGCTGTAGAAACTATCTCATGTTCTATCCTATCTTACTGAGCTTGAGAGTAACTTCCATTGAACATAATTTGTTTGAGCCTTGATCCAGTTGAAGGTTTGGATTCTCTTAAAATTAAGAACTGGAATGCCCATGTGGAGAGCATAAAGTCACAAAGAAGAATTAAAAAACAATTTAAACGTGCCCGGTCCCCTATAGCAATGGGTAGATACATATATGTTGTAAAACCCTCTCTATCCAGGAGTTTGGGCACCTGACTGATTCTCTGCAAGACATCCCTCTGAGTGGCATTTCCCACTCTGAGTCCAAGACTTCAGAACCCTTTCCTGAAGGACGGTGCTTACAGATGCCTGTTCAGAGCTTCTGCAGCTCTTGCTCCCTTTTTGAAACGCAGTAGCAGAAAGGAGAAGAGGAACCATCAGGACTGCATGCTCCTTTCTTTCTGTTTCTGAGACTGATAACTGCAGCACTGACTCTGTTCCCAGCGACTATTCTAAAATACATGGACAAAACAGGCTATCATAATACACACAAAGCCTACAGCTCAGCCTTTTGCATTTAAAAATGTTTTGATTTAAAAATGAGTTCTTGGAACTCTACTACTACTCTACAGCTCTCAAAAAACCTGCACATAATGGACTCAAGAAAGGGAATAACTGAAGCTATGGGCACAATCTAGATAAAAGGAACAAAGAAAAGGGATGCTGATGAGAGATGAGGGATCTGAGGGTGTAATAGGGTGTCTTTTGATAGGCAATAGCAAAACAATGTTCATTTCTTTGCTGTTGCATCAGTTCTCTTTATAGGTAACAGGCTATGCACATGCAAATAAGCCAGTGCACACAGGCAGGAGTGTCCTTGCATTTAATTTTTTCAATACACTAATTTGCCTGAGCTTGGCTTGGGCAAAGGGAATTTGAGTGATTCATATCATACCATTGCATGATCCATTAAACTGTTTACAAAAAATCTATAAATCAGGATGAGTTGGACCCGATGAAGGGAAAGTCATGATGCTTCCTCCTTTTTGTCTGCTTTTTTAGCCTCTAACTCATATAAAACTAATTGACAACCCCTTGTGTGTATTAACCATAGTCAGCTAACCTTTATATCTCTTCAGGTGGCTTTATCTCTTTTTAGATAATGTTTACAAATATGTTTGTGGATTTTTAGGTCATTATTGGCACAGGAGTTTCAGCTGGAATGAATCTGAATGAGTCATACAAAGTGGATATTGTTGGGAATATTCCTCAAGGGTAGGCATGATACATTCTTACTAAGACTGTGCCTTTTCTGTATTGCATATAGTTCTTACCAGATTAATTTATAAATATTATTTTCATCTCCAAGGTTACGTGCACCAGCAGTTCCTGAGATTCAGCTAATCCCAAAAATATTTGGGGATGCAGTAGCAATAGCAATAGTTGGATTTTCAATGGCTGTATCAATGGCCAAGATCTTTGCCCTTAAACATGGTTACACCATCAATGGGAATCAGGTAAAAGTACCGGGATTGCTTTGTTGAAAATTCTCAGTAGCACCTTTGTTACATTGTTAGAGTGTGATATTGGCAAAAACGAGGGTTTTTTCAATAGGGGAATCAGGCCAGATTTTTGACAGCCTACACATTTAAAGGCCAGGAATTAGTTGTAAGTTCTTCTTCTGTCTGTGTTTAAATAACCAGTTTCACTTTTAGTTTAATTTTGGGAAACCTGCTTTTGCTATACTTGGGCATATGCATGAATGTTAATTTTTGGGACAGACAGTACTTGGCCATACTGTCCTGATGAGCAGCTGTATTTTCTCTGCAGCTACATTTTCTCTGCTTTCTGTAACAGAGCAAAGCATAGAGGTCCCATGTGATAAATACAGTACCTTATGTGTCAAAGAACTCTTGTCTAGAGTTTAAAAATTCCAATTATGTTTTATAGTTTCTTTTTATTCCTGCCCATTGCAGATGGGCAACTTGTCATTTTCTGGGGCAGCAATTGGCTCTGTCTGTACTTAGCATTCTGAGCATGATTTGAGTGATAAGGACTTTTTTTTAGGACTCCCTAAAATGAAAATGATATGTTCTCCTCACCTACTCTGGCCTTCCTGTGCAATTTAGAGTCAATACTTCAATTGGATTATCAGTCAGTGTCATTGTGGTGTCAAGGGAGACAGAATTCCTGTGCTGCAACACATCTCCTAGAGCACACATCTGACACAGCACAGATCAGCTGTTCCTGCCCTTATCAAAATGATTGCCTTCCTCTGAGAGTAAATTAAGTTTGCCTACAGAGTTTTAGATCTGGTCAGGTGAATCTCATCCTTCATGTCATTGTACTCTGTTACCCAAAGAGAGAAGAGGACAAATCTGTAGTGCATGAATGTAATTGGCTCTATTTACCTTAAATATAATCATCCCTGACCCAAGTTAAACATCTAAACCTTTTCCTCAGGAGGTGCCAGATGCTAGTTCACCTGGGTGTTAAACTGTAGAACTCCTTGTCACAGTAGCAGTGCATGCCCAGTGTTTAAAAGAATCCAAAAAGGATTGTACAAACACAAGAAGAAAAAGTCATTAAGATCTTTTGGAAATGTATTACTCAAATCACTCAGTTACAAATAGCAAGATGCAGAGTAGTCTGGGGAGGCTTTGACACAAGCAAATAATTTCTTAGGCATCAGAAATGCAGTACTGAGGTAGATGGAGCTCTGTCCTCACTCACATAAGCAATTCTCATGTGGGATCTTCCTCAGGAAGCAGTG
Organism: Polioptila caerulea; assembly: GCA_013397295.1. Taxonomy (NCBI): domain Eukaryota; kingdom Metazoa; phylum Chordata; class Aves; order Passeriformes; family Certhiidae; genus Polioptila; species Polioptila caerulea. The sequence continues at coordinate 21,605 of VYXF01012141.1, read as the reverse complement.
GACACTCATTATTTTTTTCATATATGACAATGGATTAGCACTCATGGAAACAATGGCAGGGCTGCTTATGGTTTAAACACATAGGGTGGAAAGCAAAGAATGGTGTTTGCATGAGAAAACATTTTTCATATATACTCAGGGTTAAAATTCAAATTATCCCCAAGGTAAAGAAATTCTTAAAACAAGCAGGGCTGTCATTCATTTTAGTTTTCAGTCTGATTAATTCTTACAATATTTAGGGATGGAAAATGTCCCCAGCATTTCTTTAGAGACTTTATTTTAGAGATGATATAACATGGATCAGCTTGTGCATGTATAAGCATTGCAAGTATAAGCTACAATTAGGTTGCTTCTTCTCTACAATGACGTTGCTAGAAAGCACTGTAAATAGTCTGTGGATAGTTCCAGCTTGGTACCACTGCTAAGTATAATTGCCTTTGGCTTTCTTTGCTCTGTTGTTTAATACAGGAACTTATTGCCTTGGGAATATGCAACTCTGTGGGATCATTTTTCCAAACCTTTCCAGTCACGTGCTCAATGTCTCGGAGTCTTGTCCAGGAAAGCACTGGTGGAAAGACTCAGGTATGTGGAATACCCAAATCCTGAGCCAACCAAAGTTTACTCTTTGGAGCTCCAAAACTAAGGTCTGCAGTTTATCTAGATGGCTATATTTCTCTGGGCCAAAGAAGAAATAACTGGAGTTTCCCATGTTTAAAATCCAGACTGGGTCAGGATTAAAAGCGGCGTGATAGGCAAAATGGGTGAACTGAATGGAAAGAATCAAAAGTCATTTGAACAACAAGCCTTGTTGAAAGCACAAGGGGTTAGCTAATCAGTAACATTTCCCCTTGGGGACACTTCTGAATAATCTCTGGCTTTTTTTCTTCAGATTGCAGGTACAATCTCTGCAGTTATGGTTCTGTTGGTAGTTGTGGCTATTGGATACCTTTTTGAACCACTTCCACAGGTAAGGGAGTTTTGCATATTAGGCATTGCATTGACTGTGAACAGAGGCCCATGAGTATTGCTAAAAACTTGAGATTGTGGGAGGGTTAGTAAACAAAAGTTAGGCTTTGATCCATAAACCGTTTGATTTTTAATGCATTTTTGCTGTTAATTAGCATAGAAATAAAAAATGTTTTGAATGATCCAGCATGCTTTTTGTTGTTGTTTTTGGTATTGGATATCCTGGACTCTGTCTTTAGACCATAAGAATACCTCCAAGCAATTCCCCTTTAAAACTGTTTAGGTTGGAAAAGACCTTTAAGATCCTTGAGTCCAGCTGTTAACTCAGCACTGCCAAGCCCACCACTGAATCATGTCTCTAAGTGCCACATCTACTTGCTTTAAATATCTCCAGGGATGGTGACTCAGCCACTTCCTGGGTAGCCTACTCCAATTCTTGACAAAAATTTCCATTAAGAAACTTCTCCTCATATCCAATCTAAACCTCCCCTGGCACAACTTGAGGTGATATCCTCTCATTCTGTCACTCCTTACTTGGGAGAAGAGTCCGAGCCCCACCTGGCCACCGCCTCTTCTCAGGCAGCTCTAGAGAGTGGTAAGGTCTCCTCCAAGCCTCCTTTTCTCCAGGCTAAACACCCTCAGCTGCTCCCCATCAGACTTGTGCTTCAGGCCCTTCCCCAGCCCTGGACAAGCTCCAGCCCCTCAGTGTCCTTCTTGTAGTGAGGGGCCCAAAACTAAACACAGAATTTGTGGTGTGGCTTCACCAGTGCCGAGCACATGGGGACAATCACAGCCCTGGTCCTGCTGGCCACATTTATTTGCAGCATAGGACTTCTGGATTGAGGTTAAAAAGTTAAAAGAGAGTCACAGCTTGGCTGGTAGAAGGCTGAGCATAATGAGTTTGGTTTGCTGCAGTTTATACTTATTTGTATAAAATATGTGAATAAGTATAATTGTGACTTTAAAAAAAATCTGTTTCTGGTCATGTACAAAGGATGATGCACAATTCCTGTTTCTTGTTATAGGAGTTGGACCTTGGGTTGCAACTATATGACTGTTGCAGGCATTGTCTCAGTATGTTGTAGAGAAACATGAATTTGAGATTATAGTCTACTGCTTCAGGCACTGTAAGTGTAGCAGCATGAAGTGTAGGAGCATGTGATTTCTCTTGCTAGGCTAGAGTAAATCAAACTGAACTGAACTGGTTTGCCATTTCTGCAGCTGCAGTAAAAGTACATGTCCACTGAACTACCTGAAAAGTTACAGGGTTTTAAATAGAACATCTCTTTAGTGGATTTATATCATTTATAAAGCATAGAAATAGTTGCTTGTGATACTTTGAAGTTCTTACTTGGCATTGGGTTTATTTTGCTTGTGAACATTGCATTTTTGTAATGTTCTTAGACAGTGCTAGCTGCAATTGTCATGGTGAACCTGAAGGGAATGCTTAAACAGTTTAGAGATGTCATGCACTTCTGGAGAACCAGTAAGATCGAATTGGTGAGTATTGCACAGCTCAGTGCATATATTTTACTATATTACATTTGTTGCTGTCCCAAAATGGCATAGAAACTTATCAAGGAGTTACAAATTAGTGTTGTATTGCAGATGAACATAAGACAGGGCAGGGAGCTGTAAGTACCCTGGGAGAGTGAGCTGTTGGAGATAAGAATATTTTATTTTTGTTGTTCAACAATTTTGTAACTCAGGTGGGAAGTAGTTTGGTTGCAGTAAAAGCAAAGCTTTGGCAGTGTTAGGAGCTGCACTGAAGGCTGTGGGAATGTCTGAGTAATTTGAAAACAGAGAGACAAAGAAAACCACTTGAAAGTATTAGCCATATTTTAAGACAAACCAAAAACCTGGCTGGAGTGGGCCAAAGCTGATTGTATTGGAGGGAACATTTTGGTGGCATTTCTCTCCTGGATGAATTGGCTGATGGAACTGAGTTAGAGCTACTTGCAAGCCTTGAATTTTTTGGGGGTTTTTATCCTAAGGTATTTGGAGTCTGCTGATGGTAGAACAGGATTCCTTGGAGAACAGGACTTAAGGCATTAATTAATATTGTGACAGTTAGATTTTGGAGTGCCTGGAACTTTTATGTCCTTCTGAAAGGTTAAGGCAATTCCCATCTGGCATCATGATGGATTACATTAGAGCCTATTCCTGATCAGAAGTGATACATAGATTTTGAGGCTGGGGTATGCTGTTGTTTTTGTTGTTAACAGGAAAGGATGCATAATAATTCAGACCTTTTCTTTGTTTTAGGCCATCTGGGTGGTAGCTTTTATGGCTTCTCTTTTCCTGGGACTAGACTATGGTTTGCTTTCTGCAGTAACATTTGCAATGATAACCGTTATTTACAGAACACAAAGGTCAGATTTCTTCTTTATCAAAATTAGTGTTTGCTGATCTTCTATGTGGTTTTGTTTGTTTAAGGGGTGCAAATACACAGAAGTCCATTCCACCCTCTTCAACTGCACATTGTATGGAATTTCCTTCCTAATATAGGTCATGGCCTTTGGCTCTGATCCAGGGTTCACGTTTTCTTTTTCTGAGAACAGAATTTTTAGAGGGCATGAACTTGCACTCTCAGTAATAAACAGAAGATTTTTCATTTCTCATAGTGGTTAATCTTCTTTATTTCTTTTAATGCTTAGAGTTTAGAACTTTAAATCTTCTTGCTGCCAGTTTCAGTACATGATTACAGTTTGTGAGCACTAATTGTTGTGGACAAGCTGAACTTGTGTCAGGTTATCATGGGATGAATCCTTAGGTATTTTAAAATAAAGTTCTAAGTTGTAAAATACCGTGGCTGTTCTTCTAGTTTTCAAGTCATTTCCCCCCCTTCAAAGTGACAAAGCTCTTACTGTGAAGCTTTCCAGGTCTACCATGGAATGATTTCTTGCGTGGATAGGACTGGCATGTGGGGCTTCCAGGCTCAAGGTCTGGGACAGGTGGAAACTGTGTAAAAGTCTTGGTTCCATCTGCATTGGAATGAAAGCAAATCGTGCAACTTCCACTCTGCATAAATAAGAGTATTTTTCTGCCATCTCTATATGGTTTTATTCTTGCAAACAGAACAGCAATGTACTTTGCTGTCTCAGGTCTTGTGAGTTAGGAATATTCATCTGCTTAGGCATTGTCCTGGGAGCAGAGTGGCTCTTTGAAATTGCAGCATGTTTTCTGTCAGTATGAGTTTGCATATTTGCAAGACAGTCGATAGAGTTGCACCAGTTGGTGTTGCTGAGAATTTGCCCTGTAGTTTTGCATGCTTTGACTCATGCTTTTCAGAAAATAACAGCATTTCAGTGCTAAGCTTATAAATTGTTTTTGCAGTGACAGAAACAAACTTTCTTTTGTGTTCTCATATAAACTGCTCACTGCATTTTACCAAGTTTAGATAATCCTGTACCAGACAGGCCCTGCAGAATGACCATTTAAAATAAGTTCCAGTCTGTGTTAAATACTCACTTTTCCACTTTATAAGTGATAATACAGAAATATTTGTTTCCTTTCTCTCCAGCCCTGAATACAGAATCCTTGGTTATATTCCTAACACTGACATCTACTGTGATGTGGAAGAGTACGAAGAGGTAGGAAGATGTTCTGCATTGACAAGTTCCACTCAGTGGAGCAAAGACAGCTGTGGCAATTTGCTGTTTTACCCTGCCACACTGCACGTGCAGTGCTGGCTGCTGAGCATTCACCTGTGTTGAAAGGAAAGAAATAAATTGAGTTTAGTAGTAAAAGTTGCTTTGTTCAAAATGTGAGCTTTTGTACTGCTACGTGTACTGTGTACATTTCACCAGGTGGTGATCAAAAGTACTTTTAGACTAATTCCATTGTCCAAGTGTTTGGGAATACCACTGCTAAAGCTACCATGTACACAAGTACATACCACCTTCTTTACTTGTGTGACAGTAGTGCATGGAATCCATGGGACTCAGGATTCAAACTTGTATGTTCTTCAGAATTGCACAAACTGTTCAAAACAGCATCCCACCCATCTCCTGCTCAATAAATACATGTGATGAATGGCACAATTGCTCACCATGCACTTAGCTTCTCATAAATGCCATTTTGTTCAACCAGAAGTTGATGAAGCATGGCATTTTGTCAGTGCATTGGATACAAACATGCTGTATTCCCAAACAGCAGCTACAATTTTCTGCACTCTCTGCTATGTTCTCAGAGTCGCTGCTGTGAAAGTTACATCCTCCTTTACTGAGGAGCCAGCCTGTAAAAACCTATGGAAAAAGATAAGGCAGCTCTGCTTTAAATATGATGCAAAGCAGGAGTATGAGTGCACACATTTATATCTGTATGCAAAGGAGAGGAGACTCCATTTCTGTTACACTGAATGCAGACAGCATTTCTTCCTGGGTAAAGGTGGGGTTGGCAGCATATGGCAGGCTGGGTCTCTGCTGCTGGCCAGGTCATTTGCATGCAAAATCTCACAGTTCAGCCTGTTTAGATATGACTGCCTTTAAAGTAGGTGAGAGAAATGAATATCAAGACCTGTCTGAAGGTCTGGGTAAAACCAAAGATTTGAAAGGTTGTTTTTTTTGGTACCTGGGGAGTCAAGAGGGAAATAAGTTATTATGCCTGTAGAAAGGGAGGCTAAAAGGGAGCCATTCTAGGAGTGCATGATTTCCTCATGCTAATGCCAACTGCAAATAACAGCATCAAAGAAATGCAAATATTTAATTTTTTTTTTTTTTATGGCTGTACATCCCAGGCATCAATAGTGTGTAGTATTACACTGGGAAGGGGGGAGGTTTTGATCTCCTGGTTGCCTTTGCTCACAACAGTGCCAACCTTCTCTACCTGGCATGTGCTGAGAGCCATCCAGGGCTGGCTGTTGCACTGGTGCATGTTCATGTGTCTTGTGATCACACAGGGGCTTTTATTCTGTTTAACTGTGCACATCCAATATTTTCCATAGGTTAAAGAATATCCTGGAATCAAAATATTTCAAGCTAATACATCTCTTTATTTTGCTAATGGTGACTCATATACAAGAGCACTGAAGAAAAAGGTGAGTAAAGTAAATTCTTCAAAGTGTGTGTCCTGAAAATTCAAACTGGCTTCTGAAACGTGCTCATCTTTCAGCTCCTTTAGTGTAGCACTTAGCACAGTGTTTCTCAGGCTATGGCCCCTGGTGATCCCTAAAATATGAGAAGGTGACCTTCCAGCCAGCTACAAATTATCTTAGGAAGCAACAACATGGTGGGAGGAAATAAACAAGTGTAGCTTCATATCGACTGCTCGTGAATGGAAAGTGGTGGGTGCAGAACACAAACTGGTCAAGCCTTTTTTTTTCAGCAGGAAATTAGCTGCTGAGCTGAAAACTAAGTGGGAATAAAAGTTTCCTTGTTGGGTAGCTAACTTTACTGGAGTGTTAGACCGTGGAATACTGTGGGCATTTAGTGCCTCTGACCTGCACACAGGGTGTGCCTCACTGCCTGTGTCACCTGTGCTTTCTGTGGGTGGCAGTGGTGACAGCAGAACCACCTGACCCAGTGACAACTGTGCCTGTACTAACTTCTGAAAAATTTTTCTGTAGCTCCCATGGCGAGTCTTTTACAAAACAGGTGGGTGGTACTCACAAAGCAAGAGATATTAGTGATTATTGCCCAAATGCACTTCTCTCCCCTTTGCTCTCTGCACTCCAATCAACATTTGGTTGAAACATGACACTCTCTGATTTCAAGAATAGAATGAGATGCATCTTTCCCTCATCTTGCTAACACAGTGCTTGCCCAGATGATTCCTTCTTTACACTGTTCTTACCCCCACAAAGGGAAGCTGGAAAATGCAGGCTTCTTGTTTAAATTTATGGCAGTGATTAATCCAGTGCAAATTGGTACTTCAGTGCCATCCTAACAAGCTGAATCTCCTCTGATCATACTTTCTTCTCCTGACAGACTGGAGTGGACCCAGGTGCCTTATTAACAGCAAGGAGAAAAGCCTGGAAGCGCCATGCCAGGGAGATAAAGGCAGCAAATGAACAGAGAAAGCAAGCTGTGCTGAAGCTCATGAGCTCTTCGGTAAATATTTACCTCTGCTTTATCAGCTTACAGGCCACTTTCAGGCATTACCACTCTTGTATTTTATACAAGGTGTGCTGCTTAGGGAACAAGTGCTGTGCAGTGGAGACAGGTGACTGAAGGAGCAGTGTAAGAATCAGAGGCTCACTGCTAAATTGGATAATTGTGTTGGACCTTGATTGCATTCAGGTAGCACAGAGTGGAACAGAAACTCTCCACACTGTCATGCTTGTCTTACCAGGGATGTTGGCAGAAATCAAAGGGACCCTCCTCTGCCCCTCCCCACACACTTGGAATAATAATGTAGAAATAAGATATAATAAAATCAATTCTAATTAGCAGCCCCTGTAACAAGTAGGTACCATCCCCTCTGCTAATCCTGGCATGGCCAAGATACACTGAGAAGGGTTATTTGGGACATGCTTGTACTTTTATGCATGTTTAAATTCACCACCATGGTGGGAGATGGTGTGTGATTTTACCATGAGAAACCTAAAAAAGGCCTAACCTGAGAGCCCAATTGCTGTTCTTTATTTTGAGTAAATATGTCTTGATGGACTCAGCCAGGAATAAGACAAGGAAATGGAGTAAAAATGTGTAAAAGATGAACAGGTGTCAGTGTTTGGAGGAAAAGGGTAATTCAGTCCTGAGATAACAGCTTTAAGGTGCTTGTGTGTGACTGTAAAAAGGCTGGGCATAAGAGAACAAATATTAGACATGGAAGTGTGTGTGCATGTCAAGCCAGTTTCTGTAGTGACCAGGAGCTGTACACCTTTTAAAGGCATAAAGAACACATGAGGGAGGGGAGCAAAGGGATTCACATTGAAGAAGCATTGACTGCCTTCAAGCTTTATTCATCTTCTCTCCCAGACTAACGACGTAGAAGCAAGTGTAAAACATGAGATAGCAAGTGATGACTTACCTGTGAATGGAAAATTTGCAGATTCTAGTGTACATGACATGTCTCCTGATGAGCATGAACATTTTGTGGAGCCCACAACGAATATTCACTCTTTAATTCTGGATTTCACCCCGGTGAACTTTGTGGATTCAGTTGGAGCAAAAACACTAAAATCAGTAAGTAGGGGTTTTTTTCCCCAGAAAAACCCACAGAAAACTTTTCAGATGCCTAATAAGGAACCTGTCAGCATGAGACATAACTGCCTGCTCAAATACAATCAAATATTTCACCTAATCACTGGTTTAATTCTTTAAGTTTTAGCTGAATACTGGGGAATGTGTACTCTGCAGCTTTCACAGTATTTGGCTTCCAGAATATGATGTGTATGATGATGTATTATCTGCATTTAACTTCAGCTTAACTCTGTTGTAGATTATAAACGAATACAAAGAAGTTGGTGTCTTTGTCTGCATTGCCAGTTGTAGTGGTGAGTTGAGATTTTTTTTTTTTTTGTGAGCTTTATGGGAGAAACTATCTTTTATCTCCTTCCCTCTGATCCTGAATTTCCTGCTGCCAGTAGTGCCTCGGTAGTATCAGCACTTTACATAAAACTGGATTTGAGGAAAAGCAAGCCCATAGGCATTAGAGCCTTAACTTCAGTGAAAGTAGAGCACTGATGAAATGAGATTTGTGAGGACTGGATCCTGCTCCCATTTCTTCCAGCTGGCAAGTTATGAATGCCACACTGAACTTAGTATCTTGAATCATAAGTGGTAATGTAATAAGAAAAAAAGCCTGAAATGTTCTAGTATCCAATATTTGGGATTGTAGCATCTTCTGCCAATAGGCCTCTGTCTATGACTGCATAAGAGAATTACCTGTTTGGAGTAGAAGTAGCATGTGATCCACCTGGTTATTTTAAATTTTTTAGTAACAACAATTAAGAGAACAAGTTCTCCTCTTCTTCCTGGGTGCCACTGTCTTCCATCTTTGTACTTAAGTGTATGTGCTGATGCCATGTTTGGGTTTTGTTTTGTAGGCCCTGTTATGAATGAGCTGACAAGACTGAATTTTTTTGATAAAAATATAACAAGAGAGTTGCTGTTTCACAGTATTCACGATGCTGTCCTTGCTTGCCAAATGAGAGATGGGTCTGCTGCACAGGCTGGTTCTGACCTTTGAAGAGTGGCTTCGAGCAGAATGGGAGCCAGATTTATGCTGATGGAGACTCTTTCTGAATATTTAATTTGCACAGTTTGAAGAGAGCCTGAGGCTGTTTGTATCTACGGGTATGGGGTGGTGCTTATTTTTTGTAGGAAGAGTGGATAAGGAAATGGAAGCCTTCATGCCTCTTGAATTTTATCCTTCAATCAGGGTATAGCCTTCCAATAATACACAAGCACAAACTTAAGCAAGAAAATAAAATTCAGTGTACTCTACTGCAATCAGAATCTGGTGGACAAGGTGACATTTCTATTCCTGTTGAGAAAATGGGCACTTTAACTCACTACAGGTGGGATCTTGCAGGAGGTAACTGTTCTGCAAGTGCAATACACTGTACCAGTGTCTTTAAAGAACTTTCTTAGATGAATTTTAAAGCCTGATGTCAACATCTGCATACAACAGATTCATAGAATTTATAATTTTCTGCCAGCTGGATTAATTAATTCACACAGGTGGCATTTAGCTGCTGCTGTTTTTAAACCTGGATGGTACAGTTATTTTTTTAAAAAATACCTAACCTGTCTCAGCTATAACAAATTCTTCATTTTTGCTCTAAGTGAACTTCAAGTCAGAAACTCATTGTTTAATTATTACATTATCAGTATGGTACTTGCACTGCCAAAACTCAGATAGGCTTTCTAGAAAAGAACACAGCTGATTTTAAGCTGAACTTAATTTAGCTTAGAAGTTTGAAGACAAAACTGGTTTAAGACAGGAATGAAGCCTATTTAAGTTAAGAACTGTTGCCCTATATGCAGTCTCTTAAGCTGGAATGAAAATTTAATCAAGGTCTGAAGTCTCAGTGGTCCAAAAAAAAAAAGAAAATTACTTTTCTGTTGCCCATCTTCCTCCCAGCAGTGCTGCTTCTGCCTCAGCTTTTAAGTGCTTTGCAAAATAGAGTTAAATAGGGCTCCAAAATGGTGCATGTTTGAGTTCCTTAAAAGAAACAGTAGTGTGGGGTTTCTTTTTCTATTGCCAGCCTGGCCACTGTGGTACTGCCTCACTTGAGGTGTGAGATGAAAACCACAGAAATCATGTAAAAGAAATCTTCAATGCCCCTGTTTCCCTCACAGCAGTCACTGTGAAGCTCAGCAGAGGCAGAACCTAGAAGTGTTTCTCTGTAGGTTATTTTGACAGCACAGGGCAAGTGGGGTGACATTTCACTCAGCACCCTCAAATCACAGGTCCTGTGCATAAGGAATTCAGACACCTTCCTCACCTCTGGTCACAGAATGTAGTACTCTTACTTTATTTCAGGCTATGTTGCATTTAGGGCTGGCTTCAGGAACCAGAGAAGTTGGGGAAGATGCTTTATTTCCTCAGACCCCCCTGCCCATAGGGATGGGAAGCTTTCTGCATCAGAAATTGCTGCTTAGCTGGAGTTCAAAGGATGAAGTGCATGCATGTCAAGACATTGTGTGTGCTTATTTAAACAACTTTTGGTACATTTTATAATGTTAACTAGTTCAACAAGCCTTTGTATCTACATACAGTATATTTTTCTACTTTCAGCTTGTTGCAGCTTCAGTTTTTAACTCTGTAGTCTCTTCAGTTCATGTCAAAATCCTGTCAACTTCCAAAATAAAGTGATGTCAGTTGTCAATATTTTCCACTTTGTCTTGGTGAGACTTGGTATGAGGGACAAGCTGAGAGCTGACAAGCATCTGGTGCCAGGAGAGGTTTCCACCTTCAGGCAGGCCTTCCCTGCTGTGCTGGTTCCTGCTCCTCACTCCTGCCAGCCCCATGAAGCCCTGTGGCCTCACAGGGATACAACTAAAGCAGCATCTCCCATCCTGGTGGAAACATCTGCACTCCTGGGGAGCTGCTGAAATGCTCCAGGAAAGTCCCACATCCCAGACCGTGCAGAACAGGTGCTCCTGCCACCCCCCAGCAGTGCTGGTTACTCATCCCACAGAACAAAGTTTTCAGCAGCTTTTTTTCATTTCTTCCTGTGCTTTGCTGCCACCAGCTGAAGCACTGCTTCCCTCTGGCAGCCTGAGCCAGCCCCTGAAAAGGGAACCCACTTCCTCTTCTCTGCACTGATTAACAGACCACTATCTAAAAGTTAAATCCTATCTTAGGGCTTGTCAGTGCCAGAATAAACAACCTGAGGTCCTTTAACCTGGGCTTTGGTTTGTCTGCAGGGACAGGGGAGTGCCTCCCCAGAGCTGCTGAAGCCCCAGCACAGCAGATGGCACTGGATGGCCTAAATCTGGGTCAGTACCTCATAATAATCAGGGTCATTTTCCTTTCCCCTCCTTTTTTTGCAAGAGCATTGATGATAATTCAGGATACTTGGTAAGATCCAAATTCCTTCTCCATACTTCACTTACCATTCTCAATTAAAAGCTGCACTTGATTTCAAGTGCTGCTTCTGGTAAATAGAGATTCTGTCAGTGCTGCTTTCTGAAAATGAGAAACACTCTGTCCCACCAATAAACTTGCATCCCTCCCTGAAATGTTCTTCCTGAAATGACACACAAGTATTGAGCTTGCCCAAGTTTCCATATCAAGACACTGACACCAGCCAGAATCCTTACCCAGTCTGTGGCTGCATACTGTTCCTATTGCACACACTTCCTCTTTCAAAAAAAAAATAAAAAATAGAAGTGGCTTCATCATTTAAGCTTGATAAATTGATGGGTCTCATTTTGATACAGCTGACAATAAAACTTCTCCCACTTCCAAGACAAAGCAGTTCCTAAAAGCATTTTCTTCCCTCAGGTGTTTCTTCCACCTCTTCCCCTGAAACCACTTTAATGCAACACTTGAAAGAAGGAAAATGGAAAGCTGTTGTTTTTTGTTGAGCACACCCAGCTCTACAGGAACATGTCAGGGAATGAGGATTAACCCTTCAAGGCTGCCTCTGTGGCCAACAACTCCCAGCCACTGACCACCTACGGAGCACCAAGACCCCGTCAGGGTCATCCTGTGTGCAGCAGCATCTCAGACAAGCCATACAATATATCCAAGTGCTCAGCACCAGACTGATGTCAAACTTCACAGCAGGATCAGGGAAACGGAATTTTCTGTCCCTTAGCAATTAGAATTTACACCTTCCTCCTCCTTGACCCATTTACTATTTTGTAAGACACACAAAGAATCTCAGCAAAAGGGACAGAAAAATCACAGAAGGTAAAAAACCAAGTTGTGATGGTTACAGTGTGTTCACCAAGGGAGGGAAAAAATGTCCCTCCATGTTTTCCCTAAGCCAGACCACCACACAGACCTTCCCATGGCAGCTCCTGTTTTCTTGGGACACACGAACATTTCTCAGCACACCCAGAAACACTGGAGTCACTCAGGGGTCTTCTAGCACCTCTGTGGCTCAGGTTTCCAGTTTTGTAGTGCATATGGTGACCAGAGACCTAAACTTGGGATGTCTGCCATTACCCAGGTACCTGATGTAAAATTCTCTGTGGCTTAGGCCATGCTGCTGTAACCTCCCCAGGATCTTTCCCTCTACTGGAGCGGAATACTCACGATGAACACACACCTACTGTTTGGAACACTCCATTTATTTCTAGCTTCCAAGAACAAAACGTGAATCACTACACTTGGATTTTGGTTCCACAGAAGTTTCGGGGCAAGAGCAGGGGCCTTCCCAGGTGTTAGTTGTAGGTCATGTAGCGGGGGGTGGCGCTGAACTTCGCGTACGATTTGATGACTTTGTTCACTGCCTCCAGGAAATCCTTCTCGGTGGCGATTTTCCGGCGCGCTCGGATCGCGAACATTCCCGCCTCCGTGCAGACACTGCGGATCTCAGCGCCTGGAGAGACAGGGATAAATCCACACCGACTGCCAGAGCACACAGAACTGGCTGAGTAAGGAAGGAAATGCATTCAGCTTACCTGTGCTGTTGGGACACAGCCGAGCCAGCAGCTCAAATCTGATGTCCCTCTCCACACTCATGGAACGAGCGTGGATCTTGAAGATGTGAGTTCGCCCCTGAAGGAAAGGCAGGAGGGCAGAGGTGTTCATGGCATGAAAGAGGTGGTGACTTCAGCCTGCAACTGTGTCCACAGCACAGGCAAATGGAAAATACATCTTGAATTTGCTGCCCAACTATGGTTTCCCATGTCAGGACTAAAATGTCTTAAGTGCCCATGACACTAAAGTAAGAAAATAACTTTAAAAAGGGCTTTCATCATAGAAGTATCTCAAGAAATCTCTCTCAAAGGAGCCAAACAAAACACATCCTGACTTCTGAACTAGATTGTGGATCTGGTAAAGGATTTATCTTAGGTTGAGGCAGGAATATCCAGTGATTACAGTGATTACAGCTGCTTATCATGGCTTCTCAGCCAGGATGGAATCTGTGCAGTGTGGGAAAACCTTTGGCACATCTTTAACCCCCCATATTTCCATGTAGTTTCACATAATTTAAGAGTGCTGCATTTGCTGATTCTCATAAACTTCTGTTGTGGTGCGTGGTTTGATAATTAGTTTTGTTTCAATTGATCAGAGCCTTTTCATGTACCTCCCCCCTCACACTGTCCCAGTGTCAGTTTACTCTGACCCAGGCTGGAAAGAAGCCCAGCCCCCTGGGGGGTGGGAGTTCACCCAAACCTGGGCACCCCATTGGACATTTGACCCTTTCCCCTCTGTCCACTCAAGTTAACCTTTGTGATTGACTGACAGCTTATTGTGTAATCCATGTACCACACTATTTGTCTGTGAAACTGTATCCACCTCCATCCATTTACCTGAGTATAAAAGCCTTTGCACACGTGGTGCAGGGGTCTTTTGGGAGTTGAGAATAAACATCCACGTCCACCCCAAAGGCCCGTGCTGCTGTCTTTGTTCTATGCACCGAACCCAGCGGTAACTAGGACCGGCAGAGACCTCGTGGGGGACCGTCGCCGCCCTAATTCATCGTCAGTCGGGATTGCAGACCCCGACAAACTTCCACACAATGATGCCCAAACTGAAGAAACACTCTGCTATCAGAACACACCTGGCAGTGAAATAAAGAGTTCTCACCTCAAGATCAGGCAGGCTGAACTCTATCTTCCTGTCCAGCCTGCCAGGCCTCATCAGTGCTGGGTCCAGAGTGTCGGGTCTGTTTGTGGCCATGAGCACTTTGATGTTGCCCCGGGGGTCGAAGCCATCCAGCTGGTTGATGAGCTCCAGCATGGTGCGCTGCACCTCGTTGTCACCCCCAGCCCCGTCATCAAAACGAGCACCTGGAGAGGACACACACGAGTTTCACAGGGAGAGAGGCAGCTCCAGGCCATGGACACAGAGGTGTCACAGTGGCTGCAACACAGGACACCTGGGAAAATGATTTTAAAGTGCATACAAGTATTTGTGATGAGTTAAAAAGGTCCTTTGTACGAAAGGGCCTTTATCTCCCTACCTAACAACTGGCCAAGCTGCTGGAATTTACTCATGTAGTTTGTTTGTTTTGCCCTTCCGTCAACCAAAATCATCCTTCTCCCCCATCTATGTAAAAACTGTTCTACTTTCAAAGGACCTATGCACTTTCTTTTGATAAAAAAGAATAATGTTCAGAAAGCAATAAGACATGGAGCGTAGTCCAGAAGCTGAAGGGGATTTAAGCTAGCAGTACTTTTTAGCAAACAAAATAAAGATTCTTCACTAAAGTTCAAATAATCTGGGTGTTCCAAATGTGCAGAAATGGCTTCCCATCTGGGCAACATAAACCACTTCCTGACAGCTTCCAGGACATGGGGTATGCTGGGAGTAGTTTTGCTAACTCAGTATTTACATGCACTTTTCTTGAAATGCAGCAATCCAGATACAGAACTACAAGAAAACCTGGAAGCTCGCACAGGAAATTAGAACTGCAGCTACTACAAACATACCTCCAATGGCATCAATTTCATCAAAGAATATGAGGCAAGCTTTTTTAGTTCTGGCCATTTCAAAGAGTTCACGAACCATTCGCGCTCCCTGAAAGCAAAAAAACCCAAGATTTTGTTAGAGATTTGAGGCACGTTAAAGGAAAACTATCAAAATCAAACTTTCCAGGCTTCCATATACTTTTAAGTTTCCAATCAGAAAACTCTTTTTTATTTGTTCACATATATAATGGAACAAGTATAAAGCTGAAAGAAATTTATAAAGGAGAGAAAAATTACTGCTCCTAAACTCAGAAGTACAGATTAAATCATTTACCTCAGGGCCAACTGAAAAGTAAGTGGCAGAGTTGAGAGCAGAATCCTAATTTCAGAGTCCTCCTGAAATGCAGACTGAACTCTGTACTGCAAAATCCCTCTCACCAGTGACAGCAAAGCTGAGGTCATGCCACTACTGCCTGACCTGAAGTGATTTGTCTGACGGCTCCTGCCCCCTGCAGCCTCCAGGTACATCCATCCCTCACCCCCACTGTGGGGTCTGGTGCTCCCAAGGGAAATCTGCAAACCCCTCCACACTCCATCAGGTACTTGCTCTTACCTCTCCTACGTATTTCTGCACCAGCTCAGACCCGATCACCCTGATGAAGCAGGCGTCGGTCCTGTTAGCCACAGCACGGGCACAGAGGGTTTTGCCTGTGCCAGGTGGCCCAAACAAAAGCACTCCTTTGGGAGGCTCAATTCCAAGGTTCACAAATCTTTCAGGCTGTAACAAAGAGAGCCAGAAGGCAAGGTTATCTGCAAATTGAAGATTATATGCATCAAAATGTATATGCAAATTAAGAAAATTATAAATGAAGAGCAGTGTAAAAGAGGCTGGGCTACATTTCACTTGGTAAAACCTGACTTCCTTTCAATAAGCTGTTTACACTCAGTGACATTGTCTCTTCTTGCTTTTTCAGATGCTAACAGATGACCAGAATACTTCCAAAATAAAAGAAGCTTCCATCTGGAGGTTACTTACATGAAGCAGAGGGGTTTCGACCACCTCTCTCAGCTTTTCAATCTGCTCTTTACAGCCACCAACATCACTGTAAGTGACATCAGGTTTTTCTTCTACCTGCGCAACAAAGAGGTGAATGAGCAGTTACCAGCCTGCTGCAAATCTCTAGGGGCTTTCAACATCCCACAACAAAGTCTGGTGAAAGGAATCACAAGACAAAGCCGTGTCAAAGTAAGTAAAGGCAACTCTCACTTGCATCATGGTGACTGTGGGATCAATCTTTGGAGGCAAGGGGATATGGATTTGGTACTTGTTTCTGTCCACCCTGGTGAGGAAGCATAAAAACTATTATTTTAACACTGGTTAAGTAAAGTGTTATGTAGAAACAACTCTGTAAATGAGAAGCTGAATTCTTGAACTGTTCTCTTCCCTGCGATCAAGAGAGCCCAGCCCTGAAAGCTAACAGTCAGGTAGACTAGATACTGGAATTCTTTCTGCAGAAAATTTTAAGGTTTCCAAAACTATTAATTCCAAAATATTTTGAAAACTATATTTCAAAATATCCAACAGAGCAAATTGGCAAAATACTGACTCTTAAGGTAACAGGTTTTACATCCTCAGAGAACATTTCCTGGCTGCCCTGAGTGTAACCATAGAGTTAGAGCCAAAGAAGGAGCCTACACAGGCTCCCTGAAAGCTGGGACTGTTGGGGCCCTAACTGAAAGGTTTCTGTCCAATTGCACATGGGTTTTGTCAATTTTTGTCAAAATAACATCAAAACAAGATTCCAGCAGAGATACAGGTGAGTTACTGTCATCCAAGAGAAAGACAGTAGTGGTGTAGTTTCAATCACTGCAAAAATTGGAAATGAGGGCTTTGACCTGTCAAACTACAACACAAGACAACTCAGGGAAAGCTTCAGTCTGCAGGAAGACTCACAAGAACACAAAGACTTTGCATACCCAACTCTCATGCCTTCTTCTATGTCAGTAGGTGCCACCTGGTCACTGAGATCCACCACGAACTTGGCAAATTGCTTGACATTGATAATGTACTTGGGATCCTCAGAGTCTGCATTGATGATCTTGGTGCACCTAACACACAAACACAGTTGCACCTCCAGGCAGACAAACTGTTTGCTATCTGCATAAGCATCAAGAGAGTCACATTTTCCAAATACACCACAATACCTGTTGTACTTGGGATTACACCATTATAGCATCATACTACAACTGCAGGAATAAGTACAAGCATGAAATACATCACACATAATCACAGTTCCTTTATGATTCAGTGGTAAAAAGCACTTTCAATATGCACAGCATGAGCTTTATTTTTTAAAAGAAGTCCACATATAAGCTCTAAATCAGATTTTTAACACTATGGAGCTCTACTGAAAGGATAAGAGTGCTCCCACCTTGCAACTTGCAATGGTTGCTCACTTTGGAGAGTTTGTTTATCTGCAGCCAGATCCCAAAGGGCAGGAGGAGCCAAGCCAGTGTCAGATTCCTTGATTCCTGCGTGCAGCACAAACAAGCTGAGGAGGAAGCAGCTAACTGGGATGTCTGCCATCCTTCCCACACCAAAACCTTAGAGATAACCCTGCAGGAAGCTTTTTGAGAGACCTCCAAAACAATGCACACACCTATCTTTGATGGATTTCCTAAAAAACAAGTTTCCTAAGGAAAGAGCCTACATGACTGTGCCAGGTGAACATTCAAATCCCAGCCTGGCCACCCTCTCAGACATTTTGCCGTGTGGGAATGATTACAGCAGGGCAGAACACTGATAGTGGATATCTACATTCCACTAAAGGAGTGAAACTCTCAAGTGCTTTCACTGAGCTCCAGTGCAAAGTATCAGAAGCCAAAAGATTCACATAGATTAAAAACCCCAGAAATCTTGCAAAACATGCATGTAATAAGTACCATCTCCATGATGTATTTAAAAGAATCAAGATTATTTTACAAGAGAAATTGTGGTCTTCCTGGCAGAACTGAGAGCCACTGCAGGATTAGCAACAGGGCAAAAAAACATACATGAGTGAAAGAAAAACTAGGAAACAAATTAATTGTTATTGCTGTTACTACTTCATTATCTGGTGTCAGAAAAGGTCATTTGTTTCATGCCACCATTATATATAAAAACCACAGTTTTTATTAAAAATGTGTTGAAGTACAAAAATAAAAAATCAGATGTACAGATTAGTCCTGCCCAGTTGAAAAAAAAAATCACCTAACAAGCAAAAATCTCATACTACCAAATAAAAAACTGTGTTCTTTTGAGAAAAATAACAACTCAAAAACAATGAAGAAACTGTTGGAAATCAACGTCTTACAACACTTGTTTTGGTATCTGTGGCTCTTCTATTGAAAGCTTTTTTTAAGACAAAAACATACCAGTGAGCTCATTGATTTTCTTAAGCAGTTGTTGGATATCATCTTCTACTTGCTTGATCTGCCTTGAGTACGTGCTCTGGCCCTGGCAAAGGAATATCACACAGATTTCATAAGTCAAATTATCTCAGTTTAGGAAAAAATGACAAGAGCTGCTGTGCATCAAGATCTTCAACAGACTGTCTTGGTACAACAGCCAACCATTGATAACAGCCAAGAAAGACAGAATTAACTTCCAGTAACAATATTTCTGTTTGCAAAAGGGAAGTGCAGCTACACACAACTGAGCAACTGGGAAGGTGGAAATTTTCCACGTCTGTAAACATTAAAAATTTGTTTTGCTTTTAAACCTGTTCAGCCTTACTTTTTCAAACTATTTCTCCTAAAGTTTAAAAAAAAACTTAGTAAAATCCTATATACAGAGAATTCTGAATACATTTTCTGAAAACCATCTGTACAAGTGCTTTAACTTCCTTATCCAACCCTTCCATAATCCACAGTGGACAGCAGAAGGATCAAGGGGCAAATCAGAATTCTTGCTTGTGATAAAATGCCTTTTTTGATCCAGATCTGCCTAACACAGGCAGATTCAGACCTGGATTTACTTTACTATCTCCTTTGTAGATCACTGGCAACAAAAAAAGAAGCTGCAATGGGTACAGGCTGTATTCCAGAGCTTTGTCAAGGAATCTTGGTGTCAACGAAATTCAGACTTTTGCCAAACATACCTAAGCTACAAGTTTCATCTTTCAAGAGTTCTTTTGCAGACCAACTGTACTTCCAGTGGAAAGGGTAGATTGGCATTTTAAGCCTTATGGTCTGTGGAAAGTGCCTCCCAACACTATGTTCTTTTAACAGGATGGCTAAAGGCAAGTCAATTTGGTGGCAAGAGGGGGTCTTAAAATTATTTTTTGTATAAACCAAGAAAAGTGGCCAGTGAAAAAGCCCTAGTAAAGCCCTGGCTGTTAGACCCCTACGGCAATCAGCGATGAGATACAAAACAAAACTGAGAAACAAACCCTTAATTACTTCTGAGTTAACAAACCCAGGATTACTTTTAGTAGTTGCAGGCTAGGGCCTTCTCATTGGAAGGTGAAAAGGGAGGGAAGATTTTGGCAGGAGAGAAAAGCACTAGGAGAGGCAGAGTCACTCTCTACCTGCTAAGTGCACACCCCTCCACTCCTGCACTGTATTCCCCACAGGAATTGCTTTGTGTCTTTAGCACTCCCACATGTGTGTGCTACTTACATATGTTTTCAGCAGAGCAATATCTCCTTCATCAAGAGCTGAAACAAGACAGGAGAGACTTAGTTTCCAGTTCTGAAAACAAGGCCAGCAGTATTAATTCTGCCTCTAAAAAATCAAAACATGTATTTTGGAGAGATTCTTTTGAGTTTCTGCTTTTCACTGAACCAAAGTGGAGCAAAAGAGCATCAGATATCCTGGAAAAATGGAACAGGGTCTCCAGCCACTCTCTTCAGTCCAAAACTCTGCACCACTCAGAGCTCACAGCAAGCAAGCCACTTCAACTCTGCTTCATTCAGGGTTATTTTACCAGCCTATGACTCTTCAAAAAAGGGATGGAAGATATCACAACTTCATCTTTTTATCTTTTTGTTTCTAGATGTTCAAGAGAGCATCAATGAAGAACTGTCACCACTTTCCACAAGCCATAACTCTGCAGACAGGTGGCTCCAGTGACCCCTGTCCATTAAGAAAAATACCCCTCTGCTGGTGTCACTCTCTGCCACACCACTCACATCACTTGTCATTTAACAAACTTTCAACATCTCCTCTCCTTTTCCATCCCCATTTCCTCTCTTGTCTAGTCCCCCTCTTTTTAAGACAGAGGGAGCCCAAACCAGCATTGGTGATCTGGGTGCAGCATGTGTTACACAGGATTCTGAAGACCTTCTATGTTGATCCATACTTCTTTCCTGACTATTTGTACCACTCCATTGATTGCTTTTTATAGCTACTGAATACTCTGTTGCTATAATTTAGGAATCTTTCTTGAATGGGAACAGTTCAAAGTCCATCACTGATTACATTGTGCTCTGCTTGTGCTTCCAGATGCTTTATTAAATATTTACTAACACGAAATAAAAAACTAGATTAAGATAAAACATGAGGGGCAACCGGCAAGTTCCACACTGTGCCGGTACCCTCGGAAATCTCCTGGCTTCCTCTCCTGCTTCCCCGGAAATCCGAATGACAGCGGCAGCACACGGGCAGCTCTGCGGCGCTCCCCCCGGCAAGAGAAGAAATTATCGTGGAATCGTCAGGGTTGGAAGAGACTTTCATGATTATCAAGTCCAACCATCACCTCAGCCCTGCCCCTGGAAGCCCTAAACCACATCACCCAGCGACAGATCCAGACGCCTCTTGAACTCCTCTGGGATGATAACGCCACCTCCCTGGGCAGCCTATGACAATGTCTGACCACCTGAACTGCGAAGTTTTATTTCCTAATATCTAATCTGAGTCTCCCCTTCTCACCTTTAGGCCACTTCCTCTACTTCTGTCACTGTGGGCGGGCAGAAGAGACCAGACCCCACCTCACCACAGCCTCCTTTCAGGGCGGTGTAGCATTATTGTATCACCTTTTGTTGGACATTTTAAGTATAAAACTAAGTATTAAACAACAAAAGGCACTTTCTTCTCTCACGATGAGGAAATTCGACATTTCAGGAACCTTTTGTAAAAGAACCAGATTTAAAAGGCGCATCGTGCCTTCCTCCCCCGAGGATCTCGGCGGCTCCCCCGGCCAGCCCCACACGGGCCGGGCCGGCCCTGCCCCGCTCTCCCCAGCTCAGCCCTCACGGCCTCCCCGCCAGCGGAGCCCGGGCTCCGGCCCGGCCCCCGGGACACTCCCGGGGCCCGGGGGACACTCCCGGGGCGGCGGCCTCAGCGCCAAAGCGCACATCAGAGACATTTTAAATCCTTTTTAGTCTCCTTTTCCCAGA
>VYXF01012139.1:60206-75412 GCA_013397295.1 Polioptila caerulea | reverse complement strand
GGCAGCCTTCATTAAACTTATGATATGCTCGTGGCTTCGTGGAACTTTCTCTCCTTCCCTCTAACCTCGCCACACGTGCTTAATGCCTGCATGAACCCCGTGGAAAGGCACGGCGTGACCCTGACGCTGCTGGCCTTAGCTCCATTCGGGACTGAGCTATCCCAGCCTCTCCTGAAGCGGCCCATCCATGTCGCACTGCGTGACTGGGTGAAAGAAAAGACCGACCGCAAAAGCTAGCCGGGCAAACCGCAGTGCGATACCCCATGATTTGAGACCTGGTCATCCTAAGTTCCTTAACTCTAAAAGACATAAGAATTCCATCCAAAAGGGCATCACTACCCTCTCTGAAACTGAAAGTGTAGTGAACTCCATATGCTTTAGGCTGATGTGCATAACTAGTGGCTGCTTTTTATTATTATCTTTTCCAAAGGAAGGGATTCTTGGCTGCTGTTGTAACTCTGAAAGCTATATTCTGGTTTTAAAGTGTCTTTTTAAGCATTGATAAGACACACACAAAAGAATTCAGAGAGGGAGCTGTGGCTGGCAGATCCCATTCAATCCTGAAAAAATGCAATTCTTGCTAATTCCTCACCTCTACTTAGAATCAGTGTAACAGCAGGTTAACTCTCCAACAACATGGACATTTGTTTTACTTCTCAGTTTATTACAACATTTGTAGATGTCTTCTGTTTGACATCTGCAAAGTTTTACTTTGATCTGTTCTACCCTAGGGACCTCTGAAATAATTTGAGAAACATCTATCTCTCTCAAAGAAAGCATTTCAGGACCAACACTTTGAGATTCACTCAGGAGTTAATAAAATGTATGTCTATATTTGCATTTATAATGCACTGGGTCTGTATGCCAATATTAGGTAACAGCATGTATAACTGATTAGATATGTGCGTAAAGCCCAGCTGAGAAAATGTTGATATATGTATGCTAATGTTATACTCTAAAATCACCATCTCCATCAGTTATGTCAAATCCAGTGACTCCTTTTTTTCCCTTTACAGAAAAGGTTACCTCGGATGCTGGTGACAAAAATAATGAAAGTGCTCTTCAATGCATAGAGAGCCAGATTTTGCTTCATTTCTGGAATGTCCTTTGACTCATGGAAGATGCTTGCTGAAGCCAAAAGTACTTGTCTCGGGGATGGCTCTTACCTCTAGCTGAGGTATTGGATAATGCCTTCAGAAGACAGGCTGACAGTATCATCATCTTGACTGCATTTAACCTCAAATTCACCAGGACACATCCATCCATGAGGAGAATATGACAAAAGAGCTTTTGTTCTCTCTGGATCCCGAAACAGAGCAAATTAACTCAATGTGGTTTCACCTAGTCCACAATTTCCTTCATTCAATGTCTCCTCCCAGGTGAGTATGACTGCAACTTGCCGTCCCGCATCTGCATCCCTGTGTTGCTACGGTGAAGTCAAATAGTGTAAGCCTTAAAGTCTGGGATATGCCCCACCCCTACCCCCAGCTGACTTAAGCTTGACTTGGTCATGTGTAGATCCTGCTAGGTTTTATATCGAAAAACTCCTAGATTTGTACAAATGCAAAGAAAAGCAGATGTGGTTTATGACGTACTTGTGAATTATCACCTGGACAGAGGTGGACAGTGCTGGTCATATGGTACTGCTGCACCTAGTGTGAGTTGTGCATAGTTTCACTACATGCTATGTGCTTAATTTGAACCCAAATATTTCCTACTGGATATTTAACTTTTTTTTTTTCATTAAAAAAATCAAATCAAAACATTAATACTAATAAGAGAAAAAGCAGCTATTCCCAGTTTCCAAAGAATCCTGAGTTTAGAGATGCTTTTTAATCAGAAAACCTTGAAAAGCCAGACATGAAAATGAGCATCTTCCTCACCAGACTAACAAATGTGTGAAATTTCATAGAAATCCATTCTCACAGTTTCATTATGCAGAGGATTAATGTTTAATGCTGGCAGGCTGCAGGTCCACACTAATAAGAAAAGCTACAAAAGGCTATTGTACAGAGGATGAAAATTTCATCAAACATTCCAAGAACATCTTAAAGGTTTACAGAGTAAAAAGTTAGCTAGAAGGTTCTATTTGTGTTCAAGCAATTTCCTTGATGTAAAATGAGATTTTAATCATACTATAGTTTCACAGCGTCCATATTGTTACTTTTCTTGTCTTTCATCATCTTGACCTTGATCACACAGCTGTAAGAATTTGAATTTTCTTTGACCTGTTTCGTCCCTGCATAATGCAAAGCAGCTTGTTTTTGTTTTCTTCCTTATTAAATAGAAATTAATATCCAGGTTGTGTTTAACAATATTGTGATACTGATTGAAACCGTAGACAGTCAATCAAATATTACTGATGACTGTAACTTTTTTAAGTAAAAAATAAATTACTCAGATTTCTATTGGAAATCAGTTGCAGACATCTTCTCCAGAAGTTTGTCACAATATAACCCCTCCCTCTAAAATCTAGAAGAGAATTTGAAACTAATTGGAAGAAAATTCTTTTAGAAGCTTGAACAGATATTTCCATAAAATTGTTGTCAGTAGCTTTTTTTTGCCAGACTGATTTTCTCATTCTTAGTTTATATGACAATGTTATAAAGAGTTGAGATGAGAAATCTTCTCTATAGGGATTTTCTGTTGAGTTCAATATGACCTGAATTTCACTTAAGATGAACAGTTTCCTACCCAATGCTAACAAAATACCATGTCCTTAGTCTATAATAATTTGAAAGATAGTGTGGATGTAAATATAGAAGGAAATAATCTAACTTTGTGCTCACAAGAAAAAAAAAAAGTTGTGAAAGTAACTAATTTGAACAATAACAAAAAAATTTCTTCCAGAACTATTAGTGAGAAGTTTTGTCAAAAGTTAATTATTATTAAGTTCTGATGAAGTAATCTAGTAGGTTTTTATGATCCTTTTGTGGAGTTATGAATGCTCCTCCATTCTAATTTTCAGGACATACCAGAAAATAAAAGATTAGCTGAGAGTTTTACCTGTGTAAGGCTACAGAAATAGTATTGGAAGGACAAGCTCAGAAAAAATATTTTAGACTTGATGGTTACCTGCTCAGTGCTGCCATCTTTCAGTATGGAAGTCTGGAGTCTTTCTAGATGGATTCTAGAGTCTAGGATGAATTTCCAGCTTATCTTTTTTTCTTTTCCACAGTGAATCATAGCCACATTTTTTTCCTAAAACTTATTATTCTTTTGCAAAGTTTCATATTCCCGTCTGGAACTAAATCCCTGGAACACAATGGTGAGTTGTCTGGGTTGAGGAGAGCTTTGCAATGCCTTCTTTGCTGCATCAGCAAAACTGAACTGTTCTGATGAATTCTTATTATTCATGTAGTCAGTGGTTCTGTGTGAGAGTTCCCACATATGCACAATCCATCCGCTGCTATTGATTGTCTTAAGCTGTCTAGAACAGAAATTCACAAATAGGCAGGAGAAAAGGTCATCTTACATGGTTATTTCTGTATCTGCAGGCCACATTTTTGAAATTCACTAGGGTTTCATTTAGGTGCAGTTTGGTCAGATATGCAGTGGGAGCTGTCTGGATGGCTGGAGTCTCTACCCAGGATAATAATCAATGCATGTAAGTGTATAAGTATTGAGTATCTGCTGACCTATGCACAGTTGATGGGGGAATCTTCCAGATTCCAAAATTTTCCTGAAGAGTCCTGTAGCATTTAGTCAAGCATTTTCACAGAATCACAGAATATGCTGAGTTGGAAGGCACCCACAAGGATCATCGAGTCCAACTCCTGGCCCTTCACAGGACATCCCCAAGAGTCAACACCATGTGTGCCTGAGACTGTTGTCCAGACGCTTCTTGAACTCCTTGTCACAACAGCAGCTGGAAGTGGAGTCCATCACCGTGCCTTACGTCTGTCTGCTCTCACACCCATGCAGTAACTGATCGAAGTGCTCCTGGGTGGCCTGGGGGCTTGATGACAGCACACAAGCACAACCCTGACATCCAGTTAGAACAGGGATGTGGCTTGAATTTCCTCTTTACGCAATCACCATAACTCAAACTCCTTACATTAGTATCCTTCAATATTAACCAGAGAAAAAGATTAATTTATTAATTAAATTAATTTTATTAATTTTAATGAACTTAATTTCCTATATTAAAGCTTTGTGAGTGCTGCATATATACAGCAAAGTGTTCCTGAAATCTTCATATGTTTGTGCATGGAAGTCAGCAAGAATGTATTATGAAATGTCAAGAACTCTTTGAGACATGAGAGCGATTATAATCCAAACTCCATCTGTCACTATTTTCAGCAAATTTAGTCACACAAAAACATTCGAACTTTATGTATGAATATCCATACATTGTTCATCATGTTTATTTTTAATGTGTAGTCGAAGTATGCTTATAAGAAAGAATAGGGAAAAAATGAGGAGTAAAGAAAACACCTCAGAAAAACAGACAAGTAAGAGAAACATTGGGAACAAGTAGCAGCTTGAATCACTACTGAGAGAGGTTTTTCTGAGAGAAAATGTTTTTGAACTCTTCTGTCTGAAAGGCTTTGCATAAGAGAGGAGAGCAATGCTCTTCCTTGCTGGATTCTTTGATATTGAGAGAAACAGAAGTTCAATTTTTTACCCACAATAATTAATAACTTCAATTAATACAGGAAGACTTATTTCCTTGATCTAGGGTTTTATCTTGATATTAGATATGGCACAAAAACTTGAACAGAACTAAATATGACCACAGGTGAAAAGCTGTGATGAGAGTGAGGGATGACCACTGTGGTGAGTGTTACTGTTACTTTGGGAACAGCTAGTTGCAAATGAGTTTTAAGAAGTTAATTTATCCTTTCAGTTTCAAAAATTGGGCAGCATCTAATTCAGTAGCTGTTTTATTCTGATAAGTAAACCAACATGATCACTAACCAGCATTGTGCCTTATGAATGATGGAGAAAATGCATGCTTCTGTAACTGTGATTATCTTTTGTAAAAATCCAATGTCAAAAGCTAAGATTTTTTCACTTTGTTGCTTTTTGAAAACCGTGCTGTAAGTGCTTCTCTTTGACAACCCTCCACTTCCCACCTCCCCCAGCCCCCCCAGTTTTATAGCTGGTTTGTCTGGTACACTTGTTCAAAACCAGCTGGTTATCACTGAAAATTTTCTTGACAAAGTACGTAGCTGTTTGTTTTTTTGTTGTTTGGGGTTTTTTTTGTATGTTTGTTTCTGGTGTTTTGATTTGCTTTAGGGTTTTTTTGTATGCTTTTTTTTTTGTTGTAGTTGTTGTTTCTTTGAATTTACAAAATGCTCGGAAAAAATGTAAGGGGAAAAAAGAGAACCGTGCTAGAAATGTTTAAAACCATTGCTGACACTTTGGCTATATTCTTGCTTCTATCTCTGAGTTTCTAAACAGCAGTTATAGTACTTTGTTGGTGTAATGTGTGCATTGAAATCTCCATTAAAATATAGTCCGTCATGCACCACTCCAAATATCAATGCGATTAAGTCAGTGTGCTAACATTATTTTCCCTTCCTGGGATGCCTTGGAGTTTATTCTCAGTAGTATTTCCTTGCCTTTCTTCCCTTCCTCTAAATGCATAGTTCCTGTTCATTTGCAACAACTAGATGTTTGAAAGCTCTTGAAGGCAGAGGACTGACAGGAAAAAAAAAAAAAACAACTATTTTTTAAAGTATAAAACTATATCATAATTTTAGAAATTTGAATTGAGCTTGATAATAATTTTAGCACCTAAGAGCCTAGAAAAATCTCAGTTTTATGGAAATGAATTTGTTCAATTGTACCTAAATGTTCAGGTTAGAGGCAGTGGTAACTTTTCCTACAATTATCATGGATGATGGTATTCAAGTATATGGATCACTCCCATCTCCTCTCTTGAAAAGCAACTTAAACCTATAGTATTGTCTTCACAATAGTCTTCCCCTGTAGGGCTTTTCTCACTGTTAAGTATACACTATGAGAAATATTTATAATAAAGACTGACTATGCCTGAAAGTAGGACTAGGGTAGCTGAAGATGGGAGGCATAACACTCAATTATATAGCATTGCACAAAAAGAAAAAGTTGATAACCTTTCATTTGAAAACAAAAAGCTCTAGTGCTGAGTGCAATATATTTTATGGATAAAATTTGTCACTATAGTCACAATACAAAGAAATTAAATACACTGTGGCTGAGAAGTGTTATCTAGCAAAGTCTGAACTGGAGATAGAGGACACTCACGCTTGTTCAATACCTTAGAATTATTCACTAATGGATGCTCTTTACCCAAAGAAATCCCAGCCCAAATTTTCATTTCAAAGCTAAATAGATCCCATGTACTTTTGTGTTCAGTTCAGAAATAGGCAACAAATAGTAAGAAGAGTAAAATGAAGTGGCAGGATTCTTCTCAGGAGGTGTTATCTCTCAAATGTAAGTTTTAAGATTGTATTTGTTCTATGTGTGTGTTCTGCTTGTTCAAATATGTGTGGCTGTGTGACCCCTTTGTGTAACAGTCATATTGATATTTCAGAATCAGCTGTGAGAGTTAATGTTGGAGTTTCAGGTGGTGTGTGCTGTCATAGCCATTTCCACAGAAAGTATATCATGCTAACATTACTATAGCAGTGTCACCAACAAGGTTTTACTGTGAAATAAATAGGGACTACCATACTGTAATGTACCAATGCATGTAGAACATGTGTGTTCATTCATTCCAGCTGAAGTGATTTTGCAACTGTGGACTTGGAGAATCATGTGTATGGTATTTTATTCAGACAATATATACAAGACAGAGAATCAGAGTTTATTGTAGAAATATAATGTGATTTTTAGCCTGGAAGAAATATTCCTGATGGATTAAAAAAGTAATTAATTTTAAAGAAAAATTATGTGTTGAGATTTACCAATTTCATGAAAAGGCTTTTATTTTCAATATGAGAGTTCTCCATAGGGCTCAGCCATTCATTCATATCTCTGCAGCTGTCTATCTGACATACTACTTTTCAGCCTTTTATTGGATCAGGGTGTAATGCTCACAGTGCTGTAAAAGTATGATTTTCACTTTTGAATTCTTTGTTTATTTAATTTCCCATTATTTCTTCTTTTTAAAGGACTCTGTTAATTTATTACTGTTCAGTCAATTAAATTTTTTTTCTTTTAATGTGATTCGGTTCATTTTCAGTTTATTATTATCTTAGTGCAAACATCAGAAAATTTTTAGGTATTCTTAAAAAAAAGGTTTCTTTGCTATCTTATTAAGGATTCACTTTACTTGTCTTAGTAAAATTTCTGATATGGATGGAGACCTATGTGCTCACTGTAACTCTGAAATGAAAACATTAGTCCAATCTGTGAAAAGAAAAAAAAAGCTCAACCCCCACAATAATGAGATTTCCTCTCCTTTTTTGTCAGCTATACATTTTAAATTCCCATACATTCCCAGCATAGAAATGTGAATGATAGGCAAAGGCCAATAGACATTCTGATGGCAAACTCTGAAAGCTGAGTTCTAGAATCCCTCAAGACTGGGATGAAAGTGGGACCTTTTAAATGCACCAAGTACTCACAATAGCTTTATTACCGCACTGCTACTTTGTAGATTGTACGAAGGCCTGGAGACTAATTCCAGCAACAGCCACAATTTACTAGCTATAGTAGCCCTCAGATGAATAGTTTCTTGTAAAATCAGTGGCAGCTTTATCCTGCTGGAGCACAAATAAATCAGCTCTTATTATTCCACATTCATTTAATCCTGGAACATTAGTCAGCGAGACCTTTCTGCAGCCTAATAAACAGCAGCAGCAGCAGTTTTTCTTTATGAGAGTAGTTGTTCATCCTAAATTAGAGCCGACATTAGGGGAAGACAGAAACTTTTGCAGCATGATTTAAAGATATACAATATGAGACTATAACAGTGTGTGAAAACTGCACCCAAGTGTATAAATATAACAGGGTCATAATTTTGCTATATGTGGGTTACTTTAGAACATGTAGGTTATTTTATCTTGAAAACATGTATTTTGTTGTGGCAAGTAATATTCATATTGTCTAGTTGTTTCAGCGGATTTAGAAGTGGCTCCTAATAATATACCTTTTTTACCATGTGCAGGAGTAAGAGTAAAGATGCTGATTCAAAAAAATTAAATAACAGTACATTATTATTTGCCTTGCAAATCCCCTAACCAAAAAAATCTCTGCATTCATATTTACAAAAATTATTTTGCTTTACCATGTTCAGTGTTTTTTGTAAAATGTACATTCTGGATTTTTGAATGTATACTCTCCTTGTGACTGCAATATGTGAAAAATAATGTATGCTGTTCTTTCTAATGGCTTTTATTTTGAACCATTTTGACAATTCTTTTTTTATGGATATCAATGTTGGTCTATCCTGTAATTTACGATATAAAAATTCACAAATCAGTTTTCAGGAAAGGAAGCCATTTACCTGAAATCTGTACAAGAGCTCCCAACCTCTTCTCAATATCTGTAAGGACACTCTAGGGCTTTACCTGTTGCTAACTGCAGTTTCAGTTAAATTTCTTGGGATTACATATTTGCTTGAATGATAATTTCAGAGTGAAATTCCAGAGTTGTGGAGTGACTCAGGGACACATGGCTTGGGATGTGTTCCTTTGAATTAAGACTTTTGAAAAATGTTAGCATTTAATTTTTTTTTTTCTGGTAAGTGCACTATGTCTATAGTACTGCAACAGCATGCAAATGACTATTATTGTTATTTATTGGATCTGACTAATAGTCCATTACTAAGAATCTTCCAGTTGAAAAATGGTGTCTCTTGAAGTACTTATATTATGTCAGTTTGGATCCTTAAGTAGGAAAAATAGATCATGAGTCTTTGCCTGTTGTAAATGCTTTATATACATCATAAGTTCCTCTAATTTTAGCTGACAGTTCTCAGTTCCACTATTATATGAACTAGCTATTATATGTGCATAAACATATATGCAGACCCACTGGCAAAGGGATGCATTCACATTCTTCCAATGTTATCATCAGCTATAGTCAGAATTTTTACAATACTGTAAGTGTATCACTATTTCTTCAACTTCTCCATGTAGTCTGGATATTTTTTTTTTCAATTTTTTAAATGGAATTTGCTGTAGGTCTTAACTTGGTTTTATTCTGTTACATTATTGGTATAAAAATAGAGTGAACTGCTGGCCTTCATAGTCACTACTATCTTGTTGCCTTGTGATGTAGTTTATTTATTTATTTATTTATTATGTCTTTGTAGGTTCTTCTTTCTTTTTGTGCCACTGATAAATAACAATAATTAAATTAAATCTAATATGAGCACTGCTTTTTGGGTTAATTTTCTGTTTGTGACTGAGTCTTTCTAGGAATAATATAATTGCTGCCAAATATCTGGATGAGTCTTTTAATGAAAATTATAGCTTTCATGCTTGCCAACAGTGCCACAAAGATAGAGTCCATGGAGCAAAACCATAATTTAGTACTTCCACTCATTTCTACCAAACAGAAAGCATAACGAATGCCTCTATTTCTATACTGTTGGCATACAATATGGGGAGGTGTTGACATAAAATATCTACTGTCCAAAATACTAGCAGCAACCAGGCTACTACTCTCATGCAGTCCACATTTTCCAGGATTTTTAATTCCTCTTCCTTTTCATTAACACAGTTAACCTTGTAAAAGACCAGAAAAAAAGATTATATTTTTACTTACGAATATTCTTCAAATAATCTCTAGTCAACAAAGAAAGAAATGTGACAGCAATGTCTTTTGGTAAAACCCACCTACAGTCCACTTCTGGTGCTTATATTCAAGATTGTTTTGTTCTTGTTGCCTCAAAAATAATTTTTCCTCTTTCATGAGAGATGTCCCACTTACGTGCTGCCTGTGGAATATGTTTGACTGGAAGCTCAGAAACCAGAAAATGGAGGGTTTCTGCTCTAGACCAGCACTGCTGGGTTTTGCAAAAGTGCTGAGGGCAGAACTCCCCCAGCCTTTTTTTGAAAACTGAGCAACTTTTCAGTATCACTCTGTCTACTACAGTCTACTCAGTCTACTACAGTCCAAGACAAATATCTGACTACATTCAGCTAATGTACTCAGGGTTTGTTTGTGTAAACCAGTGCCCCTGAATTTAAAGGATCTGGTTTGAAATTAATGTGGCTACGCATATGCGCTCCTCTGTTAATAGCTCAAATATACCCGTTTAAATTACAAGTCTAAATCCTTTTGAAGATGTCTCATGGTGTATCATAACACCGGCTGTTTAGTGACAAGGGAACTGCTTTCCTAGAGTAGCTGATATGCTGAAGAATAACTGGTGCTTGATGTCCTTCCTGCTGCAGCAGGAAAGACCAAGAAACAGGTTAGCATCCGAATGTAGGAGTTGTTATCTGGTATTGCAGTGCATGTTTGAAACACATAGACTGAGTAATAGGCTGGAAAACGTCCTCACACTCTCTAGGGAGAAGGTGTTGTGGAGAAATGTCTTTGTACAGTTGAAAAAAAAATTGGCCCTTCATTTTGTGACTCCAAAGATTTTAAAGATCTAACACCATTTACTTTACTGACCTGTAATACCTAGATTAGTATCTAACATTGCCTTTAACAGGCACTTTCTGAAGTGGCTAGCAGTGACCTGCTTTGGAAACAGAAAACTGAGGTAGACTGGTGGGCTGGCCACAGTC
This sequence comes from Polioptila caerulea, assembly GCA_013397295.1. Taxonomy (NCBI): domain Eukaryota; kingdom Metazoa; phylum Chordata; class Aves; order Passeriformes; family Certhiidae; genus Polioptila; species Polioptila caerulea. The sequence continues at coordinate 64,733 of VYXF01012139.1, read as the reverse complement.
AAGAAATGGATTTCAGTCCACCAATGCCAAGAGGGAAAATTGAAAAATGCTTTTGAGGCTTTTTTCCTACATTCTCTCCATCTCATTTTAATTCTGTCTGTGGGAAAGAACAGTGTCTTATGACATTCAGGGTTAAATTTCCAGCATGATATGAGGATTAGTTGCATTCTCCTCCCCATACAAGTAATGAGTTGTTCAGCTCAATGCCTGCATACTGTGCTGAACATTTACCCCCAGGGTCTCAAGTATCAGCAAGGAGGGAGGGAGAGAGCTCTGGAGACTTCTTCAGCTTGAGAGATCCCAGGACAGGATAATGGAAAATGGCAAATATTGCATCTGATAGAAAGTAAAGCCGAAATAGCAGGGGGATTGCAGTTAAGGATTAAGTCACGTTGACAGAGTGGGTATGGAGTAGGAAGAACATACTGTGCCCTGCTCCAGCCACTCTTAGGTTGTGACTCTCTACTCCTGTCTGTTGGTCAAGGGTAAAAACACCTGATGTCATGATGGAGTAAACAAATTAGGTGAGCCCAGTTTTCAACACTCATTTACATATGAATTACTCACCAGGGAACCCTCCACGGGCAAAGCAAGGCTCTGATTTGCACACTCAGATTTTGCCTTCATATTCTGCATTGGCTCATCACATGCAAATGTATGCATTCGGTTGCGGGAACCAAGGTTTGGAAATCATTCCTCTGGTTTCAAGGAAGAAAAAGAGAGAATAATAACCACACCACCACTACCCTCCCTCCCTCCCCTTCACCCCCCAGCCTATTGTCAACAAATTTCAATTCATCACTGTTGATTTTGCTGAAACCTACTTTGGAATGTTACAGCTTGGATTGATGTTATCCAATGCCATTTATATCAGGGCTTCACTGTGCAATACAGAGTATTCAGGGAAGTCACTGCAGGCTGCTGGTGCCCATGATTGCCTCTGACATGTACAGCTGAAAGGACTCTTATTCAAAGAATGATCTTCTTTTTTAGACTGTATTGAGTTGGGACTGATTTTGATAGCCAGTTTCAGTCAAGAATCATAAAGTTATTGCACATTTAAGACCGTCAGTATGAGAATCATTCTCTGTCTCTCTCTCCCTCCCCCTCTCACTATTCTTTCCCCTCCCTTTCTCTCTCTCATCATTTCACAGGACTGCAAGGTTACAGAAAGGTCTAATCAATTGTCAAACTCTCCTTTATCTCTGAGAAGGTGGTAAAAAATCTAACTGCCCTGCTGTAGGGGGTTCTTCTGACTACACAGCACCCTTTTTCACATACAATGCTACCATGATTAATGTCCTCCCACCTCAGACCTTGTTAAAACCTGTTCTTTAAAGCAGGCTGGTGCACCACAGTGAGAGCAAGAGCAAGGTTGCATAAATCAACGTGTTCTCACAGCCCCCAGGATATCCATTATAGATGCCAGCTGGATGACTGGAAGATAGAGAAAAATGAATATTGTATCCTGTGGCCTTTTGCCTCTAATGACCACTTTTCAACATTTTTGAAGGCATGATTAAATTTTGATAACTGGGGAAGTCACTCTGAGCAGGCTGAAATAGAGATAAATTGACTGAGGGTCTGACATCCCAGTGGAGAGCAGGCAACTAATTAGTGTGTGAATCTCACTCTGAAAGAGATGTAAAAGGGAGGCTAGTTTAATCAGAGGAGCTGCTGAGGTACAGGAATAGTCAGGGATAATAGCGGCCTAGGCAGAAATCACAGGCTCAATGAGCAGCTTTTTCTGTCTGCTTGATTGGCAGCCGCTGACCTAGTGTCTAAAACCTTTGAACTCCTAACAACAGTAACAGCCTTGTCAAGGCAATTTGCTTGCAGCTTTCTGTGACCAGTTATTTCAGTGGTGGACTGGGACACCCTATTTGAAAGGGCACTTTGCTCCTCTGCTGCAGTGGAAGCTGGGCAGAACACTCTTATTATTTTTGATGACTTTACTTTTGAGCCCTTTATCTTTCCCCCCACCCCTTGCCACCCACCCAGGTCCTCTCTTCCCCAATGCACTCCACACAGTGTATACATCCCCTCTCCCTGGGGTCCTTGCTATATGGATGAAGTGTCAGATCAATTTAGTTGTTGATTGCAGCAAGAGAAATGGGGGTAGGGAGAAGGCAAGACCTCCGCTGCCTAGTGTAACAGTGTGATTTTATTGCAGTTACAAAGCTTCCTTGGTGCCTGAACTGGTGGTGTTTTTGGACATATGAAATACTGGAGTATCTGGAATTCCTTTCGCTGGGTTTAGAGGAATTAAAGACAATATATTTAATCCCTTTAATGAGCTGCTTAGATAAGACCATCTTTAGCTGGAAATGAAGGATAGTATGCCTGTGCAAGAGACAACTAATAAATTTTATTTCCTGTAATGCTTCCTATTTACCCAGCATACACATGTAGAATTTTGTTTGTGGTACGAACAGTGTTCTGAAACAAACTGGAGTTTAGTTAGGGAAATAAAAATAATCTCTTGAAGCTGCATTGGCTTGTAGATATCTTTCTTTTTTTTTTTTCTCCCTGTCATGGAGAAGGGTAGCTGAAGAGAGAGTAAGATTATTGATAGAGCAGAAATCTTGCTGTCTTATTTCATTTGGTAGTGTGAATTAGTATTGCTCTGAATTATTCTTTTGCCTGAGGCAGACTAGTTTCTTTTTTTTAACTGATCAGTCCCCCTGGGTCTTGTATTATACCGAGGACCAGGATACCTGATGTGACTGGGTTTTGATGTGACAGCATACTGTTTCTGCAAAGCCTCCAGGTAGGATTTTTTTTCACATGAAAATGAGGGTCAGTTGTAACTTGGTCTACATAATTAGGCATCTGCTGTATATTAATACTTTATTAGTAGGTGGTTTATTCTAGTGGTAGCTTGGGGCATGGCTACTTGTTTAAGGTAAGCTCAGCAGCCAGTTGATAATGTGCTGGCTACTTCATGGCCCTTGCCTGTGTCTGTGCTCCTACCTGCTGTACACGGCTGGAACTGTCTTTATGCTCACATGTCCCTCCACTAAGCAGCATACAGATTGCCAAGACAGGACAGGTCCTGGCCCTTCAAGGCTGTGATGGTATCTCTCTTGCTATTTCTTCCTGAATGGAGGATGCTTTCTTTATCAAAGGAATTATGGAAATACTTTGAGCCCACTTACAGGCACTGTAAATGAAGTATCCGTATTTCAGTGACTCTGTTCTCTTATGGAGTTATACACTGGGGGACAAATAGTCCCCTCAAATAGTCTTAAAATCTAGAGTAACAACTTGGAGGTCCTATCAGAAATATGTGTTTGTATAACTTCCTTGATATATCACAAACTTTTTAGGGAAATAATCTGTGTCTAATTTTGGATTGCTGGGAAAGCCCTATGGAAGCCAAGTCATGCAAGCATTTTGCAAAGCCATGGTAAAAGTGCTGAGTTCTGACTTCCTCTGTCACTACTGTCACTACTCAAAACAAATAGGGAAAATAAGTGTTTTGTCTAAGGCCATGCATAAGGTTAGGTGCAAGGCAAATGGTAATGTTATGTTAGCTTCCATTCCTAATGAGTTTAGAAATTAAAAAGAAGTAATGGAATCTTCAAATTGCTGGCTAAACTGGGAGGAAAGAATTAATAATAGATAATAAAGATAAACGCTGAGATAAACGCTCTTTTTTGATCTTCTGTAAAAGTGTAACTTACACAAGTCTATGGGACCCAACCAGATGCACTCCAGAGTGCTGAAGGAACTTGCTGATGTAGCTTCCAGGTTTCTCTCCAAGATATCAAAAGTCACAGCAGTTGGTTGAAGTCCTAGGGATGGGAAAGAGGAAAACATTGTATCCATCTTTAAAAGGGGAGAAAGGAGGACCCTGAGAACTGTCAGGTTCACTGCTGTGTGTGGGAGGGTCATGAAACAGATCATCCTAGAAACTATGTTAAGGCACATGGAGGATGCGGAGGTGATTCAGGACAGCCAGCACAGCTTTATCAAAGACAAATCCTGCCTGACCCACCTAGTGGCCTTCCACAATGGAGTGACATCATCAGTGGGCAAGGGAAGGTGTACAGGTGTCATTTATCTGGACTTCTGTAAAGACTTTGACATAGGCCCCACAATATACTTCTCACTAAACTGGAAAGAGATGAATCTGATAGATAAGAAAGTAGTTAGAGGGTAGGGGTCAATGTCTCAGAGTCATGATAGACATCAGTGACAAGTGGTGTCTCTTGGGGGTGCCAGGGGACCAGTGTTATTTAATGTCTTCATTAATTACACGGACAAAGGGGGTCATGGACAAAGGGGTCAAGTGCAACCTTAGCAAATTTGCTGATGAAACTAAGCTGAATGATGTGGTTGAGATACTGAAGGATAGGATGCCATCCCGAGAGACCTGAACAAGGTCGAGGAGTGGGCTTATGGAAATCTCATGAAGTTTAACAAGATCAAGTGCAAGGTGCTGCATTGGGGTTGGGGCAATCCCTGTACCAACACAGGTTCTGGGATGAATAGATGCAGAGCAGCCCTGGGGAGAAGGACTTG
>VYXF01012139.1:49380-60168 GCA_013397295.1 Polioptila caerulea | reverse complement strand
CCAGCCATGGGCACTCCCAGCCCAGAGAGCCAAATGTGTCCTGGGCTGCCTCCAGAGCAGTGTGGGCAGGGAGGGGATTCTGCCCCTCTGTTCTGCTCTGGTGAGACCCCACCTGGAACCCTGCACCCAGCTCTGGGGTCCCAGCACAGGAAGGACATGGACCTCTTGGGAGAGTCCAGGGGAGGGTCAACAAAATGGTAAGAGGGAGGGAGAATCTCTCCTATGAGAAAATGCTGAGATAATTGTGACTGTTCATCCTGAAGAAGATAAGACTTTGGGTTGACCTAATTGTGACCTTCCAGTCCCTGAAGGGNTTTTCCTGTGAGGGTGATGAGGCTCTGTAACAGGTTTTTAGGGAAGTTGTGGATGCCTCATGCCTGGAAGTTTACAAAGCCTTTTTGGATGGGGCTCTGAGAAACCTGGTCTATTGAAATATGTTCCTGTCCATAGCAGGGGGGTAGGAAAAAGCTGATCTTCAGGGTCTCTTCCAACCCAGGCTAGTCTGTGAGTCTACGAATCTATGAGATATACTACTTTAGTATTGATAGCAGCAGCCACAGCACTGAAATTTAAAAAAATAATTAATAATCCCATCACAACCAGAACAAAAATAATTTGTAATGGAAGTTGTTTTTGCATCAGTACATTGGCTTCTATGAAAAAGAAGAGACTGACATGACATAAATATGGGAATCTTACACATATATTGCTCATAATCAAACCAAGAATTAAAAGATAAGCAATGCAGCTGAAGCACCTTAAAGACAGATGATTCTGGTTGTATGTACTTGTGCACATTCCATATTCAGAGAGAAAATAGACTGAAACAGACGTGTACCTGCAGCAACAATGATTTCAGGGGGAAACAAGTTTTAGATGCAGAGCTAATTGCAACTGTTTTAATATCAGTGAAACATACTAAAAAATAAGAGTTTCAGTTAATGACCATTTTTTTCTACCAGTTTTCTTTCTCTGCATGATTTCTGACTTTGGTGTCAGATTTGTGGCAAAATGGTTCTGAAGGTAAGAGCAGTAAACTGAGACACAATAAATTTGTGTAGGCCAGGGAACAGTGATGACTTAATTGCTACTTTAGTGAAAAGGCTGCATCCATTATGTGAAATTATAAAAAATAAGACCCATCATAATTTATCAGAATTTTAGCCATTACTCCATTTTAAAAAAAAAAGTGCATCAACAATTTTAACATTACAATGTTTGGGATAATAAAAGTCTGCAGAGGTAGCTTGAAATACAGTACAGTGGTGGCAGAGATAGGAGCAGGTATTTGTCAGCCTTGCCAGTACTTACAGCTTTAGTTCCGGTGGCTGGAAGACCAAGAAGAAATATACCCTTTGTGTCCTTTTGAAAGGAAGAGTAAATGGAGGAATTGTCATGGCGAGGGATGAGACTTGGAGGACAGGAACTTCAGTCCTGACTCTCACATGTTCTTAATAGTTTTGCTTTTTTTCTTCTGATGCATAACATTTACAACTCAAAGGTTAAGGCCCTTTGGTCAAGCCATGTGACTGCAAATTTAAGCTTTGCCAGGGTATGGGTGGTCTCTGCCTCTGTGTTTATGTCTTTTAGACCTCATCTAGCCAAAAGGCTTTACTCTGAAAGGCTTTACTAATACAGTGGTTTTTCAGAAAGCCATTTATGGGTATCTGGATATTTGAGATACTGCAAGGGATCTTTCTGGTATCCCAGACACACAGATGAGTCTTGAGAGACGATTTTCAGCAGACAAGGAAAACCACAGATGAACCTGATTTTCACTCCTTTTAAACTTCTGCTTTGACTAAGTGAAATGGATGAAATGAGAGCAGTTATACCTGCCATTCTCACAGCTCCCATGAGCAGCACATCCTGAGGGATTTACTCTGATTGCTTTTAGGAAAATAGCCACAGAAGGTAGGAAACTGAGGCATGCAGAAAATTGCCAAATATATAAAAACTAAGGAAATAAAAGGCCGAATTTGATAAAGTCAGATGTAGCTGTACAAAAAGCCTTAAACTTTGATTTCACCATATGTCTGTGTTATCATGCAAGTATCTCATAATTGTCTTACTTATGCTTTAAGAAAGGATAGGGAAATAGATACAGTAGGGAAAAATCTACGATAGGAAATGGCAATTCTATCTAGGACTTTGACAATATTATAAAGCAGATTTTTAAAACAAATTTTTCCAATGGCTCTATCTCCCTTGTCCAGGTATGTGTTTCCAGAGTGTAAATATTTACTTATATCCATGTGTATATAAACATGTGTTGAAGTCCACGTGCATATTCACATGGAGATACACAATTGAGCAATTAATTACATTTAAGAGCAATCTATAAAATGAAGTGCCTTAAAAGGCTCATTGCAAATCCTGCCATAATAGCAATTCAATTAAAAGATATTGTATTTTTCCTAACCCTTCATGCAAAATCTAGTGAAAATACTTCTGAAATTGGGGGAAACCATTCTAAACATCATCAGAAATTAATGCTTTAATAAAATCATGAGTGCCTTTCAAGACCTTGACAGGAAAATTATGAATATTTACAGATATGCTTTCATTATATACTATTATTTCGAAGAAAGAAGTTCAGACTACCTGTGGAGCTTTAAAAATACCATCATACATTCAAATCTAAAATAATTGGGGCATATGTTTCTCAAAAAAATAAAACTAAGAGCTTCAAGTGTTTTTTTGATTTCTCTTTCATAAACACCTAAAAGCAATCTGGAGTTAGTCCCACTTCCTCTCTTCTGTATTAATACAGAGAGTGATAAAAAACATCTCTATTTCCCTCCATAACAAATCCTAACTTGGAATATTTTCTTAACTGAAAGTTGTGCTAGAATTATTGCAGCTTCTGAATCCTGTTTTCTTGGAGATTTACAGCTACATAGTCTCCAAACTGTATTTGCTGAATTTACTGATTTAACTCTTCTGTGTGCTAGGCCAACACATTTTTGCAAATATGATGCTCAATCACCAGGAGAAAAATAGAAGACCTCTTTTAAAATGCTGCAAGGATGGAGAAAATTACAGAGCAGAGCTCTTAAACATTTTTCACTGAGTGGATTACATACTAGTTGAAAAACACAGAGCTAAAGCACCGGGAAATGTAGTGTCAGAAATGTTGTTCAGAGCAAGAAATGTAACAATAATTGGCATTAAAAAAAGTGATCCAACACACTTCTATGACATCTCTCCAGCTGATGAGTGTCTAGTCAAATTTGGTATGTAAATTATGTTTTTATGTGGCACATTCACACATATGTCCAAAAAATATTCAATAAGTGAGTATATCCTTCCAGTCCTTAAACATAAAATCCTTTTGAACAACTTTAAAAAATCAGTATCATACCCTGGCTTCAGATCTTGATCCATACTCGGGGGATTATGTGCCACAGGGCTTTTGCAGTCAGATGACAGTTTTAGTTCCAAAACGCGTCTGAGCTATAGCTTGCTGGGTAAAAAGTTGAATGGTGACTCACATCAGTTGGGTGAGTCTCTGAAGAGGGATCACACTCTTGTGGAATGAGGGAGCATAAAACTACTATAGCCTATGTAAAATTGTTCTGTGCAGAGTTGATCTATCCTCGGTTGCGAAGTACGTGATGCACTTTGCCAGACAGTACTGATAAGGAATAAGGCAGAACTTGCAAAATTTGAATTTAGGAAGACATTTTCTCCTTGGTGCAGAGAAGATATTTGGCAAAAGAGTTGAACTGCTTTTTGATTTTAGCTAGAAATACAGATGTTCGATTCATGCAATAACACTGTCTCAAAGATACCAGTCAGCTAGGGTGATGACCATAAAATGAATGCACTTCAAAATAAAGGATTGAATGTTATTTCACGCTCCCATTTTTCTTTCCCCTGTCTATTATAGAGTAATAATAATTTACTAATACTCTACAATGGCAGTGTAATAATATTGTTTTATAAGCATATCTGTTAAAATCCTCAATTCCAACAGCTGAGAGGTAGCTTCTCTTTTTTTTTTCTTTTTTTCACTTGGACATCATGAAGCCGCAACAGATTATCCTATAGCCACAGTATTAATCTTTTGCTGCCTTTTAAGAGTAATTTTTGTTCCCTTAACTTCTTATTTAAGTATTGATAAAAGCAGCCGTCAGAAAAAATATACCCCATATTTTATGCTTCATGAGGAAATAAGAAAGGATTTTTCAAGGCAAAAACAACATCATCATTTCTTCTGTGGCTAAACAGGATAAGTTTTGATATTTTCTGTTCTTAGAAACAGAACAATATAAAGCAGATTAAACCCAAGTTGCAAATACTGATGGATAGGAAATTTTACAGGGTTGCCTCTCAAGCGTAAACCCTGAAACACTGAGCAAAATAATTAGTGGAGTTTCCTTGATCTTGGAAATATGGCAGGAGAGAGAGAGGAATGTGGCCATGCAAAGTCCTTTTGCCTCCATTAAGGGGGCTGTTGCTTCTGCTAGCCTTGGCTTTCCTCAGAAAACAGACAGCTTGATAGTACTGGAGTGTAAGTATTCTTAGATCTAATGATTGAATAAAGACAATTTTAAGCAATTATAATTAAATTCAGAAAGTAGAAAGGAAGATCAAATAGCTCTGATGCAAGCCACAAAAAAATGAGGTTTACACAGGTGATATGAGAATACCATATATTGGAAGGACATGAAGTTCCTTCACATCTAAGGCTGGTTAATTGAGGTCATGTAATTAAACATTACAGCTGGCAAGGAGGACAGCAAGTGATACTGCTTTTGCCATAGAGCTGCAGTGGACAATATTGAGAGCCCTACATAGTTTGGATTGCTAGAGAATAATATTAATATATTTGAAGTTATAAATAGGTGCAATCAGATTTTATATCTTGAATTCTAAGTCATTTGTAAGTGTATTTTGATTAAAGAAATCCTGGGGTTGGGGGTGACATCCATGCAACAAGACTACTTATCAAGCAGTGTTCACTAGGTCATCATGTAGGCACTTAATAGACAAGCAATACTGGGAGAGGTTGGCTTCTGAATTTGATTAAAAATACTGTGCACCACATTCAAAATGTATTTTGACTTTTTAATGATATATCATAGAATTTTTGTATTGCAGTGGACTTAAAACATCATCTAGTTCCAACTCCCTGCCAAGGGCAGGGGCATCTTTCACTAGACCAGGTTGCTCAGAGCCGCATCCAAACTGGTCTTGAACATTTCCAGGTATGGGGCATCCACAAGTCTCGCAGCAAAGAATTTCTTCCTGATATATAAATTAATCTTACCATCTTTCAATTGAAGCCATGCCCCCCTTGTCCTGTCACTACATGCTCTTTTAAAAACTCTCTCTCCATCTTTCTTGTAGGCTCCCTTTCAGGTACAGGAAGGCCTCAACTGGGTCACCCCAAAGCCTTCTCTTCTCCAGGCTGAACAGTCTCAATTCCCTCAGCCTTTCCTCAAAGGAGAGGTAGCCCTTTCCTCTAATTATTTTTGTGCCCCCCTCTGGACTCTCTCCAACAGTTTCCTTTCAGCCAGCTGTTCCAAAAGGAAGAAACTGGGGAAAGTAAAATAGTGTTTCTCCTAAAAAAATTGCACTTGTCTCATGTTTTCTCAAAAAAGAAGAAAAAGTATTTTTTTCACAGGACTGAGAACTACTCATCTCTGAGTGGGGATGTGGTGCACAGAAAAAAATTAGAAACTCAGCCAGTATAATTGACTTCTTATTTTCAAGTGCCAGGTATCTGTCAAGCTGTTTTAATGATTCCTTAATGCATTTCTTTTATGACCCTTGTTACTGCAGGATTTTGTACTTACCTTGTGAAAGGTTCATGGTTTGCTCCTAAAATAACTTCATGCTTTAGACAGTTTTGGGGCAGCTTATCCACAGTGTCTGACATCCTCCTGAGTACAAGACAGACAAAAACTACATGAGTTAAAATATCAATATTAATTCAATTAACTGTCCTGGGGTAAAGAATGTTTTATTGTCTCTGAGAATGAGCTTCCATGGTTAGAGTTATTTAATTATTAAGATGAGACTGTCATAAAATCAAATATTCCATTTGGGTTTTTAGCTTGGAATTATTTGCAAAGTTTGAGGAAAAAGCCCTTCTCAAATATCTGATTTTAAGTGAGCCTTACGTCACTAAATGTAAGGCAACCCAAAACATAGCCAATAGCATTTCACTGACTTACTGACTGATGTTGAAAATCTCTATTTTTTTTTTTTTTTTTTTTAATTAATGTCTTAGTACTGGACCTGTAGCTGCCTTTCTCAGAAATCTTCTTTCCACTCCATCTTATTTCTTTATATTTTTCAGGATGTGAAGATGGAAGAGAAGCAGTGGGCCTTACATTTGCTTCCACCAGATTTCAAATACTTCTGTTACAGGACTGTAACAGGATATTGCAGTTCACAATAATAGGCCGAAGAAGGGAAGGAAGTAGCAAAACATCTACTTTCTATTGCACAGACTATTTCTTTTGCTAAAAATGTCAGCTATGACAACAGCATTTTTTTGTCTATTTCTGCTATTCTGTTATCGTATTATCTCTCTACTGTTGAAGGAAGACTATTCTCAACAAAAGGGGGGTTTTCAGCAGGAAAAATATCCTCAGAACATTATTCCTCCATTGAGAAGGCAAAGTCAAATAATCCCTGATAACAGCTTTTACTTTGACTGCCACCAATGATAAGAAGAGAATAAACTCTGTCAGCAGACTGTCAAAAGGGCAGGAAGGCATTGCATAAAGATGACTAGCTGGTGTGACCATGTCTAATTCAATACATAAAATATAATTATAGACAAAAAATTTAACATCCAAATGCACCAAAGTCTGCATACTCTCAGTGTATGTGGATACTCTCAGTCACAGCAGGTGCCTATGATAGTGGTTCTGGGAAGTTATCTTGAAGAGCAGCAAGCACTGCCCAGGAGTTCAGCACATATATTGAGTAAACACAAAAAGAGATCCCCATTTATTGCTTTATTCCTTACTAAAGGCAGTAGTTCTAGTGTGAGCATGAAACCTAATCGTGAGACAAACTAGAAAAAGAACCCCACTTTTGACACTTACTGACCTCCTCTCTTATCAACGAACAAGTGTCATTTCAAGACTCCTTACAACTCCCAAGATGACAATAGCTATGCTGCTCCACTTTGAAAATACCACAGCTGAACAAAGCCATCCAACAGTTAGAGGACTGCTATCACCCAGCTGCACACTGGGAGAGAGGTGGTGCCATGGGTTAACTCCAGCTGGTAATTAAGTACTGTGGAGCTGCCTGATCATTTCCTCCACACCCCCACGATGGGAAGAAGAATGTGAAAACAAAGACAAGCCTCATGGGTTCAGATAAGAACAATTGAATAATTGAAACAAACCAACCAAACACAATAATAATAGTATTAATAATAATTATGATAAAACAGTAATGATGAAAATAATGATAATCATCATCTTCATCATGGAAGTAACAGAATCCAAGAGAAACAAGCGATGTACAATAAAATTGCTCACAACCCAGTGAAAGATGCAGAGCATATCCCTGAATATCAGTCAGCTACCTACCAGGCAACTTGTTGTTTATATACCACACATGACTTTCCATGGTACAGAATAACACTTTGGCAAATTCAGGTCACCTGTCTTGGCTGTGTTCCCTTACAGACTTCTGTGCAAAGCATGAGACAGCGAAAAGTCTTCGACTTAAGGAAAACACTACTTAGCAACAAAATATCAGCACTATCAACATTAAGCTTATACTAAATCCAAAACACATAACTGTATTACCTACTAGGAAGAAAAAGAACTATGCCAGATGGAACCAGGTCAGGTGGGCACAAATTCTAGTGGTCCTGAGCACTGAGTCAAAGTAGCTGTTGTATCTTCATTATATGCACATTTAATTCCTGCGGTCCCAATGCCTTTATAGCAATATATAAGATATATACATATAACCCCCCCATATATATATATATATATATGCATACATCACACATACATATAAATATCCCTTTGTCCAAAAACATTGTGAAGCCTTGGGGAATAAGATTTCTGTATAAGTGATACCTTTTAACAAGCAGGTAGAAGTTTGTAAAAGACCCTCTGATCTACTGGAAGTAACTGACAAGATATTTTGCTTGAATAATACATCAAGGTCTGAAACTAAATTCATGCTGATTATTCATGTGGATGCTTCCCAGGGTGATGAAACCCTGCAAACTCTGAGATGTGCCATTTCAATTGTGGTTGCCACGGGTATTATAATTTTACTAGGCAGGTGAAAATAGAATAGTCACCTCCAAAAACATCAAAGGCAAAGGAGTAAAGAGTGCTATGTAGGAAAATGCTGGTCCACTAGGCATCATGTATCAGCTTTAATGGACATTTGTATTATCCATTACCCATATAGAGCACCATGGGTTCATGGAACTTTCTCAATAATGGGAAATTGTTGCCCTGTCACTCTTGATAAAGAGTGACACCTGTAAAGACTGCCAATTCTGAATAGATAAATACATTTTTTTACCTAATATAGAAACCTTGTGTTCAGAGATCTGGGGTCTTTTCTGATCGGAGCTGGTGTCTGATGGATCTCGCTGTGAAACTGTAGGGATGCTGACCTGCCACCTTCCATGTCTGCCCACAAAGCAGAAGCAGCATAGATGACAATTCAGACAGCATTTCAACATCTCCTCAGCATGACTGAAAAGATTGTTGACTCAAATCCTTTGGTGCTGAGCTTTCCAGATACCTTCTAGCATTCCTTACAAAGAAGGATGAGATGTTGTGATGGATGAGAACTTAGGCACTGTGGGAACATGCCTCAGGTAAGCTTTCTGGGATCAAGAGTCTCTATGTTAGGTCTGTGGTGGGTACACTTGGATCTGTTTATCATGGTTTGCACTGTTTCCCTACCTTTTCTTGAGGCCAGACATTTGCATTTATGAATGAAGAAATGTTGGAAATTATTTATTTTTACATATGCTCTATTATGTTTATCAATATGTCTATGGTGATCTTCAGATTGCATATATACCACCTTTGAGTACCCAGTTACTTGAATTTGGTTTATAAACATCTTTCCCTTTATTGAAACACTAGAAACAAAAGGGTATTCCTAGTGGGACACCAATGATATGGCTGTACCAGGAGTTTCCCTGTTGTCAAGACACTCAAGTATGCACAGCTTTTGCAATCACAAAATTATTGAATATTATAAAGTTATCTGGTCTGGTAATCTGCAAAATCAACTCAGAGGACAGTTCAGGTGACTCCAGTTGTCCAGTCTAATTTGGAGTATCTCCAAGGACATTCCAATTTATTTGACCAACCTATTCTGACATTTGACCATCCTCACTGTGACTTTTATTCTTGTATCTAATCAGAAATTCCCTTAATACAGACTTGTTCGTGGCTTCTTACCCTTTCACTATGTACCACTGAAAAAATTCCAGCTCTATCAAAGTAGTCAAAGTCATCAGTTACCTGATTTCTCCCTGTTCTTCTCTGTAAGCCTGAAATAAAGGATAGTTAATTTCCTTCTGGTCTGTACCAAAGTTTGTCCTCGCCTCATCACAACCTACACAGTGAGGCTGCTGACGACTGAAGCTGTTGGACTGAATCTTTATTAGTGTGTCAGTTTCTGTAGTGCTAGCTGGAGCCATGTGAGCCCTGTATCTCTCTCTAGGTGTCATTCTCTTCCAGTCTTTGGGGGGGTGTGTGTGGGCGTCTCTACCTGCAACTGTCATTCTGTCTGCCTGTTCACTGTGTCCTGTTTTGGGCTACTCACTACAAGAAAGGCATCTAGGTGTGGGAGTGCATCCAGAGAAGGACAATGAAGGTGCTGAAAGTACTAGAGCACAAGTCTTGTGGGAAGCAGGGGTTGTTTGGCCTGAGAAAAGAGGAAATGTTGGAGAAGGCATTATTGCTGTCTCTCCAACTACTTGAGATTGTATTGAGAGGAAGGTCAGCCTCCTCACACACAATAAGCAGAGAGGATATTGCATCAGGTTGCACCAGGGGTTTAGATAGGACAAGGAAAAATTTCCTCACTGAACATCATATCAAGTATTGAACCAGACTTCCCAGGAAACTGATTGAGTCCCCAGCCCTGGAGGCATTTAATAGCTGTGTGGATGAGGCACCTAGGAATATGGTTTAGTAGTGGCCCTGGCAGAACTAGGTTAAGGGTTGGAGTTGATGATCTTAAAAATCTTTTCCAATGTAAATAATTCTATAATTATATATATTATGGAGTGATAGGGAAAGTGTGCTCATTTGCATAAACAAAACAAGTAGAAGACAGGGTAATACAAGTAGAACTACATGAAATCTCATATGACCATGAATATTTTTGCCTCTGAAAGTAAGATAATTTCATGCCAAATTGCCCGGATGTCTGAGGAATTAAATTGCTTTTCATGTCTCAAAGTTTATTTTATTCATTCTTCATTTTTAAACTTCCTAAAAAAAATTCTAACATGCTCAGTTTTAACTGAACATCTTTAGAACTATAATGCAATGATTAGAAAACTTGGTTTATACTCTTGTTATTTTCTGTGAATTAGGAGTAGCTGGATGCAAAGAATATATACCATGTTTTCCATGTTTTAATTCCTTATTTTCATCAATGTTATCAGAATNGGATGTTTGTAGTCCACTTCCTCAAGGAAATATATCCCACTTTCCATAACTATTTTTCTTCTGAAAAAGAAATGGTAATTGGAAAATGGAGCTCAATTGGCCTTTATTAAGTTTTAAAAATTGCTAAAAATATATGTAATATAAGTTT
>VYXF01012139.1:20518-43373 GCA_013397295.1 Polioptila caerulea | reverse complement strand
AGATTTTTATCCAGGTAGGGATGCTTGGCTCCTCCCCCTGGATGGAGCATTTCCCAATGGGATGATGTAATTTTATCAGTGGACTCAATGGCCCATTAGCAGAAGATCCTTCCCTGGAGGGAGGATGGGTCGTGGAAGAGATAAAGAAACTGCTCTTGCTAGTTTCTTATCAGCTGGCTTATTAACAAAAAGACCACATCACCCTCCACCCCAGTTTCAAGAGATGGTGATGGAATATCTTTTTTTGATTACATTTTGCACTGTAACCCATGTCAACATCTAAATATAAGAAAGAAATAAAGCTATGAGTTAAAAAATGGCTTTGTGTTGTTGGTGTTCGCTGCTTTATGCCTTCTTTTCTGTCCAATTCTGTCTACTACAAAGAATTTTACATGGCAGTAGGATAGAATATCCATCAGGAAATAGATAAAGGCTTTGAAGTGGCTTAATGTACATCTGGCAGTAGTATCAGGTATCTAACTTATTGACAGATACTGTACTTGGCACACAACACCATGATTACCCACTTAAATATAAAGCAGCAGGCAGAACTTGGTAAAATTCCTCCAGCGTTACCCTTAAACAGCAATGATTTGTGTGAAGTCTTGCTATAGGGGCATCTTTTTTGTCTTTTTGGATTACATTACTTTGAGCTTCTCCTCTTGCATTTTTTGCCATGGATTTCAGTGAGTGTACTGCTGTCTGTATGGGACTTCTTTAGGGAAGAACACACTGCTTGCTCATATGAGAAGGTGAGGAGTCCTATTAGTGATGGATATGTGAAATTCTTACATCAATCCAGCCACCATTTCGGGTAGCGCTGGATAACAGAAATCCTTCTCTACTGGAATATCAGGATTTTGGATTTTCCACGTTAAGAACACAACCTTACAACAGGCCCCTAAGATATCAGAGATATCAGTCGCATCTCTGATACCCATAGCAATCAATGATTATTTACTTCAGCTAAGTATGTCCTCACTAGTAATCTTTTTTGCCATTTTCTGAATTTCCTCCAGCAACAAATTGACGTAATGCTCAAACTTTGTAGTAACAAGGATTCCCCCATCTTCAACACTCTCAAAGCACTTAAAGTGGCCAAGGCCATCCTAGCCTCTAAATTATCCTTAAACATTTATTTCCACATTGTATTTCTCCTAACATTCCCAGAGATACTAAGGTGTAAACAGGCTTCATAGCAGAAACACTGGAGAGAGCTTGAGCTAATTGTCTTACAGAAGACACTTTGAGACTGCAATGGACCATGATCTGTGTTCTCCTACATTGCTAACAGACTGACAATTCCACACTGAGGGATCTTAAAGGCTTTGTCAAGCTAAATTTAGTTATTTTTATGGATAAAATCTGTAAGACTTGCAGCGTAATACTACTACACAGACTTTAGTTTATTCTGAAAATTCACTCAGTTAAGAAGTGCCATTCTGTTCAATCAGAATAAAATATAGGATTGTAATTGTAAACCTGTTTGTTTCTGTGCTTTTTTTTGTTTTTTTTTTAGAGAGATAATTACAGCTATGTACAATTGGGGATGCAAGTAGGGTTATATTATTTTTATGCAGGAACAAATAGAGAGAGAATCCAGAATCATTAGCATAAGGAAGAATAAAACTTTATTTATAAACTAAATATCACCTCTTCTGAAGACCTGTTTTGCAATAAACACTATCTACTTTTAGATATCAAATTGATTGTTAGGAAATAAATGGTTGAAAAGCTACTTAAAAAAGTGATGGTCATAACATTTTTGAGGTGAGAAATTATATTAATTTTGCTGCTGTGTACCTAGCAAAGAGGAAAGCCTTTTTTTTCATGCCCTACCTCAACAATATGCTGTATTAAGGTTCATTTTATCTCCTATTATTCACTAGATATTTTAGATGGGTTATTTCTTGATAAGCTGACAAGAAAAGAAACAAATTTATGTAGAAAGGCGTGTCCTTTCTTTTCTCTTGCTATCTCTTCATGGTATTATGTATCTTATTTTTTTTTCCCTATTGCTATAGAATAATGTAAACTTAAAAAGGAATTCCATCAATTCATGTAAAAGAGTTTTTCATCCTGACTCCCAGTGTCTGTAAGTTGCTGATTTTCTGCAATCCACAAATGAGGAGTTACCTTGCCCATTACCTGGAAAACAGAAAAAAACCCCAAAAAGTCAGCCAATTTCTGGGAGATGAGATTTAATACAGATTTTAAAGTATGTACATATGCACTTAACTGACATAAAATGTTTGATTGTGGTTTTTTTTTTTCTTGCAAGCAATGCCTGTGTGTAATTACTGCAATTTGAAAACAACAAAAATTTGATGTGATTAGATAAAACAGAACAAGTGCATAATTATTATTCTAGTAGGCCCAACTTATTAATATAGTAGGATGAAAATTTATTCACATACATTGTATTAAAAACCAGGTTCTTATAAAAATGTAATTCAACTTGGTGTGTTGTTAATCAGGTTTTTTGTTGGCCTAAGCTGAGAATCCTCCCTGGAATTTTGTACTTTTATATACCATTACTGATTATTTTTTAACTGTGCTGAAGTGCTTATGCATTGAAATTTCACTGAGAGTCCCATCATACTCATGTCAGTCTATTAAGGTATAGCTTTGGGTTTACTGTATAGCAGGTAAGATCAAAGTTGGTCTCAAAATATATCTAAGTAAATGGAGAAATATACCAGCTTCATAAGGCTGATTTTTCAAATATTTTCATTAAAACATAGTCTAAGGTAGCCCTAGACATTATTATATCCTGCTGCTTAATATTAGCTCCAAAGGTAGTATATCTCTAGTAGTTAATTTGTCTTTCTCTTTGACATCTCTCTCTCCCTGCTAAAAATCAGGGCACACTCTCTCGTTTTGGCCCCAGTTACAAGTGCATGGCAATACTTCCACCGGGATGGGGACCTCCTTCCATTTTCCCCAAGGACAGGCTGGGCTCACCTGCACTTGTATACAAAGTAATCCCTGCCTCATGTTGCCACACCTGAAAGCTATTTGGGAAGTGAATGTTTGTGAGGCTGCAGGGAGGTGCCAACCATTAGTTTGGATAAAATTTCTTCTTCAGCAGCAGCCTAAGTATCCAGGTTGGATCATTGGCTCTGCTGGTGACTCTACAGTCTATTTCTCCAATGGTAAAACAAAGTTGAGATACAACCACATTTTCTACAAAAGAAACCATGGACCTGATTTCCAAATTCCAAGTCATGTTTTACATCCACTTTGCAATGTGGCTTATGCAGGAATCATGTAGTACACTTATAAGGTTAGATTTATGTTTGGTATACATTTCTTCCTTCCATTGCTATCTTTTTATGCATATCGATTACTTTGTATGTCATGAAATCTGGTGGAAATTGAATGTAACATGTTATTCAGAGAAATAAAGTGAACCAAAATTCTTTCAGACAAGCTTATAGTACTTGAAAGTGTATAGCAATGTTTTTAATTAATTGTTAATTTCAAAGGAGATAGATAAGGTAACATTTCAAAAGCTGAGGAAGTATTTCAGGTACATAAGGCTATAATGACAACTCCTTTCAATACTAGAGCTTTTGAAATTAATCAGTGAGCTAAAATTTAGCAATTTTAGTAGAGACATGAAAGAGTGGCTATCACCAGAAGAATATAATAAAAGACCCATTAGCTGTAGTTCACACTGAGTCTTTATGCCAGAGAGAATCTGAAATGACTACAGAAAGTTTTGACTAAGAACTGCCAGATTTGATCTACAGGCAGTGTAACTTTCAGTGAGTAACACATACTTCAGCTTGTGGCTCGAAAATATATTTACATATGTTTTGACTACTTTGTAGGTAGGTACGGGTGTACAACAGTGGATCTTGGAAACTGCAGGAAAATACATACAGATTAAAAGTAGGGACATTTTTCATGAAGTAATAGGCTGTATTCTCACTTTCAGTTGTGGGTATCTTCAGCCTTTACTGATATTTCATTGACAGACAAGTATCCTGAATTCAGCGGATGCATATTTTACAAAGAAATTCAAGAGAGATTCAAGGTACATGAAAGCTCATTCTTCCTCTTTCTTACTTCTGGGAGATCTTAATCCAGTTTGCAATGACAACAGTCTGATTTCCTAGAACAAGTCACTTTTCTACTCATTTTCTTAGAAATAAAGAATTAGATATATTTTCTTTCAGATAAACACATGTGCGCATGCAAGTCTGAAGTAGACAGGATGAGATATCATCACAAAAAAATAAATAAAAATGCCACAGACCAAGGATCTTCATCAGGAGTAAGGAATGTGTGCTATGTATTAAGAAAAATATTAAGATTGGAACTGAAAATTAGAAATTCTATTTGAGATGAGAAGGTTTTGTGGGTTTTTTTTGGGTGAACGAACAAAATGTCAGATACCTTTCAAATGGAAAGAAAATAGCCTAACAAAGTCCC
This sequence comes from Polioptila caerulea, assembly GCA_013397295.1. Lineage (NCBI taxonomy): Eukaryota > Metazoa > Chordata > Aves > Passeriformes > Certhiidae > Polioptila > Polioptila caerulea. The sequence goes on along the minus strand of VYXF01012139.1, from coordinate 38,933 downwards.
CTGATGTCAATATGGAGCTTGTGAACAAGTGCAGAAACTTATAGGAAAATATTGAGTCAGATTTTGGTCCTCCTGCTATGATTCATTGTACAAAGAATCTACACAAGTTCTACATACCGTATAGAGTATTTACAATACACAACTATGATATAATTGTCTTTCAGGTATTTAAGATTGGTGTTTACATTTCTACGGACCTGTTGATCTTGATGTTTCATTTTGTGTTTTAATATATGTGAAAAAAGAGATCTAAAGTGATTCCATAATAGGAACTTTGTCTCTGCAACAAGACAATTCACAGGTCTACCATATCATTACTTTACCTATAGCTGATTTTTTTAGCATAATTTTTTATTATAAGCATAATCTGAAAGGGGGAAAAAAAGGAGCTAGAGGAAAAAACTCAAACATTTGCAGGAGGGGATTTTAAAATTGCTACTGGAAGTTAACTTGCCAACTCCTATGCACCTTCATAGGCTCCTTTATATCTTTTGAATATTTTCCCATAAACTTGAAGTTTGTGCAAGTCTAGAGCTAAAAATATGCAAAGTGTATGAAGCAATGAACCAGTTGTCTGTAGAATGAATGGCCATAGACAAGAGGCTGCAGTTGCTAATTTATTTCATTAGTAAGAAGAAAGAAATGGTGCCATCTAATTAATTAAAAAATTTTCACCAGTAGAGAGCCATGTGTTATGCCAAACACCTGATATCAATTACTTATGTTGATATTCATCACCAGGAATAAATATTTTAAGGATGAGAAACAAATGGCTGTTTTTTGAAGGAAATAAAATATATTCAAGGATTAATAAAGATGTAGGAGAAATAGTAAAAATATCCCATTGATGTGTGGAATTATGTCTTCTAATGCTAGCATGATTAGATTCACTTGGCAAATGACTGTAAATTATTTCTCTCCTTGTAACTCCAGCTGTTTATGAGGTCAATGTTGTGAACCATGCTCTTTGTGCTGCTACTCTCCAGTGTGGTGAGTCTTGAAGGCAACGCATCTAGGAATAGAATTTCAGCACAAAAAATCCTTACATGACGATAGCCAGAATGTTCTTTTCCTAAGTATTCTACTCTTGTGAATACACAAAGAAAATGTGTACTTTTTTACTTGCAAATTGCTTCAGCAATGTACCCAAGCTTTCTATGTATGAGCATCCCCTGTCATGTTTTGCTGCTCATTCTGTTGTTACATTCTTAACAAAGGAAGAGATTGCAAATTGCAGTCCTCTAGGTGATCTGAGAGAAATCAACTCTGAATACAACTTAAAATACAAGTTAAAGAAACCACACCTAAAATTTATAATAAAAGCTTCAAGCACAGTTCAGAGAAAGAGTATTTTCAATAAATTTCACAGACTAAATGAATTATGCAGTGCACACCTGCCTCTCAGGATTAATTCTCATGTTACAGTGAGCTTGGAAAATTGTTATTTCTTGACCTAAAAGGAGGTTAAAACACTTCCACTGGAAATCGATTCACTTTTAAGTATTTAGCACTGTTCGTATTTTGTAGAAGTGTATATGACAGGGTGAGTTTCAATTGGTACTTTATATAGCAGTTGTGGGAAACCCATCATACACAAAAAGAAATGTGAATGGATGTTTAACAAGACAGATTGTTTAATTATTTTTCTTCTGAAATGCTCACTGAAAGAAGAGCAGAGAAGTACAGGTGTTCCTTATGTCTTGTGCTGGTGTACATGACTACTTCCTACACTGAATTAAAGGGGTTAAAAAAAATCTGTTATTAACCTTGTTCTCTACATAAACACAACCTTCAACATCATCAAATACTACTGCATGCTGCAAAACATCTTTATTCTTTATGCTATGGTTTCAGCTGAAATCATATTTGTGTAACAGTGATAAGTCTCAGACTCAGAACAAAGACTTAAAAATTGATAAAAAAATTTGACTAGTCCTTTGCCTGAGGCAGGGACACTAAACAACATTCTTGACAAATACATGCCTAACCCTAACCTCCACTGAAAGGAATGACCACTTGTATAGTGACATTATTGATGGTGTTATTCAAAGGTGTGCAGAGAAAATTAACTGTCACAAGTAGATGCAGAAGTGGACTTCATAAATCCTCTGCAATGATGTACCTCCCTTACCAAAGGTGAAACACAAGCAATTACACTCCCACAGCAGTACACTTGACAAAAAGAAGTAACCACTGTTATTTTATGGAGAGAGTAAAGGTAATGAAAAAAGGGCCCTGACATACAAATTTTGTTCATGTCACAAACAGTCCTCAGGCCTGTCTGTTACCATGGCTATGTTTACATGAATTAGCATTTTGACACAATACGAAAGGATCAAAATTGGACTAGTTTTCTCAGAGAAGCTATGGAGTTTTTCTTTGGAGGTTTTCAAGCCTTTACTTGAGCAGGGCAAAGCTCTGAAAAGCCCAGTCTTGATTCATTACTGAATCTGGTCTGGACAGGTGGTTGAGTTTAAAGGCCTCTCTTCCCATTTGAGTGATTACCTGATCAGGACTCTGGAGAAGCTTGTACTGAGACCCTGGCATCTGTGCTGAGTGCTGTTTGGAGATTTTACTTCAGATCATATTTAGTCCTGACTGCTGGACCAAATTTTGCTAGCAGTGATATGTTTCAGGCTGTGTAATGCTTAGTTACGGCCCTGCAGCCCCGAAGGAGGTTGGTTGCATTCAGTAAGTGCCCACATCACAGGATCAGTACTAGTGTGCTCCAAAAGGAAGCATTTTCACATATATAAAATATGAAACAATATGAAGCCACTAGATGCATAAAGAGATTTATTTCAGAACATCGTTTTTTCCTCTGAAACAAAGTACTATAGTAGACACTAACCATACATATGAAAATAAATTTGAAAATTTGGCACGTAGTACCCAGTGATCTTAGGCTGTCTTCCTCACTCTTCCAGAAGCAGTCTTGTGAAAGTCTTCCTCTCAGCCTAAGAAATACTAGGAGGTGTAATAGGAGGTAGACTTGTTGAAAGGACAAGTGGTTTACTAAACCCAGTGTTTGATGAAGTAACAAGACTTAATGGGAAAATTATACATTGGCGGTAATCCACTTTTAGCTGGGACTTTATTGAGGTGTTTTTGTTGTTATTTGTTATCAAGAGAGAGAAGAAACTCAAAATTTTATCATGGAACTCTACTTTATCTCAGCATTTACCTGTTCTTCCATTTGGACGTGTAATTTTCTTGTCTTTCTTCCCCAGCCCCTGAGCACTGACTGACAGGAAAATTTTGTTACTCTAGTATCACTTAAATAATTTTCTGAACACTTAGAAATGAAATGATAATCATCCATCCTTCTTATGTACTGCTGAAATATTGGAGACATAATCAAGTATAAAAGAGAAAAAAATTTTCCTACACCAGGAAAAGAGTCAGGAAATTCTTTCCTACAAACAGTAGTCTTGCTTTGAAATCTAGAGGAAGAAAGGCAGAGATAGTTGTTTGAACTTTCCCTTGGTAGAAGAGTGATCATATACAGGAGCAGAGATTTGACAATATCTTGTAGCAGAGAAGTCTTGCAGCAAGACAATCCTGCATCTGTTCTTTGAAATTTGACTTACCTATTTCTATCTTTTGCTTGTGTTCCCATTTAACTTTTTTTTTAGTATGAGACAGTTTCTAACTTTAGGTGGGGACATTGCAGTCACTTAAACTGGCCTCTTCTCTCACATAAATGAACAAAATTCACCTGATTATTTCTGTGGAAGATCCAGAGACACCAAAAAACTCCATGTTTTCTCTAAAAGCTATTCATTACCCTAAGGATGGAAAAAAGAGAATACAAGGAAGAGATGTATTGAGGTGGAAAGAGGTCTAAGGTATCAGAGAAATTACAGCAATACCTAACAGCTGATGGTTCTCAATCAATGGCATTACTCCAATGAGAAGGCAAGTTTTGGAAATCAACAAGATATAGTCAAATCTTAGAGGATCTGTGTTTTTGCACATGAACCTCAATATTATAAATACATGTCAATCTATGCAGGGAACAAATAAAAATCAATAGCAATACTTGCAGTGGTGGATTGACCCTAGCTGAATGTCAGGTGCCCACTAAAGTGTATCTAATTCTACTCTCCTCCACTAGACATGGGAAAGAAAATATAATGAAAGTCTTTTGGGCGAGATAAAGGCAGGGAGAGATCATCCCTCATGAAATCCCTCACGACAGCAACTGCTGTCCTGGGGAAACTATTTCACTGTTAATCAACTCAGAGCAGGGTAATGACAAAACCAAATTCTAAAATACCTTCCTCCCACCTCTCCCTCCTTCCTGGACCCAGATTCAACCCCCGGGTTCTACAGCACTTCTCCACCAACAGCACATGTGAGGGAGAATGGAGGTTGTGGTCAGTTTATTCCTCCTTTTTAAATACATAATCCCAGAGGTACTGCTGTTGTCACGGATAGGCTCAGCCTTGGACAGCAGTGGGTCCATCTTGGAGCCAGTTGGCATTGGCTCTGTCAGACATGGGCAAAACTTCTGACAGCTACTTACAGCAGCCACCTCTCAAGCACCCCTTCTTTTTAAACCTTTGCCATGCAAACCCAATACACTTTCATTAAGCATGTGCCCTGTATTCAAAAAGAAAGGAGAATATGTCAGACTATAGAGAGTGTGTTACAGTTTCTGATGCCATGTCTGAAAAGATGTATTTCCCCAGCCAAACCATGGCAGATTGCCTCTGAAAGTAATTTAGAGAAAAGCAAATCATTAGTCTGCCTGCTGTGATTTCTCACAAACATTATTTGCTTTGCAAAATTCTTTCTTCTCTTGAAGGCAAATTTGTTTTTAATCTTTCCTTGTGTACCACCTTTGGAAACATTGTGTTGTATTGACAGACATCTCCAGAGACATATATGCCCACTTTTATTTTTCTATAAAGCAAGCTGTACTTTAGACTTAATTTCTTGTAATGGCAAATTATAACTTTCCAGGAAATCTTATTTTTCTTTGTAAATAATGAGTGCTAGACAGTCGCAACACTGTCATATGAAGTGAGGTACTGGTAATTCAGATGGCTCACAGGTGACTTTCTAAGACAAAGACTTCTTAGTAAACTTAACAGTTTTGAGTCATTACCAGGCTGATTGAAAACTGAATATATTTTTCTCCCAATCTAAAAGAGTTGTAATAAGATTCTTCTTTGATGTCCTGTTCTAAGACTGTTAGTCTTCTGAGTTACTTGACAATTTGACCATTTTATTATGAAGTTTAGGTGCTTCAGTGTTTCCCTAAACACTGACAAACACAGAAACAGAAGACAAGAGTCAGCACTGGGAACTGCTTCTGAGGAAGCAATCCCTCTGACCTTGTGCTTTTAAATGCATCCATAACTTCAATGGGATGTATACACAGTTGAAATATGCAAGTATTGAAGATCCATGATGAACTGGATCCTAAATGATTAATCATAAATTAATTATGGCATTTCTAGTCTTTTTGAACAACAACTTTGTGGTATTGATTGCTTAAGATATTGTTCCTATCCCATAGTATGTATAACATCTGTTCTGTGGCCAGTGATGAATGGTCTGGGTCAACCACCTAATTCTTGATGGCTTAGGGTGCAATTTCTGTTTAAAGAATCCGGGTAATTTAGTTACTTAACATCTGTCTTCAAAGAGATTAGTTCTCCTTTAATTTGTTCCATATCATTTATGGCTAGAGAAATCGTGGTATATGTTCAAAACCTTTAGGAAGCATTGAACAGCGTACACATAGTACCAGCAGTTTTGGAAGGTACTTAAAACTACCAGCAACGAAACAGAATTACTTTTAACAGGTATTGGATTAAAATACTATGTTATATTTAACATATGGTTTTGATTGAGTTTACTCTAGTTTTAACGGCTCTTCACTCAGTTCATTTATTATCAGCCAAGAATATATAACAAAACCAAAAGTTAATACAGATTATGTAGTAAATTATTTTTATTTTTTAAGTGGTCTCTTATTTTATTTGCTTTTATTCTTGTAATCAATAGCTGAATCTTTTGATTCTAATTTCACAAACAAGTATCTTGAAACAAAGATGCATGAAATTTTTTCCTTCAAAAGATATTTCTAAGTGTTCCACACAATACCTTACCATGGGAAAATTGAATTCCCTAGACAGTACAGGGTAATTACTTTCTCTTGTCTATCCCAGACTTTCTTACAGTTTTTGTAAATGTTGACTATCTAAAGGCAGCTGCTGTATTAACATTGTAGCAAAATATTTTAAAAGTACATAAAGAATTTTGGGGCTTTCCTTGGGGTTTTAAAATATGAGGCACTAAACCCAGCTTTTTTTCATAGACTATTGACAAGATTTAAGTTCTGTATGAACAGAAAAAGAAACCATGTTTATGTGCAGACAGAAATGGCCAAAAGTGTGGGGACAGCTTTGCTCTGGACTGGGTCTCTAGCAGTGGTGAGGTTAGGGCCAGAGTGGAGCAAATGTCTGTGCCTTGGGCAGCCTTGCAGATGCATTCCAAGGAGAAGCATGCCATGCCCCTCCTTGCTTCCTGCTTTGCCTCTGTGCCGTCAGTGCCTGCTGGCTTACTTCCCTTGCCAGTGGCTTAGCAGGAAGGCTACATTGAGAGTTCTGTGGCCAGGATGGAGCCTTTAAACTGATGGAAGCATTTTTGCTCAGGATTATGCTGTGTGTCAGTACCTGTATGCCACTCCTGGTGATGGTATAATTTGACAAAATGATTTGCTGGCTACTGTTGGAAAAGAAAGAGATTGTCCAGGGTTCTCTGTCAGCACAGGCTCTCAGGTACAGCTCCTATTCATCCAGTTCTTCCTTCTGAGGCTAAAGCATGCTGGGCTTGAATGGCAGCCTGCTTCAGGGCTGCCTCCAGAAAACCTGGGAGTCTTAGGGCCTGGAGCTTCCCTTGCCTGACAGAGATCCAGCCAAGGCATGCACATGGGAAAGTGGATTCCAGAACAGCAAAGCAAGCACTGCTCTGCTACCTTCCCTACTTTCCCAGCACAGCTGTGGGAGCTTAGACTAGCAGAGTCAGGCTGCTCCTGCAGATGAGTGAGAAGGAAGGGCTGCATCAGGTGAGAGTGGAGAAGGACCAGGGATGCCTGGGTGCAGAGGCACCAGTGGGAGGATCCATTGCCTGCATCCTTGGACTATGCACAAGTCTTTTGGGCCATGTGCAGCCTGACAGCCCTGTGATGGCACATGGAAGTGCAGGGAGCAGCACTAGGGGAAGGCTTTCCCTTGCAGCAAGCTGACTAATGTTGCTATCCTGATTGCAGCAAACCAACAAGTTGCTCAAGAGTGTGAAACTGGTGTTAAACAAATTCTGCACCCGAAGAAATTATCCCCCTGCATTTCCAGCACTGCGGAGAAATCCTTGGGTAAGTATTCCTTACAATGGCTAGCTCTTTGGTTTTGGGATGAAATCAGCTCCTGGAAAGTGTCTGGATGTTTATTGTACGGAAGAGCAGACAAAGTGCCAAGCTCAATGCACTGCTCTGCTGATGCACTCCTAGGCTGCAGCCACACAGCCAGGCTCAGAGAAGCACAGGAGCCTGCTGGAGGGAGGTGTCTGAGAGCTCCAGAATGTGCCACCACACTCACTGCTTTGCCACAGATCCCCCCCCGCCCCTGCCATTGGAGGGGACATTGTCAGTGACCAAGCTCTGTGGTCTCTAGTGCTGCTGTGAGTGTCTGTGCTGGGCCTCCTCTCTGACTCTGCTCCCCTGGCAGTGCTTGTCCATGGTACAGAAGTGGGCAAAACACAGCAATGCTGACCACAGGAGTATTGAACAGAGGGGAAGGATCAGCTCCCTTATCCCCGAGGCCACACCTCCTATTGTGGGACACAATTATTCTTGTTTGCCAAACGGGATCATTTTTCGAGTTCCTGTATCCTTTCCTGGATGTGGTTTAGAAATAGTTTAAATTAGTTTTTGAAGGAATTTAACATTCACAATTTTAATCTTCTTACTACAACCTTATGCCATTCTATTCCATCATATAAGAATATGAGAATTGAAGCTTTAATGCTGAAGTCAAATGAAGCACATCAAAATTAGGGGTAAAGTATTTTTGCTAAGGCGAGTGGGTTTGCAATTTAGTGTACTCTGAAAATCTTTAGGACATGTGCTACATTTGGCTAAAGGGTGAGACACACCTCCTTTCAATAATACTTCATTATGATGATGCCAGCTATCTCAGTTGAGACTAGATTTCCCATTACAAATGGTGCTTCATTTAAAAATAGGGCTTATTTTTAACCCCCTTACCAAGAGCATATGACTCCACTACTGATTTCTTAAGACACTTATGCTGCTAAAAAAATTTAGGAAGCTACATAAACCCAAAGGTTTTCTTTTTATTTCATACATTTTCACTGAAATCATGGGAAGAGAGGAAAATAGAGGAAGAGCTGTTACTTAATTTAGAAATCTTAGCTTAAATATTCTTTGGGAAACATATTGGGAACAGAAACATCTCAAACACGAACAAAAAAGTATTTAATAGATTCTTATCACATTATGACCAAGAACAGTTTTAACAGAGGAGTGCTCCAAAAGGGATCGAAAAAGGATAAATGGGTTTTTTTTAATTAAACACTTCTATTTTCAGATTTATTTATCCTCTTCTCTGTAGACCATGAGAAATGAATGTGTTCAGGTAGGCACTATTTTCTTCATTTTTGTGTCTGTCCAAAGAGTTGTCATTGTATTCTATTTTTCAATTTTATGACCTTGTCTTAGGATAGTCTGGGGGTTTAGATTTTAGACTTAGACAAATCATTCATCTCTTCCTTTGTAAATGGTTCATGGGAGACATTGTAAAACTGATGAATATGCTCTTTTAGAAGGCAATGTGTTTTAAAATAAGTATTTTTAAAAAAACATCAGTTACAATATGTTGCTCAAACTACTTACATAATTATAGACCATCAGTTGTATTAGTGTTTTTGTTTATATGATTTATTTATAGTTACATTTTAGTGTGCATGTTCCTGGTGATTTTTTTATCCCTTATATTGCATTTTCAGTTAGAGATGCACCAACTTTGCCAGCAGCTCACATGTACCAGGACATGAGGTTACTTATGTAACAAGGTAACATACTTACTCATGTAAGTAACAAGGTGGTAATTGTATGCATTAAGATCTCCCCCCAAAAAAGTGTGTTTTAAAACATATATAGAAAATATATCTAATATATATAAGTCTATATCTAACACATATAAGTCTTTCTTCAACAACAAGCCTTTGTTTAACTACACATTATCTACATGCTGACAACATCACATCTTATGCCAAATTCTAATCCTAAAACACGTGAAGGGTGTTTTTCAGTGCATTACTTAGCGTTCAATTATTATCTTTTATTAGGTGGCATAAACATGAATGTTTAAATGAACTTGAAAATAAAACTCAATTCAGAAGAAGTAACTTTCTGAAGAACCGCCTTGAGTGATTGTAATAGTTTTTATATTTTTCTCCAACTTTGGGCAAATTTAAATGTTACAGCCTACTTTGAATAAAAGGATACCAAATGTATCCCAAAGACAACTTATTAAGACCTTTTGATTTTTCATTTCATGAACATTGGGGAAAAGTTGCCGTGTTTTCAAAATGCAAATAATTTCCCACATCGACTAAAAAATAAACAGAGTAAAAGACAGAAATTGACAAGTCTGGAACCCTAAACGAAGGAGAAAGTTAGCAGAGTGTCCTTTGTCTTTTTCAGGCATCTGTTTACGCTCCAGAATCAATCCCTGGTGATTACAGGGTAGATAGTTCTCTGATTAAGAGCCACTGTTTATCTTATATGGCCTGTTGAATCTAGATAAAGATGAGGAAGCTTACAAATCATCAGTAGACCAGTGCTGTTTTGAGTGGAACATGTTCTCTGGGTCTGCAGTTCTGAAATAATGGTGGCATCAAAGAGGGTATTTTGCCACCAAACACCTCTGGAGCACAGAACATATTTATCATGGAGTTACTGAAATATGGAAGTATCATCCCTAAATTATATTTGCTTCATTGTAGTGTATGTAACTTTTAGGTGGGTGGTGGATACACAGCTTCTAATGTTGCCAGTTTTCTTGCAGTGACTTAGGGTCTTTTGCTGTGATGCATGTGGCATGCAGAAAAAACTGAAATTTGCTCTATTTTCTGTTGAGCAAGAAAAAGGAATCTGCAACATCTCTATCAGCCACAAGTAGAATGACCCACCTTCACAAGTGGCAGAAACACAGGAAGTTCCCACTGTAAGTATCAAGCGTCAGTCCTCAAAACCAAGGAGTATTTTGAAGTACTCCCAACCATAATAGCTCTTCTGACTGAAAACACAACACAGAAAGGTGCAGTAAATTCCAGTCCCCAAATGCAGCTCTTGTTTATCTGCCAGTCTATCATGAGTCAGCTAACACAAACTGCCACCCTGATCCAGAGCAGCTGTCTAATTACAATTTTGTTATTATTAATTACTGAGTAGAAAATCATTTGTAATTAGCTCAGACTAAATCATAGTTTAAACAGCCAAAAATTACATTACAAACTAAAGTGTAATTAAAGCACTACACTAAAGTGTTTATTTAAACCCAGTCTAGCTACTGCAGATTTTTCAATCAGGTTCTCAGGCTCATACATAGATGTAATTAGTCTTCAGTACTGATGGCATACTGCATTTATTCATTAAGCATCAATATTGTTGAATAAATGTAAATAAAATTTAGATAGGAATTCTTTAAAAGGGCAGTCATGGAAACATCTGGGTGAGATAATGAAGCTGGGAATGATGTGAATGTTAATGAGTTTTGGTGCTGCTCTGGTATACCCAAAGAATTTTTGAAGACACGCACTTTGAACTCATACTTGCACTGAGTTTGCAAGCACCAGTGATCCTCCTTTTACTGGCATATAGTCACTTATCTAGGCTGTTTCAGTGGGAGTCTGGGCTCTGCAGCTGGACAGATTCCCACCATGCAGAGAGGATAGATTTTTATCATTTAACATGGGAAGGAAAGCAGCACACAGCAACGCCACTGACTTTTCTTAATATATCTTGCTGCATTTAATGTAAATGAACTAATCTTAAAATATGCAGTAAGACTATTGGCAAGATTTGTTTATTTCAGTTATGTGGAATGAAACTAACATATCTCTTACAGGGTGTGTCATATTCATTTCAGAGATCTGACTTCTGCTACACAGTGCAGGGAATAACTTTTTTCTGAGTTCTTAGTTGAGAAAGCAGCTTTTATCTCTGGAAGCAAGAAAACCAACATTGCTAGAAAGGAGAAAATACTCTGACATAAGACTTCTAGGACACTCATGGATAAAGTTTGTTGGTAGGCAGGGGCAAGGAGTGAGATATAGCACACTCACTATTAATAGAATGAATGACAGGGATGTGCAGATTACACTGAGATAAATATCAATCTTGATGCAAAAAAGCTATACTAGGTTGTCTAATGATTATAGTGTGGTGTCCTTCATGCTTCTTCAGCTCAACTATTGACCTCATGGTACAAATCTCTGAATAGCCCAGAATTTCATTATGTAGTGTCCTGACAGTGATGTTACACAACAAGGGGAACTCCTTTCATACTATTAGTTACGGGAGTATAAAAAACATCAATTCTTTTTTCCAGTTCTATTCAACATTTGCATATTAGCTTTCAGGGAATTTCTCAGGAGTCATATGCTGAAGTAAAAAAGCAAACAAACATCCAGAATCTTTAGAAGCCTATTCTGTTTTAGTCCTTGAGAATTCAAGACTTGGCTCTCCTAAAAATAATGTTTAAAAAAGTGCTCAAATAGGTTTTAAAAAGTCTAGAAAAGGTAGTTCAAAGGCATTCACTGGCAATCCCATCCTGATTTTGTAGGTGGCCTGAAGATGCCAGTCATGAAAATATGTTGTGCTTGTCTGTGTGAGTGCACTAGACACCTGCTTCAAAATAATGGAAAGTGTAAGTGAATGTGTTACCATCTGAACTAGTGTTTCTTCACTATTTTGCTAAGATATTGCTCATGTCAACAATTCAGTCACTAAAGTGTGTTTATAATTTGTTGGGCGTGATATTCTTCTGATTTTGTGGTTTGCATTCATGTCCTCAGCTCTGTCCCATAAACAATCTCTGACAGAATTTTGAGAAGCAATGCACATCCTTTACTCTTTACCCCTCCACATCCAAACCCTCTGGCTTAATACAAAATTTCTTTCCTCCTTCCCCCATTTATTGGAGCTGGCTCTGTGATAGCCTTGAGTTCTACACTAATGCATTCAGTAACTATCTAATAATAAGACTTAATGAAAATACATATCATCACATATAATATTCAGCAGAAGCTAGACCCCTTGATGAAACTTTAAACACCATAAATAGAAGGCCAGTAAGTAAACTTTGCATCTGGTAGTGCTACAGATTTTAAGAATATAAGAAAAGTTTAATAAAAATTATATTAATCCTGCTTGAAAAAGCAGTTCTGTTATCAAAGTGGAGGAGTGGAAGAGGCACCACGTTAGCTGACTAAAATCCTAAGTAGCTGGTGAAAGTGATCTTTCTGCTTCTTAGACAGTTGTGATGTTTTAGCTGAAATATTAACAGGACAGAACCAAGACACCTCAAGGCAATAATGGGCTTCTCTTCTTTATGGGTGTGGACAAATTTGGGCTTTTGCTAGGAGACTTAGAAAAAAAGGTTAAGGAAAGTTTGAAGAAATCCTACTAGGTAAACCTAGTAAATAACTTTAAATGATAGGTTTACATAGACAGGTCTGTCTCTTAATCAAATAAGTTTAAATATCCTCATTTTATTCTTATGCTTCTCTGTCTTGTATCTTCTGTCTTCCTACCCAAATAAGCTAATAAACAATGTCTTAGATGACCACAGTAAAGTGAATCAGAGCTAAGTAACCATAATAACCACCTTTTAAATGCAAGCCTATATGAATCATGTATTCAATGTACTCTCAATTCTGAGCAAATTCAGGCCCCTTTTGAGCCTTGTGTGAAGAATATGGTCTTAGTTTCAGTAGGACAGTAGAGTGGAAAACATCACAAGTGCCTTTCAAAAGTAAAATCAATTATATTCTTATTTCAAGATTTCATACTTGCAATAGAGTTCTTGAAGCAGGTCCTTATTTCCATCTCTGGTCAACACTATGTACATATTTAAGGACATCAATAATATAATTTATAAGAGGAATTTTATTTTTTTTCAAGGAAGCTATCAATCAGATATGATATTTGGTGGGTTTTTGTTTTTCCCAATGTGGGAAATGTTTATTTTCAGATGACACTGTCCTTTCATGTTCCTTCAGTTCTCTTGGAAAAAATGATTCCCCAGAGGAGGTGTTATTAAAATTATAAATAAAGCACATGGGTATTAATAAAGGAAAGAAAAAATTATGTCTATAAGATTTAATGGGCTTCTGACTGATTCAAACAGGCAAAAAGAATACTTGGTCCATCAAGTCTTTAAAGGATTAAATAAAAGTCTTTTTATTGTTATAAAGACTTAGTTGATTATAAAAATCTATATAACTTTAGGCCTTTATATGCAAACAGTAGAAATAGCTCTTCTCTCAATATTCATCATATCGTGTGTCTGTTTGTTCATGCTAAAGTGAATTTGACATAATGGTAAGTAGTTCAAACAATCTATACTGCTGGAAGCTTTCCCTCACGAACTATTGATTTACTTACCCCATCCACAGCATGCTCCAGAACAATTTCCATTCTGTTTACCATTCTGTATGGCTAAAATGCATCATTTCACACTGTCTAATGGAATTAAGAAAACCTTGTCATTTTGCTGGAAAACTTGCTATATTTATTTGTAGCTCAGCATAGTGGGGAGAAGAAGCTGGCTAGCTTAGTACCAAACCCAAAAGTTCTTATTTTGCTAACTTTCTGTTTTGCTTGGTGTCTTCAGGTGATTTTATGATGATACTCTATTCCCTTATCATCTGCTTTATACCCAGAAATGTCTGTGGTATCTTTTAGGTGGGTCTGAGGAAGCTGTGGGAGCCTAGGGGCTCTTGCATGGGCTTTGTTCAGACTCACTCCTGGGTGTGCTTGGGTACGGGGAGAACTGGATGTTACTTTCTTGCTTAGCTACCTTGGTTTTTGTTGGCTTACACAAGAAGTTGCTTTCTTCTCCTTTCCCTGGTCTGGAGAGACTGTCGCAGTGATCCTCTGTTGACTTTTGTTATTTTCTTAAATTGTTCCGCTTGGTTTTGGACCAAGATCAGACAATTGCTGGGAGACATTAGGCCGAGACCTGTGGGGAGCCATGGGAACCACTCTGCCTAGCCACAGACCTCAGGGAAAGCTCAACCAACACAAGAAAAGACACCAAAACCCACCAGCATCATCAGCTGTGAGGAGGAGATCAACACCAGAGGTTCAACAGGTTCCCATCTGTTTTGCCTGAGCTGAACTTTATTTTCTTTTCCTGAGACAAAAGCTGGACGCAAGTTTTTGTTTCCACTTGGCCAGCCAGTTTCTTTCTTTCCCTGCCATTTTAGGTTTTTTTTCCTGATGTGGGTAAAGGTGTGTGTGTCTGGGGTAAGGTTCTGACAGTTAAATATCTAGCATTTATTAATTTTTTTTCCTGTGCTGTGTAGGCACTTTGTTTATTAATAAACAGTTGATTTTCTTCACTTTCACCCACTGGTATTCATTTTCTCATTGGCAGAAAAGAGATTACCGAAGCCCTTTTTTTTCTAGAGCAAACAGATATTCCAGAGATTTTTCTCCTAAATTTGTCTCTAAACTGATACAGGTGGATAGAGGCATTTGTGTTAGCAAGCAAGGACCACATCCTGAGTGAAAATCATTGAAAATGCTGAGATCATCCACTCTTTGTCATGAACAGTCAGGGTCAGTGGTGAGCCTGGGTAGGTCAGAGTGTGATGGGCTCTAAAAAGAGTGCATTATGAGTGTCCTAATTTTAAATTTAAATTCTTATAGGAAAAGGAGGGAGTTGTGCTGGGAAAATTGAGAATTTCCACAGGAAGTGTGAGTTCTTCTGTGGGTGAGAAACATCTCTCAAATCACTCGAGCACATTCAGAAACATTCCATCTAGAAATGACATGGATATAGAGAGAGTTGTAACAGTGACTTTTGATGGCTTGGCTGTTACTCTGAAATACTGGAATTATAAATGGATGAATGTAAAGTGTGTGCTTTTAAGGATTCAAGGAGTCATAGTAACATGGAATCATAGAATGGTTTAGGTTGGATGGGATCTTATGGATCACCTACTTCCAGTCGCTCTGCCATGGACAGGACACGAGCTTGTTCAGAGCCCCTTCCAGCCTGGCCTTTAATAGTCCCAGGGATGGGGCACCATGTTAAAGGGCTTCAAAACCCTATGTGTAAAGAATTTCTTCCTAACATCCCTCTTTCAATTTCTCTTTCAAAAATTAAGGCCATTTCCTCTTGTGCTGGCACTACAGTGTCCAGCTTTCTTGTAGGTCTCCTTTAGGTACTGGAAGGCTGCAATAAGGTCTCCCTGGAGCCTTCTCTTCTCCAGGCTGATCAACCCCAACTGCCCCATTTTGTCAACATGGAAGAGATGCTCCAGCCTTCTGATCATCTTCCTGGCCCTCCTCTGGACTCACTCACTCCTCCAGATCCATGTCTTTCTTATGTTAAGACCCCAGAATAGAACACAGTCCTCCAAACAGGGTCTAAGCAGAGCAGAGTGGGAAAATAACCTCCCTTGTGGCCTGGTGGCCACATAGCTTTGGAAGCAACCCCGGATGCAATTGTCTTTCTGGGCTGTGAGCGCACAATTATGGGTCACATCAAATTTCTTTTCTAACAGTATCCCCAAGTCCTTCTCAGGTCTGCTCTCAGTCTGTTCTCCTAACAGCCTGTATTTTTTCTTATGATTACCGAATCCAGGTGCAGGACCTTGCACTTTGGCCTTGTTGAACTTCATGAGGTTCACACCGTGACACTTCTCAGGCCTAGCATGTTCCCTCTGGATAGCTTCCATTCCCTCCACCATGTTGACCACACCACACAGTTTGCTGTTGTCAGCATGGTTGCTGAGGGTGCACTCCATCCCATGGTCCCTGTCACCAACAAATCTGTTAAATAATATTGGTCCCAGTATCAGCCCCTGAGGACATCATTTGTCACTGCTCTCCACTTGGACATTGAGCCATTGACTGCAACTGCTTGAGTGTGATCACCTAGCCAGCTCCTTATCCACTGAGTCCACGCATCAAATCGTCTTTTTCCAGCTTAGCAACAAGTATCTTGTGCAGGACAGTGTGATATGCTCTGCACAGGTCCAGGTAAACCATATCACTCTGAATTTGTGTATGTTAAGGCTCACAATGGTCTCAAACATGACCTTCACTCTCCCAACTCACTGCCTTTGCCTTCTGAAACTTGGACAATGTGGCTATAACAGCTGCCATTGAAGACTAAGGCATAACACTTGTGGGTACCTCAGCTTTCCCCATATCCCAGTTTACCAGAACTTCTGTAGGGAGTTCACATTTTCCCTGGTCTACATTTTATCACCAATGTACCTACAAAAACTTTCTCATTGACTTTGATGTCCTTGGACAAGTTTTAAAAAAGCCATCACCAATAAATGGAGTTGTGTCACGGCTGAAGTGCAAGTGGGATTTGATTGGAACACCTATTATCTCTGCTACATTGCCATACCTTTAAGAGAGTGAGTGGGCTGTTTTGGAGGTCTAGCTTCTTTCACACCCACTTGGGCAGCCTGGGTATTCATAAGGTGTTCTGATGAATGCTCATCACGGCCTTGATTTTTTTGGTTATCAGCAGGATGTCTTTTCACATAGAAGAAAAATTTTCTATTGTGTTTTTTCTATTGTGTTTTTGCTTGTTTCCCATCTCTTCTTTATGCGTTGAATTTTGTTGACAAACTGATAACAAATCTCACTTTTGCCGAGCATCTTTCTCAACCCCAAACATGAATGTGTGATCTATCCTATTGAGAGAGATTCAGGAAAAAAAAAAAATTCTTAATCTACACACGTGACATATTAAAATACCTCAGAGCTTAGAGAAGGGGGAAACTTTGATCCTGACAAGGAAAACAGACCAATGGACTCAGCTTATAGAGCTAGATGTGTCAGATTTTTATGTCTGAAATGGTACCCACAGGATCAGTTCAGCTTTGTTCGGTAAATGAGAAAACAGACTGATGAGAAGGAATGTGAGTGCTGCAAAAATAAAGATGGAGAAGAGGGCTGCTAAAGCACTTTAAAACATTAGAGAAGACTTTCAAAAAGACCTCCTGTCAACTTTTCAAGATGTTATGGATGATGAAGTAATTTTTCAGTACTGCTACTATAAGGCAATTTTTTTACAAGGGGAAGGGAAAGGGCATCTGGACAGACAGCTGAGGTGTTTTTTTGCATTTTCCCTGTCTTTTAAGCATGAAGAAAAGAGCAGTTAAAGTGGGATTTTCTTCTTTCTGGAAAGCTATCACTGGCAGTATTATACATTTTTACTATTTATGTCCATCATTTGTTTATATCTACATTTTCCATAAGTGTGTGATTAGTTGTACTGTTTTAAATTAATTCTGATCTATAAATAGGAATATATATGCACATATTATTCTTGTTGAGGTTTACCGTGAGGAAGAAGTAATTGCCTTCCAAGTTGAGAAAAGGACCATTAAGTAATATATTTGCTCACTGGAGATCACTATTTTAACCAAAAACAGCAATGGTTTTACCTATAAGCCAGAAACTCTAGTCTGTATATATTTTATTATACCTTTTTAAAAAGTGTTTTCTTGTAGCTTCAGATACTTTCTACTAACTCTTCTTTTTTTTTTTTTCTCCTGCTCACAGCCCTCATTTGCGAGTCCTACTGGCTGGCAAATGTTTTTAATCTCTTACACTTCAATGGGGATTATAGGTAATTGTAGTAATTCCTCTTATCTATTTTTTAAAAAATATTTATTTTCAATTCCTATTGTAGTTCATTCCAATTAGTAAAGATGAAAAGAAAAATACCACTAAAATGTAATACTACAATAATTGTCTGCTTTTCCTCATTATAACATTTTTTTACTCCAGAATCACAGAAATGTTGGTTGTAAAACATCTACAGTATCTTCAGCCCCAAATATCCTGACAGATTCTCACCAGCACTAAACCTGGACAGTCATAGTGTTGTCTAGCTGTATGTGAAGAGCCTATGAGATTCCCCAGCCTCTTACTTGTGCTTGGCTACCCTGTACGAGCAATATTTTTCCTGATTCTCAGCTTGAACCTCTGAAGTCACTATGGTGATTTCCCTTTGTCAGGTAACCATTTTCTGCACAAAAAAGTAAATACTGTATGAGTAAACCAGAACCTGTGTAGAAGAGCAACTAGCAAAAACATTCATATATATATATATATATA
>VYXF01012139.1:0-20430 GCA_013397295.1 Polioptila caerulea | reverse complement strand
TATATATATATATATATATATGTATAATATAACTTTGAAATAAAATAGCTATTTGATTTCTACAGTTATATTTAGCAATCAGAGTCAGTAGCAAGGCATAAAGTTAATTTTGCTTAATGTGATTTGTCAGACTCCTGAGAATTAGCTCTAATCATATTCATTAACCACATTAGATAGTGTCTTATTCAGAATAGAACATTTCACCAGTCAGTCTAGAAGAAAGATTATTTTTTACCTTTGAATTAAAAGAACTAAAATATAAAACAAACATTTCAGTAAAAAAAAAGCCCCTCACTTTTTGACTACCTTTCATTAGTAGAAATCTTTATGAAGACAAATAAGAGCAGTCTTCTGAATCTTGAACAGAAAATAGTTAAAACAAGAATTAAAATTAAAATTGAGTAAATTTTGTGACTTAACCTTCAGCAACAATTAAACATAACATAGGAGTAGAAAAATATATTAAAATTTATTTTCATAACAAGAGACGAAGAACAAGGACAAAATGTCTGTTATATGTCATGGCTCATATTTTTTCATCTGCAACTGAAAATACCATTCTATGCCTGTTCACAGAGTACATTCAGAACAGATGGATGCTTCTGTGTTGGGAACTCAATACTACAGAACTAGGGTAAATATGGACTGGGGCAAATTTATTGAAAATGCTCAGTGCTGCAGGGCACGTATATGAAGTGAATAGATTTGCTAGATTAACTGATCACTAACAACAGATGTACCCCTCAAAACAAGAAAAGGGAGGCAGTATGCTGTTGTTTTG
The DNA here is from genome assembly GCA_013397295.1 of Polioptila caerulea. Classification (NCBI taxonomy): domain Eukaryota; kingdom Metazoa; phylum Chordata; class Aves; order Passeriformes; family Certhiidae; genus Polioptila; species Polioptila caerulea. The sequence continues at coordinate 19,649 of VYXF01012139.1, read as the reverse complement.
TTTTAGTATACTAGATTTTGTTTCAAGAACACTTTTGTAGAGAAGGCAGCTCTGAACCCAGACTGGAAAACCTCAAGTACTTTAAACCAGCAGAATTGTCTAGAAGTCATAAGAGATGAATTATGAGAAAATGTCTTCCATCTCTAAGAAGAACTTCATACTTCCATCAAGGTTTTTAAGCATGTATCTTTTTATTGCCCTCTCTCTTCTACCAACCAGTCTCTTACATAGTCATACACAAGTGAAAAAATACTTTTTTGTTTTGATTATCACTGGATCAGTTGTTCAATACTATTATTTTTACATTTGATTCTTTCTGTCTCTAAAGGTATAATTAAGGTCCAGTGTCAAACTCCAGCTCTATGCTTAAAAATTCTCTCAATTTAACCACTTTTAGGAAGACAGGCTATGATGTACAAACAAGTAATGGACTTACGTGTTAGTAGTACTTTAAAAGCAAATAAATGGTAAAGTTCTGACACTAAGGAGGTCCAAATTTACTTTGGGGCTATGTTAACGACCTATACACATAAACTTCTCTTCAGAAACATAGAACAGCAAAACTGTACATTGCCACAAGCTGAACATTTCCAGAAAGAAAGACCTTTAAACTAGACATGATAGGGGAGGGGACAATATCAGTCTTCACCCTGGCAAAGCTTAGAGGATCAGGGTGCCAGGGCCCTCAGCTGGTGACTGAACTGTACTGGCCACACTGGAGCACAGCCGTACTGGGATGGCCCAGGAGATCATGAGGTAACAGAAACCAACAGGAAAACACCAGGGAAATATTTTAAAGGAGATAAGGAGTGTGCCTCTAGGAAGACAACACAGCCAACAGACTGGCTGGGGTGCCCTTGCACCAATGCACACAGCATGGGCAATAAGCAAGAGCTGGAAGCCAGTGCGCTGCTAGAACGTTAAAACCTTGTAGCCATGGCTGAAACTCAGTGGATGGATCCCATGACTGGAGTGTGACTATTGATCCTTACAGGGCAGAAGGAGGGGTAGAGGGTTTTCCCCCACATTAGTAGGTGAATTAAGTGTGAAGAGTTGTGTCTGAAGAAAAGCCATGGGCAGGTCAAAGCCCTAAGGGCAAGAATCAGAAACTGAGGCAACAAAGAGAACCTTGTGGGTGCTGTCTACTACAGCCCCCTGATCAAATGAGCCTATTGGTGAAACCTGCTGGCTCCAGCTGCAGGAGGCACTGCACTCCCTGGCTCCTGTCCTGCTGGGGTCTTTGACCACCCTGACCTCTGCTGGGAAAATAGCACAGAGAGTTGTAGGAGATCCAGGAGACTGCTGGAATGCATGGAGAAAAAGTTCCCAACCCAGGTAATAGACAGCCCTACCAGAAGGGATGCAATACTGACCTCATGCTTGACAACATAAATGCACATAATGAGGACATTGGTTTGGAGGGAGCCCAGGCTGCAGTGATCCTGCTTTGGGGTAGTTCATTGTCCTGAGGGAGATAGGTCAAGAGATGTATGAAGTTTTGCTTTACAAAAGCAAAATTCCAGCTCTTCAGGGATATAATCAATAGGATTCCCTGGGTCACTGCCCTCAGGGACAAGGGTGTGGAACAGGACAGATCTTTAAGGAAGTCTTCCACAGAGTGTGAGAGCTAGCAATCAGTAGGAAGATATCATAAAAGGAAGGCAGGAGATTGGCATGGCTGAGCAGAAAACTATTGGTCAAATCAAACACAAGGAAGCAAATGCACAGACCATGGAATTGAGGACAGTTGACCTGGGAAGGGTATATAGATGAAGTTCAGTTGCGTAAGAAGGCCAAAGCAAAGCTGGAGCTGAGAAAGGATGCAGAACACTCATGACAAAGGTTTCTACAGATATATTTACTTGAAAAAAATGTGAAAGAAGCTGTACCTCCCCCACCTTCCTCCCAGTATAGAGTGCTGAAAAATGAGTAACTATGGATAAGAAAAAGGCTGAGGTACTCAACACCCTTTTGGCCTCAGTCTTCAATGGCAAGTTCTCTTCCTGCAGTTCTCGAAAGGATGAACAGGAAGATAGGAACTGGTGGGGGAAAAGTGCTTCACACTGTAAGTAAATGTCAGGTTAATGATCATCTGAGGAACCTGAACATACATATGTCTATGCAATCTGATGAAATACATCCCAGAGTCCCAAGCAATTTTGCTGATGTAGCTCCAGGCCAACCTTCATGGTATTTGAAAAGTCATGGCAGTCATGTGAGGTCCTGGGTGAGCGGAAAAAGGTAAACTTGTACCCATCTTTATAAAGGGTAGAAAGGAGGATCCTGGGTATTACTGACCTGTCAGCCTCTGTGCCCGAGGAGATCATGGAACAGATCCTCCTAGAACCTGTGCTAAGGCACAGGGAGGACAGAGAGTTGATTGAAACAACCATCACAGCTTCACCAATCTTGTCAAGTTCTGGCTGACCAACCTCTTGGCTTTATATGATGGGATGACTACCTCACTGGACAAAGGAGGGGCTACATATGTCATTTATGTGGACTTCTGCAAAGCTTTTGACACAGTCCCCGAAAACATCCTCCTCTCTAAATTGGAAACAGGTGGATTTAATGGGTGGACTGTTAGGGGAATTAGAAAATGTCTAGGTGGTTGCATCTAGAAGATAGAGGTCAATGGAGTCCTGATGAATACCAGTGACAAGTGGCGTGCCTTAGGGGTTAATATTGGGATCATTGTTACTTTATATCTGCATTAATGACATAGACAAAGAGATCAAGGGTACCCTCAGCAAATTTTCTGATGACAGTGGTGTAGGTGTCACAGCTGAAGGACAAGATGCCATCCAAAGGGACCTAACAAGCTCGAGAAGTGGATCCATGGGAATCTCATGAAATTTAACAAGGCCAAGTACAAAGTGTTGCACACATATCAGGGGAGCTCCTGGTATCAACACAGACTGGGGGATGAACAGATGCAGAGCAGCCCTGGGGAGAAGGACTTGGGGGTGCTGGTGGATGAGAGGCTGGACCTGACCCAGCCATGGGCACTCCCAGCCCAGAGAGCCAAACGTGTCCTGGGCTGCATCCAGAGCAGTGTGGGCAGCAGGGCCAGGGAGGGGATTCTGCCCCTCTGCTCTGCTCTGGTGAGACCCCACCTGGAACCCTGCATCCAGCCCTGGGGAACCAGCACAGGAAGGACACAGACCTGCTGGAGAGAGTCCAGAGGAGGCCACTGATGATCAGAGGGATGGAACAACTCTCCTATGAGGAAAGGCTGACAGAATTTGGATTATTCAGCCTAGAGAAGAGAAGGCTTTGTGTTGACCTAATTGTGGCCTTCCAGTCCCCGAAGGAAAGTCTACAGGAAAAACAGAGAGAGACTCTTTACAAGAGCATATAGTGACAGGACAAGGCCCAATGGCTTAATGCTGAAAAAGAGTAGGTTAGATATTAGGAAGAAATTATTTGCTATGAGGTTTGTGAGACACACAGGCTGCCCACAGAAGCTGTGAATGCCCTGTCCCTGTGAGGAGGCCAAGTTGGATGGAGATCTGAGAAACATGATCCTGTCACCATCTATGGCAGGGGAGTTTGGGAATCCATGGTCTTTAAGGTCCTTTCCAACCCAGACCATTCTATGAAACTATGAAGATCACATTTAATAAAATGTGTTGATATTGCAGAATAAACATGACTGCTTTTAAGATCAACATCTAAGGGATGAACATGACAGGAACAGATTTAATTTGTTGTGAGGAGGTATAGACTTTTTCTGAAGTAGTTATCCTGCTATTTGAAAAGACTATATCATTACTATAATGATGCCATATCACCTGACCCTCATACACACACCTGGGCCAGATTCAGTTCTCAGTCTTGTCAATGTAAATCTGAAATAAATCTCATGTGTTTATACACTCACGTGAATGATGAATGATTGTGTATTATATGGACCACTATTGCTAGAGACCACATAAGCCATCATATACAGTAAGTATGCTACCCTCTGGAATGAATTAATATGATGTATTTCAAGTAACCAATGTGTAAAGCCTATTTTTCTTAGAGAAAACATTAAAAGGAGTAGTTTTTTCTGCTAAATTTTGTTGTAAGAACATTATCATTTTAATGGATCTCAGAATGTAGTGAAGTGTTCCTCAAAAAAACATCAGTTAGACCAAAAGGAATTTGCAAATTAAGGTTCTGATACTGGATAAATATTTGTACACATTTAAGATTATGTGCTTGAGCAGCTCTCTGGACGTCCTCTTAAAAGTTTTACAGCAAACAGTCACCAATCTTTGAGGGAGTGTGTCCTAATTCAAGATCTGACATAACCAAAGAGAGCACCATGACTGGGAAAGGAAGAAAAGAGAAATACTTCAGCTCATATTTCATGTCATTCACAGGATGGGAGGCAGTGGTTTGTACAGCCTTTGCTGTAAGTTGTGGTGGTGATGGAGTTGGATGAATGACACCTTCCTGAGTGCTACGTGGTCACGAAGCACAGCCCCTAAGATGGTGTCCAACACACAAGATGAATGCATGTGTGGACTTACCATTGCAACTGCAAAAAGCCAATGCTCAGCTTGGCTGAGGTTCAACACTTCTGCAATTCCAGGGATCCATAGTTGATACCCATTGACTGCCGATCTAGGCACACTCAAGCTTTAGACTTTGTAGAAATAGAAGGCATGAGAGAGAGAAACATGGGCATGAGCTTCACCCAGCCTCCACATTTGCAAACTTTCTAGCAATTCACCAACACTACACTTTGCTGAAAACATGAAGAGCAGGTAGTTTTCCCTGAAAAAGCAGCTGTGCTTTGTGAGGAACTTGAGCCTGGGCTGCTCTTTAATATTTTGATATAAGAGTGTGAGTCCCAGAAAGCCCTCATGCATAAGATGAACATGATTGATTTTGGAGTATATTTAAGATCAATCCATTCCCTCTCTTGGGCTCTTACAGAGTGCAGTTACAGCAAATACTACGTAGGTCTGAAATGCTTCCATATATTTGTAGGCTGTAGCTTTTAGAGTGCAGATTAAAATGTGTGAGGACAGAAACAGCCACCTAATAATAATGAGATTAGGTTACACAGTAGTGTTCAATATCAGAGAGAAATGAAAGAAACTTATAAAACATCAAAATACTCCAAATACATCCAGGTCTGACATCTCTCCCATCCATAGTCCCATTACCTCCCTCTAGAACTTCATCTCAGTGTTAGAGAGCCAGAGGCAGGGATCATTTGGTATATCCAGTTCCAAGTTTGTAGGGCGGTAGGAATATAGAGATGTCTATTCTGCTTTGAAAGTCTTTAAAAAGAAAGACCTCAAATTTAACTCCCTCTGTGATTAATAAAATTGCTGAGAAGGTCTCTTTTTTTTTGACAATTGTCTTGAAAAGGTCATGCTGCATATGTACTTAAAAAACAAAGAGATGAAATATCTACACAAATCTATCCTTATATTCAATTTGCTGGAGAGCTTTTAGATCCTGCTGTTCTTCACGCATACGTGTGTGTAACCTTAGCAGCACATCTGGCATAGTGGATGTAGAACTGCAGCTTCCTGTTTCCACATAAATCCGTGAACACTTAGAGAATGAATCTGTGCCTGTGGTTCCTCTGTAGGCAATGATGGTTTTCACATTGCCTCTTTGTCTTAGTAATGAGGTCCACTCTGGTTAGTGCTGCAGAGGTGACAGGATAAAAAAATTTGTTGATGGATGAATAAAGATATTACTACTTCCCTCTACTGCAAATATGCAACCTGTGTCCAGCCAGCAGCTTCCTTTAAATTGCAGCACATTCTGAAAATATAATTGATAAAAAGCTGCTGTATGACTTAGAACCTATCTTTAGCCATCACACATTTTTAATATTGGGGTTGGTTGCAAACTCCCATCTCTCATTTTATTTGCTTCCTTTACAATCCTACCACATGCAAAAGTACATCAGGCTAATGCTTCAACGATTAACTCTTCTGACTTTGATTTGAGTCAAATAAAAAATGCTGGTGAGTGTGCCTTTGAGAGCCATGTGAGGAGCAAACCTTTAAAGAGCTTTTATTTCTGTCCCATCATCTCAAATTATCTTGTTTACCCCCTGAGTTCTGAGCAGGTACCATTACTGCACTCAGTTGTCCACATCATCTTTTGAAGGGAAAATTAATTCTGAATTACTGGCCCTATAACTGCCTACTTCTTCACATCATCTGTCAGCAAAATAAGCAGACAAAAGCTGGCTAAGTGGATTTCTGTTAGCTGTCATTTAAAAGGAAAGGGACAGGTGTTGAATGAAGCTTCTTTCTCTGACTGCAAGTTAACAATACATATAGAAGAAGTTTAATTGCTTGCATCCACCTGCACCCTTGTCATTTCCCGGCTTTATTGATTTTAATGAAAATATTAAGTGCACTTCAGGAGCAACAGCTAAAGTGACATGTTGATTGAAATATACAGGAAAATGTATAATAGAAGCAGGCTATTACAGTTTTAATAGATTCTGAAAGAAGTAACATCTAGAGCAGCATTTTCCCCTGCTATTCTTCTGCATACAGCAAGTTCTGAAATGAGTAATTGGAAGCTGAATAAATGTTTGGTCATTGTTAAAGCAATCTTTCACCCTAATAACCTAATTTTTATTGAAAGTGACCCAGGCTTTTTGGCATATTTTATTCCATTAGGTACTCTTCAGGGTGCCACATAAACACAACAAAATATGAGTACGAACAGAATCCAAATTATGATAGCTCAGAATTGTACACAATGACAGCTTTGTAGTGAAACATAACAGCAGTCTCTCTGTTTCAGTAAAAGTTGGTGTGAATGGCTTGGAGTTTTGTTGAAGCTACATTCTCAACTTTTATTTAGATGATTTTGGACTTAATGGAGCAATAAATGTAAAAACAACCACGGCAGCTTTGGTTCAGGAACATTCAATGAAAATTTGATTTTTTGTTCTTTGTATTCAAGTTTCTTCCAGGTAACACTTGGTGCATCCAAAGCTGTCAAAGAGTTAAGATACATAAAACTCTTTAATTGAAGAAAGATTCCATGCCTTTTATGTAATAGAATTTCTTTAAGTATTTTGCTGATGCACGTTTATCATGAGAAAGGTACTCAGATTCTTCTCTTTCTCAGCTCAATGAATTATGTGTTTTGAAACTGCTAATCTAACACAGCTGCAACCCCAAACAAAACTATTTTACATATATAAAAATTTCTGGTATTTCTCTTCATGTTGATTGCCAAAATTTTTATACTTTTAGCATGCCTAGTAAGAAACCAGCCTTGTTGCTTAGTGCTGCCCAAGCAGAGATCAAAAAATGCTGCTACATAAAAGGGCTCATAATCTAAGCATAAGACTAGAGAGACTAGAGAGTAGAAAAAGCAGGTCATCATAATTGGCAAAGGTCAACACATAAGCTGTGTGCTTGTCAGTCACATGTTTTTGTAGGACTTGTGGAACAGCATGGATTCACAGAAAAATCCTGAGATGATCTTATTGATGCTCATGGACATGTCCTCCACAGGGCAAGGAATATGATGACAGAAAAAGGACTTTTCTGAACTTAGTAATGCAGGAATGACCATACTGAGTCCACTATCCTGTCTTTGTTGTTAATAAAGACGACTAGAAGAACAGAGCAAATGTACAGTATCATCTTCCTACAAATACTCTCATGGATTCTGAGAAAGAATTTTCCAAGAGGTCCTATCTGGACATGCCTTTAAAGATTTTTTTTCCTCTTGAACTTGCTTAGTTACTGTCTGAACATGTTCAACATTTGAACACTTGCACTGCTTTCACAGCTTAGCTACTGGATGAAATACTTCCTTGATTTATATTTGAACTGGTATAATTGTGCCTCATTCTGATATTGGAGGAGCCCTCTCTGGCCCTGCCAGATTTTGCAGTTGTCTTCCACAGCTGAATTGTTCTTGTAAAAAAAAACTTTATGTGAAATTTGGTTGTCTTAGTTGCTGTTCTGTACCACTTTACAGTTCTACCTCAACATGGGGAAACTAAAACTACAGACAGCACTCAATTGCTAGTACAACAAAGATTTATAGAGAGGCATAAAGGTGTTTTCCTTTTGTTCTCCATGCATTTTGTTAATACCAATTCGGCATTCAAGATGTCCTTCCAATGGCTGCTAAATATTGTGTTAAGATTTACAAAAAGCAGGTTTTGTAAATTCAAGACTATAGTGGTCAGCAATACAATACTCTAATTCCCATCCAGTTTCACAAAATTTGGCCTTTTTTTACTCTAATCATTAATTTACATTTAAGTGCATTGAATTTCATGTGCTATTTTACCCCATTACTCAGATTTTCATTTAGCTCTTAACAAGTAGTCCTTATCTTTCCAGCCTGGAAATCAAAGTACAATTCCTAACTTTTCCAGATCCCTTGCAAATATGCTGAGCAATATAGACTTCTGTGGGATTCCTCTCAAGTAAGCTACTTTCTACTTTTTCTTTTCTATCTGTTATTTTGATGTATATATATGGGAGAATTTTTTTTTTAATGTGAAGACTCTCCTAGTTTCTTTATCAGATATCTCTGAGGGATTTTTAAAAATATCTTTTGAATACCAATTGATCTTTCTTTTCCTTGAGCTCAGTGCCTCTTTTAATAAATTGTAATAGATTAATGAGACATTATTTCTCTGTACAGAAGCCATCTTGATTCTTCTTCTATACATCATATTTTGTCAAGTAGCTTATAATTATTATTTGGACTAATTGCTGTTGATCTATCTGGTACACATATCAGACTTTCTGGTGTGTAATTCCCAAGGTTTTGCTCGTGACTTCGCTAAAAATTTTTTATCATGCTGGTCACCACGTCTATGACACTGGCAGAGCTTTAAAGGACAGATTGCAGTTTGCAGTTAGTAGGTTGTCTATTTCATCCTTGAATTCCTTTAAAGCTCTTGGGTGAACACCATCTGGTCCTAGTGATTGTTATTGTTCATTACAAGCAAGTGGGTTTGTACAGGTTGGAATGGACATGTCCATATTGAGATGACAGGAGAGGAATGGGTTGGGAGTAATAGAAATATCTTAAAATTAAACTGCTTATAGTTGACATAAAGGGTAATGGAGGGGTATTAAATGACATGATTATGATCAAAGACATGTTTTCAGAGGATGATCTTCACAGGAAGACTTTGAATAGATCTGACTGGCCAAAATTTGTGAACAGTACAGTAAAGGACAGAAAAATAAAAATGAAATGAAAAGAATAGTGAAAGAAAGCATTTTTAAAAGACTCAGTTTATAAAAGATATGGAGGAAAATTTTGCACATGAGAGCTTGATTGACCAAACTATTTGTGAGAATTTGAGTCTCGCAAACTGACCCTTAAGAAGAATTTGATAACAGAAAGGATACTGCCTTAGTGTTTAGGCTGGCAGCCATTTACTAAAATTGATAGAAAAAGAGAAGGTTGTAAAAAAATAAGGACTGAGATGTAATAGCTTAAAATGAAGGAGGGCTGTCTACATGCAGAATCATACAGAATAAATATATCTTGTGACTGATCATCACTGGAATATCTAGGCAATTCTAAAGAAAATTTAATTTAAAGTAATGGACATTACATTTAGTAGTGATGACTTTGTGCTTTATTTGTCAAGTATTATACTTAGAAATATTTTGCAAAGGCAATTTACTCATGCCAGTCATATAAGTATTTTGAAAAGCTAAATTAAAAATGAGAATCTTCCTGTGTCACATGTAACTGTGAATTTAAGCTGTGTAGGAAAACTGGGAAATAGGCACCGGACATCTGTACCATATCTGTCAGATGCTGAAAGGTGAAATGGTTATGAAAATGCAACTCAGAAAAATAACACTGAGGATATAAAAGATTGTCTTAATATGATTTAAAATAATAATTACTTGTGATATCCTTTTGGTGAGAGGTCAATAGTACATACTCAGCCAGAATCTGAACAAAATTGCTATCTTAATTTTCTATTTACATAAAGTTAATAAGAAAATGCTTCTCAGTTCACAAGTAACTACATTTCAGAATGAAATAAACCTTGGTAGACATTGTTATTTATACTCAGTTGACTCATACTGATGTTAAAAATCCAACTATGTAGACATAGGGAAGAAGATAACTCCAAAAGTCATGCAGTAGTAATTCAAACTATGAACAAATGCAGTGTAAACAAACAGGAAGACTAGCCCCATGCAAAACCCAGAGCAGAACAATAAAGTATGGGAAAAATAGAGGGAAAATATATACAGTTCTCACAAAATGACATGAGAAAGTATTTCCTTTTCAATACTTTCAACACATACACCTGTCTTTTTCATGTAGTCTTTGGAGGGAAAATTAAGTATTTGTTTACATGCAACTAAATCTCTTTGAAATTTCCCTTGATTTGCTTTTTAGAGCTAGAGTCAAGCAAGACATGAAGTCTTTAAAAACATACAAAGTCCTAAATAGTTTTATTGTGTGATTTCTTACATATCACTTTCATTTATGAGGTTGCCTGTTGGTGTTGAGCAAGGAAGCTGAGAGTGAAATAGAAGACCATGGGAAAACCCACATTAGTAAGGGAGAGGAAGAGGCTTGCCCCCAGCATCCCTTCCAATAATTATGCAAATGTTACCAGAAAGTTCCCTTCATCCTGGTTATAATTGTTTAACAACCCCCTGCAATAACTTATATATTCCTAATCCCTTGCTCCTATTAGACCCTCACCCTCCAACTCCTCCCCTATCCTATGGTAAATTGTGTTCACCCTGCCCTTGGCCCTTTTGGTGCATCCCCTCGTGCTGTGAACACCTTCGCCTGTTTGTTATTTTTGCTTTAGTAAACCTCTCTTTGTTTTCAGGTCACCAAACTGTACCCATTTCTCATTTTACCACCGCGATTGGGATCTTGTTGATCTTCCGAGGTGCTCCAGGTGTCTGTCCATCCAGGCCAGACCCTGAGCAGCCACAGTTGCCAGCATATTACAGGTGTCCACACCATCAGATTCTCACTGTGTCTCCTGACAACCTTAAAAAGAAAAGGAAGCAAACCTGAGAGACAGAGAATTTTTTTTACTCATTATATTAACAATTTTTTTTTGTATGTGAAAGTGATTATATTTGAAGCAACATTATGAAAAGTGGGGTATTTTATTTAAAATAATAACAGCTGAATTTATAACAAGCATAATTGGCAGCAAGTCTGTCTGAATTCAAGAAGTTTTTGGACAAAGCTCACATGCACATGGTGGATTTCTTGGGCTCTCCCGTGCAGGGTCAGGAGTTGAACATCATTGATCCTTGGGAGTCCATTCCAGCTCTGGATATTCTACAGCTTTGGAGATATGCAGATTACTACTTTTGCAGAGAATGTTTATTTGATAAATTCTGAAACAAAATACAGTCTGTTATATAAAATAGAGATTCTCAAGTTTGTATATAATTCTGAATAAATTTTTTGTCAGTGTACAGCATTTTGAGTGGCTTTTTCTTCAATATCTTTGGTGAAATTAGCTTTTGCTTTTTCATGTTTCATTTTGCAAGACTTTTTCAAGAGACATTTAATTCAGATGGTCAAAAATTTTTTGCATGTCTATTGCCAAATAAAGTCAACCTCTGTCTTGTAAAAGCTGATGTTCTGGAGCAAGAACATTTTGCAGACAAAGCTGTTGTCTGTCTTTCAGTCTTGAAAGAGTGACCAGTTTTATCTGCCAGCTTAGCTACCGGTTCACAGAGGTTTGGCATACACATTATACAATTGGATATACATAAAGCAAGGTGGCGTGTTGGGTCTATTTAATGACTCTATTCCTGTCTAATATTAATTAATAATAAGACATGATTCTATCAGACATCTGCTGTCTGATCTACTATGCCATAACCACATAGGAATATATCTGTCTGCAAAAATTGTGATGTTAATAAATATAAGAAGTTAACAATTAACATACTGCAAATGATTTTGTTCATTTCAATTAATAACATTAGAGAAGAGAATTTAGTCTTAGCAAATACCTTTATGCTAGCTCTGGAGATCAGCCACAACAAGCAAGGCACTTTCATGTGTGAAAAAAACAACCCTTGGAGTGTCTGATGAATATTTCATAGCACTTGCCACTTTCAGTGTTCTTCTTGTAGTCTAGTCAGCATTGGGCTAGAGAACATAATTTTTGCTCATTTCAGTAAGCATCAGTTACACACAAAATACTACGTTTTAAAATTGAAATATAATGTACAGATGAACCCTTTAAAGTTTTGTTACCTTCCGGAAAAAAAAACCCAGGGAATTTTAGTGACCACTTTTATCGAATTCAAAATGTCTTGTCTGCCATTTGCAGGATAAAAAGGCAACCATTTAAAGTAGATTTTGTTCTCTGCTTACAGTTTACTTCTCTTATAAATTATATCAAATATTTTTTATTGCAGTGCACCCCAGCATTCTTGGCATTTTGTAATTTCCATTCTTTTCCCCACTGCATCTTTTTAAGGCACGTACCTTTGCAGAAGTAACGTGTCACTAATTTAACAGCAAAATTTTCATGATATCTTCTGAGGAAAATGACAGGAGTTTTCACAGAAACTTAAGAAAGATAAGGTATAGAAACACACAATTAGAGGAAGATGTACACTATTAAAGAATAAAAACATTATTTTAAAGTATTATTGAATTAGAAGAATTATTTTTAATGGGTTTTTTTTTCAAGAAAATAACTAAATTTTGAAATAGGTCTTCACGGGAAATGTGCAGCAGATCATGCTTACAAATGAATAGGGTCAAAAATACAAGGCCACATCAAATATAATTTGATTTCCACTGCATCAAAAGCTGCTACATATCATCGAGGTGTTTCACTTCTAAAGCATGTACCTTGACCGTGATTAATGAGTAACTTGAGTTTTGCCTGGCATCTTTGTGGGAGGGATATTTATTTTCTCATAAAGAATAAAAAACCTGAACTACTCAGACACTACACTATGAATTTTTGAATTTATGACAGGAATTCTACGATGGCAATTTACACAGGTAACCGCGTAGTTTTAATTTTATTTGCAGTTAGTTATTTTTTTAACATTATTTTCATATGAAGATGAAATCTGTCCAACACTGAGATAGCCTCAGCTAATGCAATAAGAAAAATGAGTGAAATAGTTTAAAATTAAATTCTGCCAAGCAGGAATTTTTAAACCTAACTGTCCTTAATGAAGCACAGCCATGCTGTGATTTTAGTTATGGAAAAAGGCTGTTAGAAATTGGTGAAACAGTATGTTTTCCCACCCATAACACCTTTCTAGTCAATAAAAGTATCAAGTTATGTGATGTAAAAACATGGTATTTAGGTACATTACTTGAGAATGAAGGACCAAGGTTTATGAATAATACTTTTTCAACTTGCTTCCTAATACAACGTTTAATTTGACCATGTTTAAACAAAGTTCTGAATCAAGATTATCAACTTTTCAGTCCAATACTACCTATATTTTCCTCAATTTCTGTTGAAAAATCTTTATAGAGGACTACCTGTTCTTGAGAAAGTTCAAGGTGCTGGAAATTTAGCCTTCTTCATCATTACACAAAAATGGCTGGTTCTGAATTTGGCTTATACACTTTCTTACAGAAAACAAACAAAACCCCAACCAAACAAAAAACCAAAACCAAACAAAAATCCCCACTACTTTTTGAAACTTGAGTCCCAAGTAATAACTTACTTACATACCTGAATTGAAAACAAGGTGTCTATATCTCAACTACTTTTTGGGACTTTGAAATTTGAAATCAATTCCTGGAATCACAGAGTGGGTAAGGCTGTAATGGTTCAATCTCTCTGTTCACAAAGGGTTTCCTATAGCGCATTAGAGAGTTGTGTTCAGGCGACTAGCATACCTCCAAGAAAGGAGCCATAACCTCTCTGGGCAACTTTTCATATCAGAAAGACAAGTAAACACTGAATTTCCTCAGAAGATCAGTCTGTCCCTAAATGGAAAGCAAATACTACAACAGACAGTTCAAACAGCACATTTCTTTCTTGAGCCTGTCGTGTGGGGACACTGAGAATGCCCCATACTTGTTTGTGCTTGTTTACACTACCCATTGCAAGACAGCACCTCAGCTGGGAAATGAAGAACAACACTCAAATAGATTTGCATTTGATAATTAAATAAGAATTATACTGGCTTCTGTAATGCCACCATTGTATGCCACTGACCAGATTGATGCTGACTGGTTCAATAAAAAACTGGATATCCCATAAATACTGTGTTCTGCAACAAGTTAGAATGATTCTTCCAGTGCTTGGCTTTCATTTAGAGAGACATTTGGAGGAAACAGAAAGACTATTTGTGTCATGTGTTGCAGTCAGTCACAGTTACAGCTGTCCTGTTACTGTAGTGAGAAGAAAGGCCACTTTTCAAACCTCATTCGGCAACAACGACCTCTTCGAAAAATGTTACCTTTGGTTCAGGTGTGAGAGTTTTTATATTATACATACATCCCCTTACGTGTCAATAACTTTACATTTCTTTACACCTACTGTATATGTTCATATACACACGTTATACACACATACACAACCTCAAACTATATTTAAATAACAGTACATGTAAAGACACGTAAATCACAAATGAAACAACTGCAGACACAGTGACAATGCTGAAAGAACTGACCCATTTTAAGGTGTAAGTCTGAGCCTGTTGAAAATATTGGATAGGTAAAGTAGCACTTATATGGTGTTATTCCCAGTCATGAAGGGAAAACATTAAGGAAAGAAGTAACTTTATACATATTGGTTCTGCCTGAGAAACTCTAAGTGTATGTGATAAGAGCTGAGGGAAAGAAAACAAAAGATACGTTATCTGTATGTAGCTACAGCAAACCCAGGTGGATCAATACAGTGTGTCACAACCATCATTAGCTGGGTCTAGAAAGAGGGCTCTGAGAGACAAGATTGCATTAAGTAGAAATGTATGCTTGCTTTTAATGGGGATGGATCTCGAGGATGCTTTCATTTTTGCTTTTATCTCTTCTCAGACCATCTGCTCCTCACAGAGGAAGGTTCATAATCCCCACATGTTAGGCCATACCTGCACTGTTCTGAGCCCCACCTCTCACGAGCAACTGGAACGTCCATGTTTACACTATTCTTTAGGTTTCAATGGGATTGAAACTCTTGTGGAACTTCCACAGAAAAGACAGAATCACACCAACCCTGATGTCATAGAACACTTCCAGCAGTAAATCTTTAAGCATCTTTGACACCACAGAAAGAGAGCTTCAGGGTATAATTATTTGTATTGAATGTGACGTGTACAGTATATGTGAGATTTTAGAATAGAATCCGAGTGCAAGGAGATGTAAAGCACACATTTAACAAAAAGATACTTGCTTATTAAGAAGGCTATGCAGTCTCAATACAAGTCTACAAGCTGATTGATGTATCTTTGACTTCAGCTGCAGGAGTGTTCATTCCAGTAGGTTGTCTAGCAGACTGGTACAGCTTGTGAGTTTTTTGAACATCTAAATATTTCTGAACAGCCTTTAACTGAAGTTAGTGAAGACGTCAGAGCCTATCCTTTGAGAATTCAATGTCTGCTTGAGACTTTGTTTTGGGAGTTCTCTGAGTAGCTGGCTTGCTTAGTTGTTTCCTACACACACACACACACCCCCAAACTTACTCCATTACACTCCCTCGTGCAAATTTCAGAATGAAAGAAAAGCACCCCAAAGTGAAAACAGTAGGTACTGAAAAATATATGATAATCTTCAAAAAATACATTGAAGGTGATGCAGACAACATTTAGTGTTCGTCTTGTAGTGCTTTAGATAGCTGAGTGCATTATCTGTTAATGTTTAGAATGTTGCTGTAAATAAAAATATATTGCCTTGTCCTTTCCTAAGCTGTCCTTTCCATCCATGCTCAAACACAAACCTCTTTTAATGAATCTTAAACATAATAATCTCAGTATCTTTTTTTTTGTAAACAGCTACAATTTTAATTTGTTTGAAGATACATAAGTGGCTCTATTGTCTTTATGCTTTCTTCATTTAATGGGGTTCACAGAGGTAACAGGGGGCAGGATTGTCTCTACTCTGGAATCCTTGTGAACAGTTCCATTGATAAGAGGCTACACCCAGTACATTTGTGTTCGCTCTCAGAGACTCCGTCCTACAAACAGAAGTAAAAACTTATTTAGAGAAGAAATTAAAGAGGCCAATTTTAATGCTATTCTAGTAATTCAAATTTGTATTTGCAGGCAATTATGTACATCAGAAGGAGCAGGGAAAAATTATTTTTCAGAGTAGAAAAATATCTGAGTATTTGCTATTCCACCAGGTTTCAAAGAAAAAGAAAAGGTGAGCGATCCATGTAATCTGTGAAATATAAAACATATTAGGAAGGCTTGCACTGTGATTTCCAGTGATATTTGAGATCTAAGTCTTTTACTTTAACAATTCATATGTCAGCCTTCTCTGGGTTGCTTGTGAAATCCAC
The DNA here is from genome assembly GCA_013397295.1 of Polioptila caerulea. Lineage (NCBI taxonomy): Eukaryota > Metazoa > Chordata > Aves > Passeriformes > Certhiidae > Polioptila > Polioptila caerulea. Next base: position 3,196 of record VYXF01012139.1, on the reverse strand, counting down.
CCTCCTACATGCATGTCAGAACTTGTGAGGAATCAAAGCAGACCCTACTACTCAGTTTAAAAATTATCTAGTGCATCGTAAGGAAGATGGTAAAGTCTTCAGAGAGTGTCAGATATAACTATGAGAACTGCTAAGAAAGGTGTTCTTTTGATAGCACAGACAGACAGAAGGAACACAATTGTGTAAACCTCTACAGGATCCTTATTCTTCACTCTTGTTGTTTCTGTCTAGAAACAGAAAACAAGTTGCTATAATGTAACAGAAATGTTATTTTGAGTGACTCTCATTCACTCTTAACATGTTTTTCCCATAGCCTCTGCATGACTGTGGCTAAACGGACTGGCTGACGATCCAGATTTGGTCTGGTTAGAGATTACAGCCCACAGGATAGGGTGAATGAATCAAGCATTTATGGAGAGCATGACTGATGCCTTGTCACATTATTTCCAGCAGCTAATCTGACAGATGTAGTCTTGGCTGGGTGACTTATACGGATAATTCCAGAAGAAGGTGTCCTAGTCACTTAGTTTTCACTTGTTTGAGAGTTTCTGTTTTGCTGAGCAAGATCTTCTCATCACCTTCAAATTTAGAGTGAAATAGCATGTCCTGATGGCTAGTATTTTAAATTTCAGATGTATCTTATCAATGCTTTCTAGCGTTATCCTAAAATTTCATTTGACATGAATTCAGGAGGCCCTGAGGCCTGTCACCAAAGTTCTCACTCCTACACCATGGAAAGGATGTGACAACTAACACCCTCTCGGTTAGGGTGAGAGAAGCGTCCTCCCCACAGGCCTTTGCATCCATATGTTAATTCCTGTTACCCCGTTGGCCCATTGGCCCATACTACCCCTGTTCACATTTACCATGCATGCACCTTCCCTAGAATGTTCTCCCCTCTCCTGACCCTCATTGGCTCTGTTTTACCGCGTTGCTCCACCCCTGTGATGCCATTGGTTCTCCCAGTTAGTTATCCCACCTCTGCACCACTTTTGCGTACTTCCATTGGACCCTAACCCTCAGATCTGCCCCCTCTTACCCATGTACAGTCCTAGACCCTCAGCCTATCCTGGTTCTTGTCCCTGGACCCTCTTTGAAGCGATACCTCTCGTTATCTTAATAAACCTGCCTTTGGATCTTTGAACAAGAACTCATCCCAGCTTGTCATCCTTCTAGTGTCATTGCTAGTTGCTGTGGGGAATCTGGATGCAGCACGTGTTGCTGCAATGAACAGTATTTTCATTTGCTTTTCTCAAGTCTCCATTCTATAGGTTGATACAGCTAACACACACTTTTCTAATTCATTTCAGTGTGTATCATTTCATATGAGCATACTACAAAGTAGGGTTTCTGCTACTCCTGGATGACCTGAGATAAGTGTATTGAACAAGCAAACACCCAGTTATCTTCCACACTGTTGAAACCTTCCTGTACTGTATTATTAGCAAGAATTGTTAGAAGTATTGTCTTGTACTGACCCTATTGTTGAAGCTAATTTTGCTTCCAGAGAAAGTAACTCCTCTAGTCAACTCTTTCTAATTACATAATCAAATATTTCTTCAAATCAGAATATTGGATTAATTCAAAATAATTTACTTTTGACCATATGAGGATATATTGTTAAGCACTGCATTGAATTTCATATGATTTTTTTCCTCTTTTTTATTTTTTTGTCCAAAAAACCTTGATTTTGCATTAACTAGTTATATAAAATGACAGACACATCTGATACACACTTTCACCACAGTTCATGAACCCAAGTGCAGTATTAACATGCTGTAGAGTCATACAAAACAACACCCTTTCCTTTTCCCTTAATAATACCCTTTCTTGTGTAAAATCCTCAATATGGAGCAATGGTAGATATCCCTTTAGAGATAACTTTTCCTATGCAAACTTGAAAGTTGATTTGTGCACCAATAGCAAGTAATTGCATTTTTCCTCCCTTACTATTTTATAAATTAATATAAAATGCTACAATTTCCTGAAATTCTTGTTAGGTATTGGTTTTGACTGGGATAGATAATATTTTTTTCTTCATAGTAGCTAGTATTAGTCGGTGTTTTCAATTTATGCTGAAAACTGCATTGAAAAACTCAAGGATGTTCTAACTATTCCTGAGCAGTGTTTAAGCAGCATCAAGGACTTTTGTGCTTCGTGAAACACTTTTACAGCAAGTGGACTGGGAGTGCACAAGAAGTTGGGCAGGAATACACCTGCAACAGCTTATCCCGACTGACCAAAGCAAGTGCAGATCACGTGGCACCATACTTAGCAATAAAATCTGAGGGAAGAAGAGTGAGACATTCAGAGTGATGGCAAGATATTGTTCAGCAGACATTTAGCAAGATTGTGAAATTCCATTCATAAGTGTTCTTCGCTGGATGATGCAGCTCACATTACTTTCAAAGTAATGGAAAAAAAAAGAAGCCTTGAGTGATTCACAATGACCTGCATTTACAATGTACGCTATAAACACTAGCAAGAGCAAGCCTTATCATAGTATAAAACTGAAATAAAGTTCTTCCCAGTAGATTGCAGGAGGCTGAAAGGAACCAGAATGCATTAAAGGTTAACACTACAAGGGATAGGTGAGTGAATACTTCTAGTAGCCTAGAAATGGTACATCTCAACTGGAGAGCTGCACTCATATTGCAGTGTTCCCTACTGTGATTTGGGAAACAAACATTGTTTATGAACACTACATTATATTTGTCCAAGCAACTGTTTTGTGTCTGTACTTCCAGGATACATATATTCATGTTATGTATTTTAATTATGTACGTTTATGTCAAACATATTTATACAGAGAAGCATGCCAGATTAGATAAAGCATTTTTCTATTTTTATTTATTAATAGCACTTAGTAGGGAGGAGAAAGAAATACATTTATATGTGTGCTTTTACCTTCAAATACAAAAGTGTGCTCTGTACTGTCCTACACACATTTTTACTGCCACACAGTCCTCCTTCCGGAAAGTATAAGTTTCAGCCTTTTTAAGTGCCAGAGGAGAAAGAAAGCTTTTGCAGAACTTTAAAATGGAGAAAGATACATAGGAAGGTGATTTCATTTGCTTCTAGTTTGACTGACATAAAAAGTCCAAAAATATTTCTGGAATTTACTGATAGTATAAGCAAGTATTTTAATGTTTAGAAAAAGAGTCTGCATTTTTTATATTTGACGCGCCGCTGCTTC
>VYXF01012137.1:197973-216118 GCA_013397295.1 Polioptila caerulea | reverse complement strand
TGAGGGCCGGGCACGGCCGGGCAGGTGAGGGCTGGGCACGGCCCGGCAGGTGAGGGCTGGAGGAGCTGGGAGAGGGGCTCAGCCTGGACAAAAGGAGCTCAGGAAGGAGCTTTTTGCTTTCCACCACTCCCTGACAGGAGGGGACAGCCCCAGGTGGGGCTCTGCTCCCAGGGAGCAGGGCCAGGAGCAGAAGGAGCAGCTTCACTTGCACTGGGCAAGGATCAGGAGGAATTTCTCCATGGGAGGGGTGGTGAGGCATTGGAAGGGGCTGCCCAGGGAGATGGTGCAGTCCCCTGGAGCAATTCTGAGGAGCTGAAAAACACATTTTTGATGTTTTTCTCCCAAGTGTTTCCATCTATCCCAGTGCAATCTGGTATCTTGCTATTGAGATTTCTTAATCCTTAATGAAGTGTTTTTCTTACGGCCTCAGCAGAACTTTGAGCAGTGAATGAACAATTCATTCTCTCCCAGCAGGAAGAAGGGGAAGGCATCTGAACACAAGGATCAGCTCTCCAGGCTGAAGGACAGGGATCCCGAGTTTTATAAGTTCCTGGAGGAGAACGATCGCAAGCTGCTGGATTTTGATGCCTCAGACAGCTCCGAGGAGGAGGAGGCTCTGCACAGACCCCCTGACACACTCGAGGTACCTGGCTGGGACTGCTGGCATCAGTGAACTCAGTTCCACGTGCAGCATTTGTGTTCCAGTGCCAGCCCTGATTTAGCTTGGGAAGGACCTTAAAACTCACCCAGTTCCAACCCCAACTGCCCCAGGCTGCTCCAAACCCTGCCCAGCCTGGCCTTGGACACTTGCAGGGGTGGAGCAGCCACAGTTTCTCTGTGCCAGGGCCTGCCCACCCTCACAGGGAGGGATTTATTCCCAATATCCCATCTAAAGCCTCCCTGCTTTCCACAGGGTGCTGGGAACAGCATTAATAAACCAGGCCTGCCTGCCTGCCTGCCTCCTCCTCTGCTCATGGAAGAGCTGGGGCCAGGCAGGAGTTGTGGAAACCTTTCCTCAGCCCCTCCTGCTGCTCTCTCTAGGAAGCCAGTGACGAAGATGAGGATGATGAAGACGAAGAACAAGAAAAAGTCAAAAGGAAGAAAGTTTCCTTCATCCGTGTGAGCTTGAAAATGGTGGAGGAGTGGAAGAAAGCTGCCCAGGTGAGCAGGGAGCTGGAACACAGAGCCCTGGAGAGTTCTCCCTTGGAGCTTGGGATTTGTTAATCTGGCACAGCATTTATGTCCCAAACCCCAGAGCTCTTGTGCCTTCAGCACGACTTTGTCATTTCTCTTGGGCTGCAAAATTCGAGTACTTCCAGCACGTTTGAGGCAGAAGCTGCAGAAATGTGGCTCAGAAGAGGCCAGAATGATCAAATTTGGATTTTTTCACCCCCTTGCTACACCTTTGGCAGCTCCAGGAGCTTTCCTAGTCACACACTCAGTGGTGATGGAACAGCTGAGGGGAATGAAGCACAAACTGGAAGTTGCAGCTGATGAATTCCTTCTCAAGCCTCAGCAATTAAAAGCCAATTTTAGGGGAGGTGAAGGCCAATGAGTTTGTTAACAAATTAAAATCCTGATGCTTGAGGGTGGAGCTGTTTTTGCCATCAAAGTTCCAGTGAATTCCATTACTCCTGTCCCAGCCAGGAGCTTCAGGCTTCCAGGAGACCCCTTGCTTCTCCTCCTCAGCAACCCCTTTTCTTCTTTCCCCAGAGGAATCTCACCCCAAAACTCTTCCACGAGATCACCCAAGCCTACAAGGCAGCTGTGGCCACCACCAAGGGTGACAGTGGAGGTGACCCCAGCAAGTTCCAGGTGTCTGACACTGCAGGTGAGGGAAGGGAAATCACCTGGGGGAGGGAGCACTGCGGGGAGTTAATTCACCCTTTCATTTCCTGAAGGAGCTTATCTTGCTGTGCTGCTCTGGGGGCTTTTCTGGGTGCTGCTTCCTTGGAGAGGTGGCCCCTGAGCCTTCTAATCTTTGATTAAAAAATCTGAATATAAGGCAAACTGGGGGTTTCCAGAGGGAAATGCAGGAGTTCTGCCGTGGAAATTACTGCTGTGAGTTCCTCAGGGACCTCCTTTGCCATTAGGAAAACCAGGAATACACAGAAAATCCCTTACAAATGCTTTCCTGGCTTCTTGTCCCCAGTGTTCAATGCCCTGGTGTCCTTCTGTATCCGGGACCTCTTCCACCACCTGCACAAGCTGCTGCTGCCCAAAGCCCCCAAGAACAAACTCAAGTAAGTCTGGGAGGGGCTTTGAGACCTTCAGGAAAGCTGCTGGGGATTTTCAGAGCTGCCTTTGGACCTGGGGAAGCAGTGCCAGCTCTTCCCAAGCACCGAGTGCCTGGTGGTGCTCACAGAGCTCCTTCCTTCCCCCCAGTTATGTCTGCAGTGTCAAACTCCAGGTGTTTGCAGGGGATGTGTGGCTTCAGGAAGCTCTGGAACTGCCTGTGCTGGCACACAGGGAACAGGTCAGGCACTGGAAATTGGTTTTCAGAGGAAAGCACCAACTTTTGTGCTGTGTGCCTGCAGTGTGTGGTTCATCCAGCAGCTCTTTGCAGGCAGTTGCTGGTGCAAGGAATTGATCTCACTGCTTATTTTGCTGCTGAAATCTGATTTATTTGGTTTTTTTAAAAGCTAAACCCAACTCTTGCTCTTTTCCAGAATGGTTCTCCCTTCCACCAGCCCCCTCTGGGGAAAGCTACGACTGGACATCAAAGTTTATCTTGGCTGTACCATACAAGTAAGAAATGATAATTTTCTGTTTGTGGGCCTTGCTGGGCTATTTAGGATATTTTGGAGGGGGGCAGATGGGGTTTGCCCCTCTGAGATTTGTGTTCATTGTTTCCCTGTGTTGTTTTGGAATTTTTTTGGTCCAGTGAACAGTTTGGAGGTTCAGGGGGTGCTTGGGTCAGGATAGGTAAGGCAGTAAAGAAGGGTTGAATTCACATTCTGCCAGCTCTGTCTGGTTTGTCTGGCAGATTAGTATTTAAAAGGCTTTAAAGTAGTTTGCAGTCTGTGTTGCTGCATTCTGCATCATTCATTCATTTTTTGGTGCTGTGATCTCTCCACTCGAGATAAACACTGAGATGTTCTGTTGGTGACCCCTCATGTGGCATCTCTGACTGTGATAACCTCCCATCCCATCCATCCAAAATCTCTGAGACAACTTCTGGATTGTTTCTGAAGGAAACTCCTGGCCTCACTTCATTTTTTTTCCAATTTTTTTTTGAGATTGCTTCATTTAGCATCCCCAAATTGGAATACTAAAACCAAACCAGCAGTGATCCCTCAGCAGCTGAGGGAAGGGATACCAGGAGAGACAAGCCAAGAGCTGCTGTCCCTCAGCTGGGAGCTGGCACCATGACTTAGCAGAAACAGCAATTTGATCAGGAGAGCCTTTTTATTATTATTATTATTTTATTTTTCCCTCAAGCAGCAGAGGATTGCAGACAAGGAAGAGCTGGGAATGCAGTCCCTGGGAGCAATCCCTGCTCCTGGGCTGACTCCTGAGAGCCCTCAGTCCCAGCCTTCACCACAGTGGATTTTCTGGCACAATTTCTGAACAAAATCTTCTTTTTTTGGTGTGTGTGAGGGGCTTGGCAAAGTCTGCTCAGTCTGGAATCTTTGCAGAGCAAGGAGGAGGGTGAGGAGGCAAATTAAAATTAAAAAATGCCTGTGCTGCTTCAGGCAGAGCCTCTCTCAGAGCTCACCTCGACTTCAGGCTGGAAACTGGGTTTGAATGCAGGGAACTGAGCAGTGCCAGCTGCAAACACAAAGATTTGCTTCTTCACATTTTGGCAAAACCTTTCCTTGAGGGAGAGTTAACCCAAAAACCCAAAACCTTGCACTCAGAACTCCTGGAGGAATCCAGTGTGCTCTCAGCCAGCTCAGGTGAGGTTTCCTCCTGCAGGGGAGGAAATTCCTGAGGGGGAATTTGCCCATTTGACCTTTTGGTGTCCTGAGTGCAGATAAACTGGGATTTTGCTGTGTGATGAGCTCAGGGGCCACCAGCCATGCAGGTGCAGCAGCCTGAGCTCCCCTTTTCAGCTCTTTAACCTGCCCTGGGTCTGCTCCAACCTGAGCCAGCTCTCGGGGTTCCTGTGATACCTGGGAGTGTTTGGAAGCAGCAAAATGAACTGGGGAGAGGAGGGGAGGGGTGGTGAGCCCTGCCTGCCAACTGGGGATGTTTTGTTTTCCTCCACAGCTGCTGTCATGCCTGACAGAGGCCTCAGTGGGTGCAGCAGTCCTGCAGCACGTGAATTCCACTGTGCCATACTACCTGTCCTTCCCAAAGCAGTGCCGGGCCCTCCTCAAGGTAAGGGCCATCTGAGAGCCTTTTATCCCCTTCACCTGAGCACTTTGTGGTATTTGGGCTGGATCCCCTGGCATTTCAGTCCCTTGTGGAGTTCCCTTGCTTTGCTGGGAGAGGATTCCTGCCTCCCTGCAGGTGCCAGGCTGAGGTGAGCGTGTGGGTGGCTCTGTTTGGAGCTGTTGCTCCCCAGGGAGGTGTTTTGGGGGAGCTGCTTCCTCCTCCCAGATGGAGGAATTGCTGGCAGGCCCTGGAAATGTCTGTGCTGCCTCTCCACTCCGGGAGCTGGGGGTGGAATGTTTCTGTGGCAGCTCAGTCACAACTGCTGAGCGTGAGCAGCAACACAGGAGGTGTGGGGGAGACACAGAGGGCAGCAGGGTGGAGTAAAAGGAGTTCCAGTTCAGGGGGAATTCCATCTGAGTGGGAACTGCAGCTCTGGAAGGAGGCAGGGGAGCCTTTGAAGGTGGAATGAGTCCTGTGACACCTCAGAGCTGAAGGGCTGCTGCAGGCATTTCTCAGAAGGCTTCTCCAGCCCCACAGTGAAGTTGGTTGCACAGGTGAGGTGGCTGCTTTTGGTGCTTCCTGGCAGAGCCTGGGGGAGATGGAGTCACTCAGGAGAGTTGCAATGAGAGTGTTTAACCACACAAATAAAAGTTGTGTGGTTTTTAGAGGTGCTGGTTTTGGACAGGATCCTTTATGGATCATGGAGACATCAGCCTTGGCTGTTGTGTGGTGTCCCAGTGAGAGTGTGAGGACAGACTGACAGCACATTGTGCCACCTCTGTGCCACCTCTGTGCCACCTGCCTCCTAGCTGCCCTCTTGCTGGGGAGGAGGGAGGTTCAGGCCTGTCTGTGGCCAGCAAGGAGCTCTTTGTGCCCTCACTCACCTGTCTGTGTGTTTTGTCCCAGCAAACCATCACCCTGTGGAGCACAGGGGAGGAGACAGTCAGAGTCCTGGCCTTCCTGGTGCTCAACAAGATCTGCAGGTACAAGAAGGAGGTTTACCTCAGCCCCCTGCTCAAGGTGAGCCTGGCTCTTGCTGAGATCTGTGCCTCTTCTTCCTCGTGTTACCTGCAAACACCTCAGAGCCTTGAGCTGCAGGTGATGCTGGCAGCCTCCAAAAAACCAAAGAGGGCAGAAATTCTGTCAGGTCAGGGTGATTCCTGCTTCCCACTGCTGCCCTTCCTGCTGGGGGCACAGACCCTGAGCAGGGGAGGCCTTTGGTGCCTGCTGAATATTCATCTCCCAGATTCCTGAGGGCTCTCTCCTGGGTGCTGCCATCCTCCTGAGCTGCTCTGACCTTTCAGAGTTCCCAGGTGTGTTTTCCTGCCACAGTGGCACCTGAGCAGGAGAGCTGTGCCCCACGTGTGGCTCAGGTGGTGATGGGCACATCTCCAGGCTAAACACAATTCCTGGAGGAAGAGCAGGCTGGATTTTTCCTTTGTGTGCTCAAAGCAGCGCTTCAGCCCAGCTTTGGACACTCCTGGGAGGGCCGGAGGAAGCTTTGTGCTCTGTCCTACACCCTGGTTTGATGTTGGAACCTGCAATGCAGAGAATATTTCTCTCCCAACACTTTCTCCATCCTCTTCCCCCTCACAGCAAATGTACATAGCCTTTGTGAAGAACTCCAGGTTCACCTCTCCCAACGTGCTGCCCATGATCAACTTCATGCAGCGCACGCTGACCGAGATGTTTGCCCTGGACACCCACACCTCCTACCAGCACACCTTCATCTACATCCGCCAGCTGGCCATCCACCTGCGCAGTGCCATGACCCTCAGGAAGAAGGTGGGCACCCCTCCTCATGCCTAGAGAGGCTCCCTGGGCAGTTCAAGGTGATGCCTTAAGGTTTAGCTTTGGTGTTTTGTAGATTCTGGGCTGGTTTGGGTTTTATATTCAGTGCTGCTGAGTTCTCTTCACAGAGCAGGGAGACAAAACAATTCCCTCTCCAGCTTGGGACCAAAGTCAACTTTCAAACCCAAGAACAAAACCAAGTGTAAAATGAGAAGGGAAACCAAGGAGGATGGAGCTTCATAACCTGCAGCTGGAATTGCACAATTAACTCCACTGTGCTAATGAGCCAGAACTCATCAAAGTGTGGGACCTGGTGAGCTGGAGTCCATTCTGTGCCCATTCTGGGTTCCCCTCGGGTGCAGGTTGAACCACCCACTCTGGTGCTGCCCAGGTGTGCCCAGTGAGAATAAAGGCTCAATAAAATCAATTTGTGCCTTCGAGTCAATCCCTGCTATTCCCTTTGCTCTGGCTGCTGTCTGTGCCAGGGCAGCCTCCAGAAGGCATCACAGGAGTAAACCAGGGATTTATTAAAAGCCCCTCACAGGATCCACCTTGGGCAGTGCCAGAGCCTGGCCATGGCTACACCCAGCATGGACCCTGGGTCAGGAGTTGTCACCCTTTTATAAGTTTTGGTCCATTCCCACATTGGGTTCATTGTCCCATTCCAGCCCCAGGTTGTGCAGTCCCACCCTCCCTGATTGCTCTCCTCAGTTCCTGCTGTTTGCACTTTTTGGGCCCAAAGCTGCACTTTTTGGTTCTGGGGCTGGGAAAGGATTGTTGTGTGTGACTGAGCTGTGAGCAGAACTCACTGACACTTTGTGTGGAGTTCAGAGTCACACACTAACACAGGGCAGAGGCTGGAAAATGGGAAAGTTAAACTGAAGGCATCACTCCTTGGTGGGGAAGGAGTTTTCCCCCCCTCTCTAGGAGGAAATGTGTGGAGAGGAGGAATTGCAGTGACCACTTCAGGTTTTGGTGGTGTCTGACCCATTGCTGGAGCACCTGGGAGTTGTCTGTGCTAAAATTTCAGCCAGGAAGGAGAAAAAAATGGAAGCTTTGGGGAGAGCTAATTGTGGCCTTGCAGGACCTGAAAGGAGCCTCTGGGAAAGGCTCTGTCCAGCTCTTTCCAAAATCCTGCAGTGGCAGGATGAGGGAGAATGGATTCACACTGACAGGGAGGTTAGATTGGACACCAGGAGAAAATTCTGCCTTCTCTGAGGGTGGGGAGGCCCTGGAGTGGATTTCCCAGAGAAGCTGTGGCTGCCCCTGCATCCCTGGAGGTCCCCGGCCAGGCTGGATGGAGCTCAGAGCACCCTGGGGTGGTGGAAGCTGCCCATGGATGATTTTCAAGTCCCTTTTGAACCCAAACCCTCCTGCAGGCTGGGAGTTGCTTTTCTCTCCCCACTTGCAAGACTTTGTGCTTCACTTTCCATCCTGGGCACCCATTTTCCACTCTGAGGCTGCTGTTTGCAACCTCTGTTACAAAAGCTGCAGGAAAAGCAGCTTAGGAGCCACCCCGGGGTGTTGCAGCTCCCCAGCAAAGCCCGTGCTGTTTAAAGGACTTAACTGGACAAAGCAGCTCAGACCTTTGGGGAGCAGCCCTGGGTTCAGCCACCTCCAGTCTGACCTGGGAAATCTGAGTCAGATTGCTCTAATCCTGGATTTAGTCCTGTTTAGCAAAACAGACCCCACAGATTAATTGCTCAGCTGCCCCCAAACAGGGCAGGGTGGGTGCCCAGCTAAATCTCCTGGCTGGTCAGACATGGGGGATAAATAAGCAGAGATAAATGAAGTCTGGGCTGCAGATCCCCTAATTGGATTGCAGTGGCTCCTTACACCCTCAGTTGTGGCCCAGACAAGGAGTAAATCCACTTGGTGTCACAGCTGGGCAGGCTCGTGGCACTTCAGGGGGGATTGGCACCCCCAGAATGCCCAAATGCAAGAAGGAGCAGTGAGAGGTGATTACCAGGGCAGATTGCTCATCTGTTCCTGTGCAGGAGAAGCTGAGAAAAGCTCTCTGGTGCATCTCAGTGACCTGGGGAGAGCTGGCAGAGCCCCAGCTGGGCCTGGGCTTCAGTCCCTGCTGCAAGGTTTGGCACAGTGGCTGCCATTAAAGCATTCTGGCCCTGTCTCAGGACTTGTGCCTCCAGCTTTTGCATGCAGAGGAGATCAGCTGGGCCTTGGAAGTCTGGAAAAAGCCACGCCTGGGAGCTGAGGCACCTTGTGAGTGCACTTTGCTGTGGGGCTGGGCAGTACCTACAGAGCTTTTGGGGAAGGGGTTCCTTCAGGAACTCCTGCTCCAGCTGGGCTTTTCTTCAACCTGGCACTGAGAGCTGCTGCAGCACCTGCCCAGAGCCTTGAGAACCATGTCCAGGCCTGGTGCCAGCCTTGGGCCACTCCTGGCCAGGCTGGGTCACTGTCCCTGCTGTCACTGTGTCCCTGCTGTCACCATGTCTCTGCAGTGGTTTTGCTGCAGGTGACCAGAGCTGCAGGTTTGCTCTCTGTTCTGCTGCCTGGCACTTTTCCCTTGCAGTTACCAAAAAAAAAAATTAAGCTCTCCTGGGTGGTGTCCTTCTCAAAAGTGCTGGGCTCCAGTGATTCCCTGTGCTTGGCCCCATCCCAGCTCCTGCTGAGGGGATGGGATCTCATCCTTCTCAGGGCAGCCACACCTGAGCAGCACCAGGCTGCTTTTATTCACTTGATTTCCTTCAGGCACTGCCTGGCACCCAGTGAACTTGGCTGCCCTGGGAGTGGCAGCTCCAGTGTTGTTGTTCCTCCCTGGGCATTGCAGTGTCCAGGATAAAACCAGCCTGGGCAGCCAGCAGGGTGAGCACCTATCAAATGCCACATTTTGAAGTTTCTGCCTTTATTTTTTCCCTTCCTCTTTCCTGCAGGAGAACTTCCAGTCAGTCTATAACTGGCAGTACATCCACTGCCTGTACTTCTGGTGTCGAGTTCTCAGCACCATCCACCCCAGTGAGGTCATGGAGCCCCTGATCTACCCCCTGACACAGGTCATTATTGGCTGTATCAAGTGAGTAAAATCCTTCATTCCTCTTGCTTTGCTTTGTTGTGTTATTTTACAGTTCTGTGATTTGCATTTAACCACCAATGGTCTCCAAAAGCTTCTTTGAATTGAAAGTTTCCAGCCCCAAGATGTGTGTGAGCAGCTGTTTGGGTGGTGACACAGTTGTGGTGTGGGTTATTCTTTGCTCTTTGTGTAAGAAAAGTCTCAGTCTGAATTACCTGGGCAGATTATCCTTGTAACTGCAAGGAAAATGATCTGCCTTGCTTCAGAAAATCCTCATCTGCAGCTCTGTAAATACATTTAGAAGCTGCATTTTTGGTGCCTGTTTGTTGGGATTTGAAGAAGTGGGACACAGTTGGGTTTTTTTTTTCTTCTGCTGAGGATTCCCTCCTGCCCTCAGTTTATATGGATGAAATGTTTGTGCTCTGAGGTGGCTGTGAACAAGGAGCATTGAGGGAATTTTGGGCTCTCTGGTGATCTCCCAAATCCTGTTAGCTCTCTTAACCAGATTCTCAGCTTTAAAACCCAGGTCTGCAAAAACTCCCCATGGGTGAGGAAGATAAGCAGATTTAAACGATCAGATAAGAGATGCAAACATCCCTCCTGCCATCCCCCACTGCTCCTGGGGATGGGTCCAGGCAGCCTCCTACCTGTCCAGCAGACAAATCAGGGATCTGGGCAGTGGGGAAAGGCTCAGCAGGTTTTTTAGCAGCTTGGCATGAGCTGCAGGTACTGCCTGGTGAGATTTTGGGAGTTTGGGAACCCTCACTGGTGAATTTGGGGTGACCTCACTGTGACCTTCCAGGACCTGAAGGAGCTACAAGAAAGATGGAGAGAGGATTTCCAAGTTATCAGGAAAAAATTCCTCCTCCTAAGGGTGATGAGGCCCTGGAATAGATTTCCCAGAGCAGCTGTGGCTGCCCCATCCCTGGCAATGTCCAAGGCCAGGCTGGATGGGACCTGGAGCAGCCTGGGACAGTGGCACTGGATGAGCTCTAAGTCCTTTCCAGCCTAAACCATTCCACGATTCTGTGATTCCATCTCGGGGAAAATGGAAGCAGATCCCCCCTGGATTCCCTCCGGAGCCAGGCTGGTGCCTGGGTGTGAAGGAGGCAGCTTGGCAGTGTGGGGCAGGGCACTGGGTGACCTCTGCACTCCCTTTCTGCTGCTGTGGGATTTATCCCGAGGGATGGATGGGAGGAGGATCCCCTTCCCTGCTGTCCCCCGTGCCGGGAGGTGGCGCCTGGCTCCAGCACAAGGACAGTGGCCACGTGTCCCCGTGTCCCCTGGGACCTGCTCTGTCCTCCCCAGCTGCTTTCAATCCCTGTGCTGGCCCCTCTCCCCTCTCAGGGTTGTTTCCAGCAGCAGAAGCTCCTCTCCTGGTCTTCATTTCCCCCATAAACTTCTCCCAGCCTTGCCTGCTCGGGTTTGTGCCCTGCTCCCAGTGGGAGCTGTGCTAATGGAGCTGTTCCCTGGGGGGGTGTGTGTGGTTAAATGAGGATTTTTGGTGCCTGTGGCATTCCAGCCTGGCAGCAGGTGCAGGGCAGAGAGCAGGGCCAGCCTGGGTGTCCCTGGAGCAGAGGCTGATGCTGACAGGAGATTCCACTGCCCCCTCTGGCTCAGCCCCTCAGCCTTGGGGCTGTTCCCAATGCCAGAGCCTGGGAGAAGGACAGGAGCCATTCCCAGTGATGGGGACCCTGCTGTGGGGTGGCAGGGGTCACTTTGGGGGCACTGGGCAGAGCTGAGCCCAGCTGTGTTTGGCATTCCCTGTGCACCCAGCCCCGGGGTGTGGAGCACTCAGAAACAAATGGGTTTGGTTTACAGTAAATCCATGCACTTAACAGCTTTATTCCTCGATCAATTAATTCCTGAGAATGGCTTTCGTCATCTCCAGAGGTGCCAGAGCAGGGGTGCAAAGCAGATTTATTTCTGTGGTGGGTCCAGTGATCATTATTTCACTATTTGCAAGGGGGATGCAGCTGATTTATGGTGCCTGGTCAAATATTTTTATTTTGTGGGCTCTCCTGGATTGCCCAGCCAGTCCTTTGGGGAGGGAGGGGTTCATTTATCAGCTTGGGTCTGTCATCTGTGAGCTGTGGTTTAAAAACATGACATTTTTAATGCTGGAGGCCTCCAAGACTTGGAGTGCAGGTCGCTGAGTGAGGGGTTTGGGACTGGGACAGAAATGAGTTTTAGGGGTTGCTCTCCATTCTCTCCCTGCCCCTGGGGGAGCTGATTCTGCTCAGTCCCAGCCTGACAGGGAGTTGGCTCAACTTTAGTCTTAATTCCCTTAATTATTTGAAATATGAGTGAAAGTCAGACTTCCCTCCAGTGGGGGAATGATTCATTTTATTATTTCTTGTATTGATTATTTATTTCCAGCTATGGGATGGCTTCAGCAGCCCAGGTTGCTGTGCAGATTTCTTCAGGACGTGCTTTCCTGCGTCTCTGAAGGCTGCAGGTGCAGTTCCTCTCTACATTTGGCCTAATGTAATTTAATTTTATTTATTTTTGTTCCTTTTCCCTGCCCAGGCTGGTGCCAACGTCTCGGTTCTACCCCCTGCGCATGCACTGCATCCGTGCCCTCACCCTGCTGTCTGAGAGCACCAGGACCTTCATCCCAGTGCTGCCCTTCATCCTGGAGGTGGGTTGGGTCCCTTCTCCCTGCTGGACACACTCACAGTCCTTTCCAGCAGCTCCCACTTTGCTCACTCCCTAAAAACCCCTGGCAGGCAGCCCCAGACTTGCTGAGCAAACAGGATTCAGCTTTTCCTGTCTGTGGGTTGTACCTGGGACCAGCTGGGTGCAGAAATGCATCCCCAGGGGGTTGCTCTGGTGCAGCTGGAGTAGGCAAAGGGGTTGCCAGGGGAATTCAGAGCTTCAGCTGGCTGCAGGAATTTCCCCAAGCTGGATCCTGCTGCTGTGGTCATGTCTTGGTGAAGGCAGAGTTGTTCCTGACTGCAGACAACGGGAAATGGAAGGGGAAAAAAACCACTTCAAGAATTAAAAAAATTGTTTAGGCTCATGCCTCGAGCTTGGCATGAGGCTGGCCACTGAGGGGGAGAGACACACACTGCTGGAATAAAGGCCTGACTCAGCCAGGCTCACTCCTAATCAAGTTCTCTTGAAGCAAAGGCTTTTGTGGTTTGGGGTTGTTGTAAAGGTCCCTTGCAAACCACATCCTCAGCCTGTGGAATGTTTATAAACCTCCTGCTCCCTGGCCTGGGTGGCTTTGCCATTCCCCTGCTTCCTTCCTGTTGCCCCCTGTGTGTCTGAAACCCTGCCAGGCAGATCTGGGGGCAGAGGCATCTCCCCCCTGGGGGAGGAATCCCTTTGGGTTTTAGTGCTGGAAGAGAGAAAACTCAGAGCCTTCCCCCCCTTGGCATTCTGGCCCTGACACCTTGTCCCTAATCTGGGTGGTCAGGCCCCAAGCAGGTGTTCCCAGCCCTCTGACCACCCTCAGGTGTTCCCACCCTGCACCCTGACCACCCTCAGGTGTACCCACCCTGCACCCTGACCACCCTCAGGTGTTCCCAGCCCTCTGACCACCCTCAGGTATTCCCACCCCCTGACCACCCTCAGGTGTTCCCAGCCCCCTGCCCACAGTCCCCAGGTGGCTCTGGTGGTGCTGGCAGCAGGATCTGCATTCTGGTGCCCAGTCCTTTACCTCCAAACCTGTCTGGCAGCTCCCAAATTCAGCAGCAGTTTGTCTGTAGATGTGAATCCCAACTGCACCTTGCCCTGAGCCAAAATCCCTGTGAAGCCCCTTACCCAAACCATCCTGAGGCCATGGGTGTGGGCTGGATGCTGGGATGAGCAGGGCAGGATTTGGGGCTGGAAAGGGGAATGAAGGCTCCCAGGACAGGCTGTGCTCCCTTGGATAGGAAGGGGGAAAACTGCTCTGTTCCAGCAGAACCCACGGGCAGTGAAGGAGCAGCTGTGGAGTTTGTGACCCTGCTCTGGGCCGCTTTTGTGACCCTGCTCTGGGCAGCTTTTGTGACCCTGCTCTGCAGGGCCTGGAGTGTGGCTTCTGTGGAGCTGCTGGTGCAAGGAGTGAGTGAAATTCTACATTTCCCTCCTGCACCAAGCTCAGCCCCGTGGCTGCTGCTCCTTCAGGAGACACAGACTGGGTGTGTGTGCACTCCCAGAGGCACAGGAATTCCCCAGAAGGGAAGTGAGGGCTGGATGAGCTGCTGCAGTGGGAGTGCTGTGGTGCAGAGCTGCGTTGCACTCTGGCACTGGGAGCTGTGGATCCCAGCTCCCTTCCCGCTCCCCACGTGGGAGCTGGGAGTGCCCCAAACCCCTCTCCTTCCTGCCTGCACTGCCCTGTCCTTCCCTCTGTCTGCCAGTGGTTTTGCCCTGTGGCCACATGGCTGCCTTGTGACGTTTTGTGGCCAGCCTGCCCCGAGGGTTCCCAGTCACGCTGTGCCTCAGCCCTGGGGATGGGAGCCACGCTTCCTCCCCATCCCAGCTGCCCTGCCCCGATCCTGGATGACTCCCAGAGCCTCTGGCTGCACTCCCCTGCCTGCCTGGAGGCGTGGGAGGATCCCAGGGAGCCCCGGTGCCTTTAATGTGTCTGACCTGGGGGATCAATAGCTCTGTTTGGGCCAAAGAAATAACTGTGCATAACGAGGTTTACAGCATCGATTCCCCAGGCAAGGGCTCTTTGTTTGCACAAGCCCCCACGCTTGTCCCTCCGTTCCAAATAACCTGGATTGACAAATAAAATGTAAGAAATCAATAAGAGTCTCCTGCTTCTGTGGCCTGGGGGCACTGCTGTGACCTGGGCAGCCTCTCCCTCCCCTGTGCTGCATCCCCACCGTGCTGGGGGGCTGCACATGGACAGAGGGAAATGATTTCCTGCTCAGGAGGGCAACCCCAAAATTTCTGGGCACAGGGAGAGAGGAGCTGGGGCTGCTCCAGAGTGTGGCTGAGCAGGACATGCTCCTCACCCCTCTGTGGGTGCCATCAGATTGCAGATCTCATCAACTGATTTATATATATTTTTTTTTTCTGTTTAAATGAGATTGAGGCCTCCCTTGATTGCCACATGGGATCCTCTGGTGGGGCATGAGCAGATCTCCCTGGGACAATTAGTTCAGTGACAATTGTGAATTTGGTGTCAGCATCACTTAGTCTTGCTTTGAAACTCTTTCCCACCTTCAGGGACAGCTCCAAAACCCTCTCCAGCTTTGAGGTACAACCTCTGACCATGAGAAAAGTGAGGAACAAACCTGAGTTTCTTGTGCTCTTGCCTGTGTTGGTTCCCTCTTCACGCCCAGGTCCCTTCAGCTTCAGGTGTGGTTGGTTTTTGCTCCCTCCCTGTCCCTGGCTGGGATATTTGGGACAGCTGTGGGGCAGTGATCAGGAATTGGGGTTTCTGCATTGTCTTGGCTCTGCCACCACCTGCATGCCCTTGGCTGGGTCGTTTGGTGATTCCTTTCTGCTGTGATCACCCTTACACTCATTTATTTATTTTTTTTTCCTCTCTTCCAGGTTTTCCAACAAGTGGATTTCAACAAGAAGCCAGGACGGATGAGTTCCAAGCCCATCAACTTTGCTGTGATCCTGAAGCTCTCCAATGCCAACCTGCAGGAAAAAGCCTTCAGGGTCAGTGGGGCCTCCAGCAGTGCCTGGGCTCCCTGTGGCAGGGATTGTGCTCTGTGTCCCTGTCCCCAAAGGCTGGAGATGCCTTTCCCAGGCTGGGAAATCCATGGGGTGTAGGTGCTGTAGGAATTCTGTAGGGTTTGGGTCGTGCTCAGGGTTTGTGATTGGTGTTTCTCCTGCTCAGGATGGACTCATTGACCAGCTCTACGACCTGATACTGGAATATCTCCATGGCCAAGCCCACAGCATTGGCTTCCCAGAGCTGGTTCTCCCCACTGTCATCCAGGTAAGGGGGCAGACACTTCTGGTGGTGCCAGGATAAAATCGTGGAAGCAACCAGTGAACTCAGGACAGTCCTCAAAATGAGGGGAGAGCCATTTACCATTGCTTGATTTTGACTTTTATTTGTGTTTTGGGGAGGAGCAGAGGCATCACATGGAATTAGGCTGCAGGGAGGGGAAAGTGGCTCTGGAGTTTGCCATCTGTTGAGCAGAAAAGTGGAGCAGAGGCTGCACAGCTCCTCTAGGATGGGGTTGGGGTGGTGAACTCAGCTGAGATCTTGGGGGTTCAGAGCTGTCCCAGTTTCTGTGGGGTCTTGGAGCAGAACCTGTGCTCTGAGCTCTGGTTTCTCCTTGTCCTCAGCCTCCCCGAGGTGCTCTCCACAAGATGGCAATCTTCCCTCCCAGTCCTCCCTTCCCCAATCTTCCCTTCCCCAATCTTCCCTCCCTTCTCAGGCTCCATCCCCCGGAGCTGCAGCCAGCCCTGCTCAGTGTGGAAGGGTTGGAATGTGTTCCCTCATTCCCAGCCCTCTGTTTTTAACTCAGCAGTGGCTGCTGTCACAACCTCTGCTTGTCCTGGTGTGTGCCACGAGCCCCTGCACACCTTGGGGTGCCCCTGGCTGCTGAGGGGGGCACTGGCTGTGCCCCCCACACTGTTTGGGTGTTGAGGGTGGGCACTGGCTGTGCCCCCCACACTGTTGGGGTGTTGAGGGGGAGCACTGGCTGTGCCCCCCACACTGTTTGGGATGTTGAGGGGGACCCTGGCTGTGCCCCCCACACTGTTGGGATGTTGAGGGGGGCACTGGCTGTGCCCCCCACACTGTTGGGGTGTTGAGGGTGGGCACTGGCTGTGCCCCCCACACTGTTGGGGTGTTGAGGGGGAGCACTGGCTGTGCCCCCCACACTGTTTGGGATGTTGAGGGGGACCCTGGCTGTGCCCCCCACACTGTTTGGGTGTTGAGGGGGACCCTGGCTGTGCCCCCCACACTTTCAGGGAAGCAGAGCTCCGTGTCCCTGCTGAGCGCTGGCATCTGCCCGAGGCTGGCATCTGCCAGGCACACAGCTCTTGGCCGTGTCCCCCAGCCTGGCACGGGGGCTGCCTTGGCTGATGGGAGCTGGCAGCCCCGCCGTGTGCTGGCAGTGCCAGCCCTGCTCCCCCTGGCAGCCCTCGGGCCCCGCTCTCAGCCAGCAGAGCCCACGTTTGGCTGCAGCCAGGAGCTGCTGACGGCCCCGTGCCCTGCAGACACAGCCCGGCCTGGAATCCTGCAGGGATTGATGCTCTCAGATTCCTGCCTGGCTGCCACTGCCCACAGCCTCGTGGCGTCTGCCAGGCTGGGCCTGGCTTCCCCCGAGCCCCCGAGCCTTCCCACAGGCGTGTGGGGAGAGCCTTCCCTCCCTCCTGGAGTGCTTCCAGCCAGCCCTGCAGCTCCATCTGCCCCGAGCCTCCCTCCCTGCTGAGCTCGTGCCTCTCCCAGTGCCTGGCAGGGCTCTTCCAGCTGGCAGATTCTCCCCAGTTCTCCTCCTCCTCCTCCTCCTCTTCCCCCTGCTGTGGTCAGCGCCTCTGAGCTTTCCAGCCTCAGCTTCCCCAGTTCCCTGCCTGGAAGGGCAGGAAGCCCCTGGCAGATGAAAGCACAGCCAGTGGGGATGGGAAGCCCTTCAAAGCTGCTGCTGCTGGCCCGGGGCTGCCCCCGTGGTGGTCTCTGCCTGCAGGGGCTGGGAGGGAAGAGCCCCTTCTCTCCCTGCACAGCCCCCTGGCAGGCAGCCCCCAGCAGGAGAGGGAGGCTGGAGGGGGAAAGCTGGCACANGAGCTGTGCCCTGCTGTGAGCAGGGCACTGGGCAGGGTTTGGCTTCCCTGCAGCACTTCCAGTAAGAGGAGCTGGGGTTTGGCTCTGTGGTGTCTGCTGGGAGAAACCTTGGGTGTTGCAGGCTGGCAGTGGGACAGAATCAGCCCCAGTAATGACAGGGATGGGTTGTGAAGCCTTAATGCCATATCCACACACACAATTTGGTGTTCTGATTGCTTTTATTCTGCTTTTATTCATCGTTCCATTTGGCTGAGTAGGGAAAAGCACACACAGACCCCATTTTCCCCCCTCTTTCTCTGTCCTTTATCTTCTTTTACCTCCCTGGTCGTGTCCCTGCCTCTCCCCACAGGGCTGGGGTCTCGTTAGGTTTCATTAATATCTGTGAGGGGGAGCAGGAATGGAGCAGGGGCTCCAAACTGCACTGACAGAGCCCAGGATTTCTGCAGGATTTCTGGTGACACTTCTGCAAGGGAAGAAAAATGATAATGTATGTGGCAGCGGATGGAATGGATCTGGGGCTGCAGCTGGGGGGATCAAGTGAGATAAATCGAATGACAAATGCATCCCTCAGTGGAGATAAATATGCAGCACCTATAAAAAATAAATATTTTAGGAAGGGGGGGATGAGGGCAGGACAGGCTTTGGCAGCAGCAGAATTGTGCTGATGGTTCCTTTGTGCTTTGGGGGAAGCAGGTCTGGGTCTGAATTGCCATTTCTCTGAGCTGCTGCTGGGAGGGAGAGGGAGCAGGGAAGGCCCTGCTGCTCCTGAATGGGGAGATCCTGCAGCAACCAGCCCTGAGAGAGCAGGGAGGGGCTGGCTGGCACTGCCACCTCCCCACCTGGCATTCCCAGCAGGAAAACCCCTCCTTCCTTCCCCCAGCTCTGTCTCCTGGGGCAGAAGCCATGGGTGGAGGAGGCAGGAATGGATTTGCTGCCTGGAAACCCTTCCTGTCCCTCTCAGAGGGTGGGAGCTGCTTTTCCACCCCTGGGGTTTTGTGGGAGCCCTGACATGGCTTTCATCCTCCCTCTGCTCTCCCCCTCCCAGCTGAAATCCTTCCTGAGGGACTGCAAGGTTGCCAACTACTGCAGGCCCATGCGGCAGCTGCTGGAGAAGGTGCAGGAGAACTCGGCCCACATCTGCAGCAGGAGGCAGCGAGCAGCCCTCGGGGTGGGCAGCACTGCTGCCGTGGTGAGCAGGGGGCAGGGACAGGGGGACAGCCTGGGGACAGGGACAGGGACATGGGGACAGCCTGGGGACAGCCTGGGGACAGGGACATGGGGACAGCCTGGGGACAGGGACATGGGGACAGCCTGGG
>VYXF01012137.1:146757-159203 GCA_013397295.1 Polioptila caerulea | reverse complement strand
AAAAAAAAGAGAAGCACAACAGATCTCTGAATCTTCCTACCACAGTATCTCTGTCTCTCTCTCTGTCTCTCTCTCTCTCAGTCTCTCCCCCTCCCTCCCCCTCCTCCTTCAAAACCTCAAGGTCCTCAGCAATCTTCCCCCTCTGGATTGCACGGAAACACTCAAGCCTCTTGCATTACTGCAGCCCTCGGAACCAGCACCAAATCTCTAAGACACAATTACAGCGTCCCCGAGCAGATTTGGAATCAATATCCTCCCCTAATAACGCTGGGGAAACTGAAAGCATGATGGTGCATATGGGCAGGAAGGAAGAGCCTGTTTGTCACTGCAAGCACCAAATCCTCATCTATCAAGGGCTTGTTAAAGATGCAGCATCTTAAAAGAAAGAAGAATAATAATAAAAACAATAAAAAAAACCTCCCAAGCAAGCAGCACATTTGAGTGAGGACTGGATGTGCCTGTGAGCCCAAACACAGCCGGGCTGCTGCAATCTGCCCGCACCGTGGGGGTTAAGGAGGTTCCAAACCCCCTCGCTCCTATTTATAACAACAACAACAACAGCAGCGCCGTTCCGGGGACATTTCCAGCCAAGGCGCTGTCCCCTGCACTCAGGATCACTCCCCAGCACTCGGAATGCAGCTGAGCAGCCCAGCTCGCTGCCGTGGCACGGATTTATCCGGGGATCAGAGCACAGCAGCCCCAGCAGGTGCCTCTGCCGACTTCCAAGTGGCGTTTCCAGGCTTTGAAGGGCACGGCTGCCTCCAACCACGACCCTGTCCCCAAATCCCTCGGCACAACTGGCCCGGGGGGACCGTGCAGAGCCCAAAGCCAGGGAAACACAGCAGAGCAGAGGGGACTGGGAGAGCCAGGGAAGGCCAGCGATGTTGCAGTGCAAATTCCATATTTTACTACAGCAGCACCCTGGACTTCTCCCAGCACGTCACAGCCCAGATGTCAGCCCTGCCTGCCCACAGCAGCCCAATTTTCTCACTGCTCCTGCCTCAGTTTACCCCAGACACAACTCCACCACCGGGTACCTGGCCAGGGAGCCCCCAGCCCCCTCCCCCGGGGATGCTCCATCCTCCTCCACGCTGATTTCCCGGGAGCCTTCCCCCCTCCCTCGGTGCTGGTGTCCTGCTCCGGCCCGGGGCTGCTCCCGGCCGGAATTTGGGGCTTTGGAGGATCCCGAGCCCGCAGCGCGGGCGGGGGGCGGCACAGAGGAGTCTCCATGGAAAGGAGCCGCTGCCAGCTCCATGTGACAGCGCCGGGAACGCGAGCCCTGACGGCTCCTGGCTCCCACAGCTCCGCCGAGGCTCCCGGCCCCTCCCGCTGCTCCTGTGCCGCCCCCGGGCCCATCTGCCGCCACACGCGCGCTCCGGGGCCTGCGAGGCCCGATCTTCCCAGACATTCCCGGATATTCCCAGACATTCCCAGATATTCCCTGCTAGGCCCGATATTCCCAGACATTCCCGGATATTCCAGATATTCCCAGATATTCCCAGCCATTCCTNTATTCCAGATATTCCAGATATTCCCGGATATTCCCAACTATTCCAGATATTCCCAACTATTCCAGACATTCCCAGATATTCCCAGCCATTCCCAGACATTCCAGATATTCCCGCCATTCCCAAGTATTCCCATACCATTCCCAACTAGTCCAGATACTCCCAGATATTCCCGGATATTCCCAACTATTCCAGATATTCCCAACTATTCCAGATATTCCAGATATTCCCGGATATTCCCAACTATTCCAGATATTCCCAGCCATTCCCAGCCATTCCAGATATGCCCAGATATTCCAGCTATTCCCATGCCATTCCCAGCCATTCCCAGCTATTCCCATGCCATTCCCAGATATTTCTATGCCATTTCCAGCTATTTCCAGCTATTCCCAGCTATTCCCATGCCATTCCCAGCCATTCCCAGCTATTCCTATGCCATTCCCAGCTATTCCCAGTCATTCCCAGCTATTCCCATGCCATTCCCAGCCATTCCCAGATACTCCTATGCCATTCCTATGCCATTCCCAGCTATTCCCAGATACTCCTATGCCATTCCCAGCCATTCCCACTCACACCAGCAGCCCCCTCTCCCTCCCTGCCCCGGGGCAGGGCAGGGCAGGGCAGGGCCAGCACCACACAGGAACCCTCAGGTGGCCCCGAGTCCCTCCGAGCTGAGCCCCAGCAGCCCCCGAAGCCCCCAGGTGAGCAGCCAGGTGTGACCCCTGGCACTGAGAGAGAGGGGTCCTGCAGCCCCACATTTACCCCCAAACTGAATGAAACATTTCTTTATTTGCTTCTTCAGCTAAGGCAAAGCCCTGCAGTCCCCACGGGTGTGGGGACTGAATCACAGGACCCACAGTGAGGCAGGAGAAGGGAACAAAGACCAGCACAAAGATGGACCAACCAACCAACCCCCGATGTACTGAGCCAGGAGCAGAGCACAGGACTGAACTCCCGTGTTCTGCAGGCCAGCTCGGTGTTTTAAGAGGCCAAACCCCAGCTTTGCTTCCTGAGCTGCAGAGCAGAGACGAGGCAGGTCCCATCTGCTTTAATGACTCAATTAACTCCCAGGGTCCAGCGAGGTGCTGGTGCTCCTGCACCCATCCTCTCCTCCTCACCTCCACCTGCCCGGCCCTTCCCGGGACCCTGCACTCCCAGCCCAGCCCTGGATCTCCCCCTGCCACCCCTCTGTGCCCTGCCAGGGCCGGCACCCCGAGGTGGGAGCAGCCACGGGGCAGCTCCCCCTGACTCTGCAGCAGCAGCAGCAGCAGCAAAACCGAGCATGTTTTGCAAATGAGCTGGCAGAGCAGCTCCTGGCTGTGTCACCAGCCTCCCAGAGACAGGCTGTGCATTTAGTGCCTGGCTGCTCACGGCCACCGAGCCCCCGGGCAGATTTTGCTCAGCCCTGCACCTGCAGAAGGCATCGTGCACCTGAGGGGATGGGGAGGGCTCTGCCCCCCAGTCCCCGTGCCTGCCCTCCTCTCCCCTGCCTTCTGACAAAGCACTGCAGTTGAAAGGAAGCCAAATCAGGGCAGGTTTTAATATTACAGCTGAAAATGAAAGACATTATCAGTGGAAGTGTGGAGTTATGAAGCCAGGCCAGGCAATAACAGCAGGAAGGGGGGGCTGGGGGGAGCCCCCAGGCAAAGTGAGCACCCAGTGCCACCAGTGCAGCCCAGCCCTGAGCCCTGAGCACAAACCCCTGAGCCAGGCCTCCCACGCAGGCCCCCAGATCCCACAGCACACCCCAGGTCCTGCTGGCCTGGCAGGGCAGCACAGCAAGCCACCCAGAGGGAGGATTTGGACACAAAGCCCAACATTTCCCCCAAAGCTGCAGAAATCAGAGTGGATTTTTTTTCCTCCCCTCTTTGGGGGGAGGTCCAGCACTCACCTGCTGCACTCCTGCAGCGGGGCATGCAGACAGGGCTGGCACAGCTGGAGCAGGAGAGCAGCTCTGTGCCCTGCTCAGGGATCACCCCAGGCTCTGCAGCAGCAGGAGAAAGGACGTGGGCACGGCCCCTGACCCAGCTGGTGTGGCAGCCAGCCCGGAGGGGTTATTTTGTCTCCTGCCCTGCTCTAATCCTCAGCTTCCCTGCACTCAGCAGAGCTGCCTGGCTTAAGAGTCATCCTCCACAACACATCTAAGAAGCCCAAGCCTCCTGATCAGCTTTCAGGAGAGGACTTGGGAGCCTAAGTCTGGGGAGATTAGAAAACCTATCCCTAGGCTTCCCCAAAGACAGAGGGGCTTTATCCCACTCTTCACAGGGAATCTGCACCAAGGACACTCATGGGGAGAGCTGAGCACGGGGGGTCACCCAGGCAAGGCCAACCAAGGAGGTGCTCACAAGGGGCTACGGAGGGTCCCAATTTCAGCCGAGGGAAATTCTGCACCAAACCCCTCTGCCCTGTGCTCCTGCTCCAGATGGGAAGAGATGGAGACCTATCCCACGCTCCCCATGCTCAGCTCTGGGGCTGCTCTGAAAGCTTCTTGGAGCACGAAGCCCTGAGTAAACAGAGAGAGGAGCCAACTTCCACGGGAAACCACCCAGGCTGGGCCAGCCAACATCCAACGAGACCAGAGCCCCTCTCCCACTTTAAGAAAAACATCTTCCCCTGCTCCTAGCTCCAGCCCTGAGGATGACAATCCCCAGTGGCCACTCTCAGTGTCTGGGCAGCATCCTCCCCCTTTGCTCTGGCACGGCCACGGAGCTGCTCCTCCCGGCCCTGCGTCCCCCACAGCAGCTCTGGGGACACCCTGGGGACTCCCTTTCCCAGCCACGGGCTTTTGTGAGGAGCTGCCCCAGCTCGCTGGGGCTCAGCAGGCCCGGAGCTGCTCCCAACAAAAGCTGGGAGAGGGGGATCTGGCCGTGCCTCCCTCGGCACCGGCCCCCGCCAGCAGGAATCCACGGAACAAAGGCAGGGGGAAGCACAAGGTCATGGGAATAACGGGCCAGGACTTCACTGAGGGCAACAAGAATGGGGGAAAAAATTACTGGGGAAGCTGGGGGCAGGGAAGGAGTCAGCCCCTGGGATTTGGGATCCTGGAACAACACCAGAGCAGGGCAGGGAGAGCGCCAGCAAGGAAGGAGGGCACAGGGAACACTGCCGGGTCTCTGCACAGGGAATGCCAAACCAGCTGCAAAATAAAGGCAGCAATGCCCTGGCAGCAGGTCAGTGAATGGGCTGGGACGTGGCAGGAGCAGTGCCAGCCTCAGTCACTGCCCCCAGGTATCTCCTTGTGTCCCCCACCTTTATCTGCCAGTGCACGTCACTGGGATCTGGATGGGCAGTGCTCCCGTGCAGCAGCACCCTGGGATGCCTCAGGTTTGAGCTTTGCTATTTTTCAGATCCTGGGCTGTTTTAGTGAGTGGTTTTAGGTTTTATATTCAGTGCTGCTGAGCTCTCTTCACAGAGCAGGGACACAAAACAATTCCTGCTCCAGCTTGGGACCAAGGACAACTTTCAAACGCAAGAACAAAACCAAGGGTGAAGGGAGAAGGAAAACCAAGGGGGATGGAGCTGGATAACCTGGGGCTGGAATTGCACAATTAACTCCACTGTGCTAATGAGCCAGAACTCATCAAAGTGTGGGACCTGGTGAGCTGGAGTCCATTCTGTGCCCATTTTGGGTTCCCCTCGGGTGCAGGTTGAACCCACACACAACCTCTGGTGCTGCCCAGGTGTGCCCATACAATAAATATCTTTTCATAAATCCCTGCTTTTCCCTTTGCTCTGGCTGCTCTCTGTGCCAGGGCAGCCTCCAGAAGGCAACTCCTGACAGCACAGGCAGCACCCAGCAGGGCAGGGTGGCACTCGGGACTGTCCCCAGCACTGCCCAGGCTGCCACCCCTCCCTCACATCACCCCTGGAGCTGCCTGCCACCAGAGACTGCTGGAACCAGAAAAAAGCAAAGCAGGAGCAAAGGGGAGGGAGGGATGGGGCACAGGAACGGGCTCTTCACAAAGCCAGGAGGATGCACTGCTGAATAACCCCGGCGGTTTCTCCTCCTGGCTCCCTTGGCTCAGCCAGGGCCCATCTCTGGCCTCAGTGCATCTCACAGGAGCACCCCAAAGGCTGGCTCGGGGTCCCAGACCCCTCCCCAGATGCCAGCACAGAGGGGGCTGTGCAGGATTCCCAGGGGATCCCACACCAGCCAGCCTTTCTGGGCAGCCTGGATCCCCTTCCTCAGCTCCACAGGAGCAGCTGCCTCTCCTCCCACCAGCCACAGCATCCTGCTGCTTGCCACCTCCTCACACTGCATTCCCCAGCTGCAGCAAAGCACCCCCAGGGGATGGCCAAGGTTCCAGGAGCCAAGGAGTGAGACAGAGGGAGCTGCAGGTGATGCTGGAGCCATCCTGCTGCTTTTCTGGCACCAGGCTGTTTATTAGGGAAGGTGCTCCAGCATCCCCCTGGCTCCCAGCTTCTTACAAAATTCATTTTTACAGCATGCACCAAAGCCACAGAGAGGTGGTAAATATTCATAGTAGGAAAAACGCTCATGGAAAGGATATACTGCACTTAAGAGAGAAATCTGCATTCATTTTATATGCTGCAGAGAGGCTTTTTAGCAATCACCAAACTTGTGAATCCCAACTTTCTTTCAGGAAAAGATTTAAAGGTGGCAGCTGGGAGAGTGGGCTGTGAGTCCAGGCCTTTTGGAGGCTCATCCTCCTGCCTGGAAAGGAGCAGGATCCAGTGGGTGCCACGGGAGGAGGGGGAAGTTTGATCCATCACAGACCTGAGCACTGCCAGGTTAAGAATTCCCCATCCCTGGCAGTGCCCAAGGCCAGGCTGGAGCCCCTGGGACAGTGGGAGGTGTCCCTGCCATGGCAGGGGTGGCACTGGGTAGCATTTAAGGTCCCTTCCCATCAGTCTGGGATTCTGTGGCCACAAACAAAGCTTGTTTGGCCCCTGTTTCTCCATGTGTGCTGAAAAGCTGTGAGGATGTTGGGAATGCCCTGACACAGAGGCCCCCCAGCCCGGGGGATGGCACCTGGCACCTGGCACAGCAGTGCCAGCAGCCTGGGGTGGCCTCCAGGACCCGGCAGAGCTGCTCCACCTGCCTGGCTGCCCCTTCCAAAGCGTTTCCTCAGCTGAGGACAGAGCTGCTGGTGCTGCTGGGCCCCCTGAGCACCACTGAAATGTCCAATTGCACTCGTTCAGGCCCTGAAAAAAACGCTGCTCCTCCAGCCCGTGACAGCTTTGACAGCCAGACTCCTTAATTCCTTTTTCTTATTCCCTTAATCTGTCATCTTTATCAGGCTGGGGAAGTGCCAGGCAGCAAGCAGGAGCCCCGGCCCCGATCAATCTGCACATTACAGCTGACAGAATGGTGCTAATAACTTATTGATCTCATGTTTGCCAAGCCCCGGTGGGGCTGAAAGGCTCCCATTGATTGGCTTTGAGGGAAGGAGCCTCTCAGCTGAGAGCAGAGCGGAAAACCTTCAAATTGTCTTCTTCCCCAGGAGCTGGGAGAGGGAGGGAGCTGGGGAAGGGAGGGCAGGGAGCAGGACAAGGGACTGAAGAGGAGGAGGAGGGATGGAAAGGAAGAAGGATGTGTGTGTGTGTGTAAGAGATGGGGATTAGGAGTGGAAAAGGAAGTGGGGGGAAAAGGGCTTGAGAAGAAAGAAATGTGAGGAGAAGGGGGGGAAAGAGCAGGGAAAGGGAAAGAAGCAAAGGGAAGAAAAGGGATTGTGCAGAGCTGAAAAATGAATGAAATACGCTGCTGGGCCTCTTCTTGCTCACAGCAAATCATTAATAAAATCCTTGCCATGCTCAGCCCTCCATCCTTAAAGAACTCTCCCAGGCCTGCTGGTGTCTGGCACAAAGCAGTGTGAAAGCACGAGCTGCACCCAGGGCAGCAGCAGGACACGTGCCAGTCCCCAGGGTGACAGTTCCCAGTTCAGCCCTGGGAAATCCCCACCCAGCACCCCCAGAGATGCTGGGAAGGAGCTGGGGGTCTGTGCTGAGCCCCGTGGGGAGCCCCGGGTGCACAGGGGCAGCAGGAGGGAAAACAACCAAAGCAACAAGAAATGAATGGCCTTGAACAAAGCAGAGCAACAGCTCGGTCCTGTAGAGCCCGAGGGCACAGGAGCTGCAGCAGGGCTGGGCTGGCAGGAATTAAAACGGAGGCAGTGCCAGGGTCACTCACACACTGCCCTGGGCAGTGCCAGGGTCACTCACACACTGCCCTGGGTCACTCACACACTGCCCTGGGGTCACTCACACACTGCCCTGGGCAGTGCCAGGCCCTGAGCAGGGCCAGGGCACAGAGCTGTGCCCCTGAGCAGCAGGGGCAGGAGGCTGTGCAGGACTCCCTGGCCAGCCCGGTGCCAGGGTCAGGGCAGGGACACTGCCAGCTGTGCCCAGGGTCACCCAGCAGCCAGGGCAGAGCAGTGCCACGTTCCTGAAGTCTCTCCAGAGCAGCGGGGAGGGGTCCCAGCAGCAGGGATCTGCTTCCAGCCGTGCCCAGCTGGTTGGGGAGGCACCTGGCGAAGGGGGGGAGGCAGGGGTGGGGAGAGGATGTTTCTGGAAGCAGGAGCATCCTGCTCTTCCTTCCCAGAGCTGCAGGGAAAGGCAGCAGCAGTTGGTGGCAAAGCTGCTGCCCGAGTTTGGTGCATGCAGCCCCACTGGGCACAGACCCCCTCAAAGTGAGGGAGACACCCCCTGAAACCCCACAGCCCCAAAGGGGTGAGCAGAGCCATCCTACCCGAGCCCTCCAGCTCCAAACCCCTGCCCAGGCTGGCCTCGATGATCTCAGAGGTCTTTGCCAACAACAGGGCCCTGAACTGCCTCAGCTCCTTCTCCTCCAGCAGTGGCAAAGCCACGAATAAAACCTGAACACTCGGAGCAGCAAAATCCCCTGCACTGGCACGGCCGAAGGAAACGCTTCCACGGCGCCTTTTCCCACTTCCCAAGACCTCTGCCTGTATCACTAAAGGCTGTTGGTTACCTCCCACTCCTGCAAGGCTCCAGGAGCTGCAAAATTCAACTTCAACAGAGCACAGAGAGGGGACAGTGCTCCAGCTCCAAGCCCAGAGCAGTGACAGAGCCTCGACCCTCACGTCACCAAGGTAAACAATTGTCCTTCACGGGGAAACACATCAACAACAGGGCCTGGCCTCCCAGCTCCTGGATGCCCATTTGGTGCTGATTTTCTGCTCAATTTAAGGCAGCAGTCCAATAAAGGCTGCTGCTTTTTTTTGCCTGTTGTTTGGCTTAGTTAAATGAAAACATGTCTGAGCCCAGCTCATTATCCCGCGCCCCGAGAGCAGCCGTGCGCTGGGATCCTGTCTCAAACCATTAGCAGCAACATCCCTGAGCCCAATTCTCTTTCATCCCCAATATTAACTCCTCCTTAGCATATGAAAGCTCTGGGTCCCAGTGCCAAGCCAAACGAGGTCACTGCAAGGCCTCGGTGGCCGTGGCAGGGACACAGAACCCAGGGTTAGGCCACGGAAAGTGAGGCACACTGAGAGCTACAAGCACTGCCCCGGGAATAAAACCCCCAAATTCTGACATGTAACAGTCCAAAAATTCCTCCTTTTTCCTTGCTTAATCAACAGGGCACCCCGTGGAAAGCTGAGACAAGAGGGTGAATGCAGAATAAATCATCTCACAGAGAGAAATCTCAGCTCCAGGACATTTTTGAGACTTGTGGGTGAACTCTGCTCTTCCAGGGCTGCAGGAATAAATGGCCTTGAAGGCAGCAGGGCTCCTGACGTGGGCACACAAAAGCACCAGGAATAAATGGCCTTGAAGGCAGCAGGGCTCCTGACGTGGGCACACAAAAGCACCAGGAATAAATGGCCTTGAAGGCAGCAGGGCTCCTGACGTGGGCACACGGGTGCCACACAGTCCCCAGCTCGTGGCACTGCCACAGGAATCACTGCAGACACCGAGGACACCCCTGCTCCCACTCCTCAAAGTGAGGGAGACACTGTCATGGACACAAAACCCCTGGAAAAGCCTCTCTGGGAGCTCTGCCCCGGCACAGCCACGGGAGCCTCTGCCCCAAACGTTCCGTGGGGATTTCTCCCTGCTGAGGCTCTGTGTGCACTCCGTGCCCTCTCAGACCATCTCCAGCCACCAAACCAACTCCCTGCAGGCACGAGGGGCACAAGGAAGAGAGGGAAGAGCTACCCACCTTCCTCTAGCAGGAGGGAGCCTGAATCCTCCACTTGTATCCATGCAAATAGTCCTACTGCAACGGGGAACCCATGAAATCGGGCACTGCAGAACAGAGGGTGTTTGAGGAGAGAAAGAGGAGAAATTAACAGGATTTTTGGGGGTTTTTTGGCAGGAGAGGGATGAATGAAGAGCCTCGGGACCAGGACATGGGGGGAGGCATTTCCTGAGACCCTCTGGGGCTGCTCCTGAGGGAGCACAGACCCCACTCCGTGCATTTCCCTCTCTTCCTACCCCTCCATCCCCGGCTGCAGTTTGAGTAGCACCAAGGAGAGCATCCAAGCATCGTCCCCTGCAGAACCACCACGGCAGGAGGGGACAGCAGGGAACCACCTGCAGGGTCAGCCCAGGAGACACCAGGCCTGGTTTGTAGGGAAACTGCTCTGGGGGCTCTGGGGAGCACCAAAGCTGCTTTTCCAGGAGGTTCTCCCTGCTGCCCGTGCAGGCTGCCAGTGCCAAGGGCTGGCTCACCCCTCTCCCCTGCACAGGCAGCTCTGGCCTGAGCCCTTTCCTACCTCCCCAAAGCCAGAAAAGCCCCAGAAGTACATACAGTTATTTTTCATTCGTTTCAGCCCCTTTCTGCATTTCTAAGACCACTGGAGATCCAGTGATTTTGCTGATTTATTTTCCAGCCCGTGCTGTTTGAAACTCCAGCACTGCCTCTAATCCTGGGTGTAACACCAAGCAAAGGAATTCCCTCACAGAATTAATCACAAACCAGCCAACCCTGCCAGCTTCAGCCTTTTTGCTGCCCCCACGGGCTGGCAAACAGCAAATCTCTGCCATTTGTGCTGTCCTTGTTCCCAACCCTCTGCTGAAGCTCAGGCACAGCCGGGAAGGAGCTGAGTCCTGCTCCAGCAGCACTCTGAGCTCCCTGGGGAGCACAGGAGCCTCCAGAGAGCCCCCAACCCCCCCAAAAGCAGCACCAGGAAGGTTTCAGAGCAGATCCCAGCAGCCTGGGAGGTCCTGGAGGGATGCAGGGCTTTCTGCACCATTTATTCAGCCTCGTTTCTCTGCAGGTCCTTCCTGAGGAGGAGTCTCATGACCCAGCACACGGAGCTGTTGCACAGGGCACACACCTGGGGCAAGGTTCTTCTCCCCTTCTTGTTGGAACAAAACGCTTTCAGCAACCACCAGTCCTTCAGAGTGAGCCCAAATCACCTCAGAAAATTCCGTGTGGAACAATTCCTGATCCCCCAGCTGCCCCTGCCAGCCCTGCCAGCACCAACAGCCCCAAAGCCCCGAGGGGAACTGGTTGTGGGCAGCGGTGACAAAGCCCCCGTCCCCTCAGACACCTCCTCTCCCCATCACCCCTTTACACACACCCCAAACCCAACCCTGACAGCTCTGCCACCAGCTTGGCCTCGTGTGTGCCTGAGCCCTTCCCTCTCACTCGTGCCACGTTTCACGGGGTCATCCAGGTTGGAGAAGACCTCCAAGATCACCCAAGCCACGTCCCCAAGTGCCACAGGTGACCTGAACACCTCCAGCACTGCCCTGGGCAGCCCCTTCCAAAGCTTTCCCTCAAGGAATTTTTCCTAATATTGAACCCAAACCTCCCCTGGCACAACTCGAGGCCATTCCTTGCAGTTTCTAAACAAACCAGAGCGCCTCAAACACCTCAAGAACCAGGAATCAGAGCTTGTACATCTCATCTTTTCTCCTGATGGGAATAAGAAGAACCTTTTGCATTTCTGGAATGCCACAGGTCTCAAAGAATTCCAGCAATGCTGATCAAGCCCAGCAGTTTCTCTGCAAAGCAAACAATCCTGAAAACTCATCCTGACATCCAGGGTCAGCTGAGCCACACAGGCTCCAGCAGGGTCATTGGGAAAAATGGATTTATGGCCAGTTTGGCTTTTGGAGCTGTGCAGGGAAAGGGGCTTTGGAAAAGTTGTTAATGAAGAGATTGAAGAGTCAGCTGTGAAAGCAAAGTCTGGGAGGTGCCACGGATTTACAGACACACCACAAATCCCTCCTGGGCAGAGAAGGGACTCAAGAGGTGATTTAAGCGTTCACCACATTCCCAAAGGGTGCCAGGAGCGGGGTTCCCTCTGCATTTGGGGTTCACTCACACACTCAACAGAACAACTGACAAAACACGGGTTCAAATCCACAACCAGAGATTTTCAGAGAAGGCCTCCATGAGCACAGGGAGAGCTCTGATTTGGAAGGGCAGGGATCCCTCAGTCCCAAAACCAACAGAAACCCGTTTTCCCTCAACTCTGATTTGTAATTGAGGGATCCTGCAACCAAGAAGCAAATTTGGTTGATTTATTCCAGACTCTCACTTGTTGTTCTGCCCTTGCCCACGCTCCCTTCCTGACACCCAGGGCAGGAGCCCAGAGGGGCATCTCTGCTCCCACACTGCGTGGGGCTGGAACCACAGAACAGCCCCAAAAACTGCCAGGCAGCACCAGAAACCCAAACCATTGCTGGGTTCCTCTGGGTTCCCCAGAGGAGCTGGCAGGCCCGGCAGCAGCGTGGGGAACTGGAATAATGAAATAATGAAATAATGAAATTACAAATCAAACCGTGCTCTCTGCAAGGCCCTTCTGCCTCACTCAGCCCCAGCCCTGTCACTGGTGTGGAGGCCTCGTGTGTGCCTGAGCCCTTCCCTCTCACTCGTGCCACGTTTCACGGGGTCATCCAGGTTGGAGAAGACCTCCAAGATCACCCAAGCCACGTCCCCAAGTGCCACCGGTGACCTGAGCACCTCCAGCACTGCCCCGGGCGGCCCCTTCCAAAGCG
>VYXF01012137.1:83378-96004 GCA_013397295.1 Polioptila caerulea | reverse complement strand
CGCAGAGCGGTGCGGACACACTCGGGCTGTTCCTGCCGGCCCCGCCGCCGGCCGGTGCCGCTGGTGCGTGCTCAGCCCCGGAGCCTCCTCTCACCTGCTCCGGGACAAGGCAGCACCCAATTTCCCAGGGGTGGCGAGGAGGGAAAGGGGGGAGATGGAGAGAGATGCTTTATTTTCCGCGCCGTGCAATAAAGTGTGATTATAAAGAATATAACAGGGAGCACAGCTTGAATTCCAATTGGTGGAGGGCCTGTTGTTAACCATCAGGGAACTATTTATTCTCAGGCCTTACTGGTGCTCCTTGGTCAATAATGATAAAGGGGGGAAAGGAGAAGAAGTTGAAGCCATTATAAAGCAGCAATCCCATTACAGAGGAGCAGCAGCAACAGCCCCCCCCCCAGAATCTATGATTCCCTCAGGTCATGTCTCGTGTGCTCAGACCACTGGCCACTGTCAGGATTTACCCTGCATCATTAACCCACCAAAGAGGGGTTTTTTCCTTGCCAGAAATGACTGATTTCTCCAGCCTGATAGCAGTCATCGTTTGGGAGACAGAGCAGCACTCCCCTGCTGCTGAACTATCTCCAGCGAGATTTAATAAATAAATAAAATAGCTGGATGCTCGACTGGCTCCTCAGGAAAAGGGAAGACAATGTGGCTATTTATTGTGATTAAATATTTGCTGCTCCCCAATTCTGACACTTATTCACACACACAGACAGGGAGCACCCGTGTGTGCTTGCCCAAGCCCGGATCAACTCCCCAAACATTATTTATCATTTATCATTTGCACTGCTCTTCCAGCCAGGCCCAGATTGTCCCAGCCCCTGTCCCACACAGCTGCTGCATGCTCAGACTCTGCTCTTTTTTTGCTCCACTGGATTCCACGTGAGCTTTGCCAATGTTTCAAACAGGATCAGAGTCACTCCGGGCCAGCTTTAGAAACTTCAGGCATCCAGTTTGGATGCCAGATGAAAACCCCCAGCCTCGGTGCAGAAACCTAAGCCCAGGGCTTGTTCCCTTTGCTGTGCCACAGGGGAGGGGGCTGTGTTGGAAGGTTTTGGCTCGCTGGCTCTGCTCCATCCCGGGGCTCCGTGAGCTGCTCTGGCTGCACACCCAGAGCTCAGCACCCAGCGAAGGGGCTGGAGGCTCCTGACACTGCACAGCCCACGGAAACTGAGCTGGCCTGACACCAGCCCACGCTTCACCCCGCTCACTGTGGATTCCCAACCCCAGGAAGGCTCTCACGGGCTCCTCCCATCTCAGACCACCAGTGGAGATCGATCAGCCCTGGCTGTGTCCATCGCCAGCACCCAAACCGTGCCCATGAGGGCGATGCCTTCGGTTTTAGCTCTGATGTTTTTTAGATCCTGGGCTGTTTTGGTGGGTAGCTTTAAGTTTCATATTCAGTGCTGCTGAGCTCTCTTCACAGAGTAGAGAAAACAATTCCTTCTCCAGCTTGGGACCAAGGACAACTTTCAGGTCCAAGAACAAAACCAACGGTGAAGGGAGAATTAAAAACCAGGAGGATGGAGCTTCATAACCTGGAGCTATGGTTGGACAATTGATTCTAATGTGCTGATGGAGCAGAACTTATCAACGTGTGGGACCTCGTGACTTGGAGTCCATGCTGTGCCCATTTTGGGGCATCTTGGGTGCGGCCCAGCTGGGCTCCTGTATGGCCCAGGTGTGCCCAGTGAGGCCTTTAATAAATCCCTGCTCTTTCCTCCTGCTCTGCCCGGTCTCTGTTCCAGGGCAGCCTCCAGAAGGCAACAAGGGAGCGGGAGGCTGGGCTGGGGCTGTTTTTCTGGTTGCCATGGGTTTCCCATAACTCACAAAGCCTGACCCTCCCTGCCATGAGCAGCATCAGCTCCGGGAAATCCCTGGTTTCTGGCAGCTTTGCCACTCCCCGTGTGCGTCCAGGGAAAAGTCCTCGAAGTACAGGAGTGGATGAGGGGGAGAGAGGAGGAGGCTGTGGGGAGTGTGGCTCTGGCAGAGGATGGAATTTTGGGGGGATGAGCTTCAGCCTCCTTTACATCCCTTTGAAGATTCTGCCCTCAACCTGCAGAGCAGGTTCCTTCTTCCAGCTGAGTTATCCTGTTACCAAAACAGGACCTCTCCACTCAAAAGCTGTCACTTCCAGGCTGAGGCTCCTCCAGGCAAACACTGGAACATCACTGGCAGCTCCGAAAGCATTTTGCACTTGATCATTGTTATTTACACACGAGGACCCAGGTGTAAAGCTCCCACTCTTGTTCTGAGCGCTGGAAATGTCCCTCGGTTGTGGCTGATTTTAGGAGTAAGCACTGAGTGAAGCTGCTCTCCAGCTTCACTTTACAAACAGAACAAAGACTGCTTCAAGGGCAATCATGAAATTAATCTCTTTTAATAGGCAAGATGAAAATGAGGACCTAGAGGAAGTGGGAGAAGGAAGGACAGCAAAGGAATTGGGGACCATGAGTTCAGATAAAAGCTTGACTCGAAGCCTTGGTACAACTACACCCAAATCCTATTGTGGAAGCCCAGGAATGAGGTTCCTAATGGCTGAGAAGGAGCTTTAGAGCTGCTGCTCGTGGAAAAAGCCATGCTTCTTCCCCTGAACAGGGCTGCTGTCTTTTTGCTGTGTGATGCCTTCCATAAGCTCTTCCGGGGATGGGGGTATAAATCATAATAAAGCCATGGCATGGCATATAAATCATAATAAAGAATAATGATACGTAATAAGGATGAATAATATTAAGGGGAGAATTGTGTGAGAGAGGCTGCACACACACACACACACACACACACACTCAGAGCTGTGCAAACACAGCAGAGGGGGCTGGACCTGCCAACACATCGATCCCAGCACGCTGCACCTGCCCTGCACAGGGAAAGGCAGGGAGTGACCATGGGCAGGAATTGCAGGGCTCAGAGGCTCCCAGAAGGAGTCACAGAGCGAGTTTAAACCCCCCAGCCCCTGGGCCTGGCTGCACACAAAGCTTCCCCTGTGCCAAACTGCAAATTCAGCAACGTCCCACCTGTCTCAGGTGTCTCACTGGGTGGTGGGACAGGGACACTGCTCCTGTCAGCCACGTCTGCACCCCTCCAGTGAGGCAGGGGTGGAAGTGCAAGTTCCAATTCCCAATTCTGCTGGCTGCAGCCCTGGGTTAGCCCTCCAGTTTCCCTCTGTGTCTGTCCAAGTGCAGCGAGGGAGGGAAATGAATGTGCTCGGAGATCTTCAGGGATGCAAGGAGCAGCTGAAGCCAATCCCCAGCGCTCGGAGAGCACAGAAATCCCAGTTCCACATCCTCCTCCTCCTCCCAGGGAGACCCAGCCTGCTCAGCTCCCCTCACAAACCGATTCATCCCCTGCCTGCACATCACCCTCCCTCTGGGGAGTCAACAAAACTTGCCGAGAAAACCTCAGGGACCACGAGATTCCAGGATATCTGATTAGCCAAGGAACAGGGGGGTGGGTTGGTGTAACTTCACAGAGCTGGCTGAATTTGGGCTACTGCTCAAGACCCATCCAGAATGATCTGCTGGCTGAGTTAGGCAGTTCCATCCTGGGCAGGAGGAAGCAGCTTCCCAAGCACTGAACATCAGCAGCAGAAGCAGCACAAGGGGAAGATTGCCTCCCTGCTTAAATGTGTATTTAAAATGCTGATAGCCCACACTGAGACCCCAGGAAAAAAATGTATTTATCATTGTTATTAACAGTAATAGAAATAAAACCAGTTCTAATAGCATGCAGGGTTTGATGCATTTCCCAAATAAAAGGATTTATTAGTTTAAAGCCTGGGTATTTATTTGTTTCTCTCTCCCCAGTCCTGCCCCCCCCTCCCAACCCTGCTGAATTTTTAATGCCCCCTGTTTCTAATGTCAGCCGTTTTTCTTGGAGAGGTTTTTTGACATAACTTTATATTGCTGCATCCTTTTGTTGTTGCCATTCCCCGTCCTTGTTAGAGACTCCACTCCCCTAATGAAGCTCAGCTCCTGCCAGGATAATAAAAGGAAATAGATCCAGGGCTGAGAAGAGCCAGGGAGAGGGGAGGGCCTGAGATCTCATGATCAGAAATGAGGGTGACACAACATAAAAGCAAGGGAAGTGTCCTCTGGGGACTGCCAGGGCTGTCCCTGGGACCTGAGTGTGTGTGACATGCTCAGACACACAAAAACACAAAGTTTGTCTGGATCTGTGCACTGTGAATGTGCACTGATGTGATTTTATAGACACACACTGATGGTGTGGAAGGAGACAGAGGGAAAATGTGCCCTGCAGGTGCCAGAAGTTGGGGACATCCTGCCAAATTAAAAAAAGGATTCAAAATATCCCTCTTGTGCTTTTGGGGGGAGGGTGGGGTGTCTAAGTTATGAAAAAAAAAAAAATCCAAACTCTACAAAGCTTCTTTCTCTTCTGTCCATTGAGAATGAGAAAGTTCCCCACGTTTCTGTGACTTTCCTCCTGTGACAGCCAGGTCTGGTGCTCCAGAAATGACAGAAAACCAGAGGCAGCCAAGCAGTTCCAGCAGGCAGGACCCTTCCAGAACTTTTCTGGACACAAGCCCTGCTTGGTCTGTCTGGGACACGCTCGGGGTGGCTTCGGTTCCTGCCCTTCCCCCAGAACAGAGCGGGCAGGGAAAAGCAGCAGCAGGCGAGCCCTGGCTCCTCTGCAGGAAATGTCTCCAAAAGCATTAGCCAAAGTCTGAAAAAAGCCCAGCAATGCACAAATCCACCCCCTGAGCCCCAGCACACCCTCCTGGGTCCTTCAGGGACCCAGACATTCATCAGCTCCGTGTGCAGCAAAATCACCTCGGGGCCAATCGCTGCCTGCCCACAGCCACAGAAAGCACTGGGGCTCCAGCTGAAACAACTGCGCCTGAAGGATCTGTTCTGACTTTCTTCCAGTGGGATCTTGGGCTTTTAAACCCATCAGACACATTAACACGAGGACAACCTCTGCATATTTGTGGCTTTCAGCCTCTGAAATATTTAGGGGCACGCACAGCCCCACTCAGCTGTCGGCAGCAGTGCCACAGGCTCGAGAGAAAACTCCATTTCTCCAACTGTAAAATTCTAACCCCAGAGTCATCATGTCTAGGCTTGGCTTACACGCTAATTCTACCCTAAAAAGCTTAATTGAAATTTCAGGTGGAAATTAATCTGGCCACCTCTTGTTCCCTAATGGATTTTGATCTACGTCTCCACACTGTGACAATTCCTGGCATGGTAAGTGATGTCTGTTTTGAAGAAGGCTGTAATTACCAAGTCTGCAGGGAACTGCAGGTCAGGCCAGAGATGCAATGACATAGCTCTTACTAGACCAGAAAAACAGGAATGACGAGGACTCCTGACACTGCAGAACAGTGACAGACCAGCAAGGAAAATCCCTGCAGCAGATCTGTCTCTATTTTGTTCTTTTTGAGCTGTATTTTCAGAGTTATGGAGAAAACTGGACTCATTTTTATAACTAGAACATCATTTACTGCCCCCCTTGCAACATTCTGTGGCACCTGTGCTGTCCCTGACGACAGGACACACGATCATCTCCTGCTGACAGGAATCAGCCCAGCTGCCCATGGTGCCTCAAGGTGTGTGTGATCTTAAAAAGCTTTTTTTGACCTCAAAGGGCTACAGACACCTCTTCCAAATTAACCCCAAAATACCTGTCCCAAAGCAATTCCCATCAACGAGCCATGAAAGCCACAGAGACATCATGACAAAACCATTGGCTTCACTCAGGGTGCCAGGATGAAGCCAAGAAAAGGAAGATTTGGTCATGGATGGACGGATAGATGGATGGATGGAGGGATGGATGGATGGATGGATGGATGATGGATGGGGGATGGAGGATGGATGGATGGATGGATGGATGATGGATGGGGGATGGAGGATGGATGGATGGATGGATGGACTGGATGGATGGAATGGATGGATGGAATAGATGGATGGATGATGGAGGGATGGAGGGAGGGATGGATGATGGATGATCGATGGATGGATGGATGGATGGATGATGGATGGGGGATGGAGGATGGATGGATGGATGGATGGACTGGATGGATGGAATGGATGGATGGAATAGATGGATGGATGATGGAGGGATGGAGGGAGGGATGGATGATGGATGATCGATGGATGGATGGATGGATGGATGAAGGGGAAAATGCTCCACACCCAGCAGTTCCTCAAGGAAAGAGAATCTTTTTCCCTTTGGGATCCAAGGCAGACCAACAGACAGAGGCACAGTGGTGCTGGCTGCAGAGCAGTTCTTTAAATGGACACAATCCATACAAATGTGTTTTTTGGAAGGGGGAATTTGTTGTGGTTGTCAATTTGAATTGAATTTCACTGGCAGAGCTGCTGAAGGACACCAGCAGGTTCCCAGCTCTGGTGAAACACAGAAACACATCCCAATCCCGGTGAAACACATCCCAGTGCTGGTGAAACACATCCCAGGGCTGGTGAAACACATCCCAGGGCTGGTGAAACACATCCCAGGGCTGGTGAAACACATCCCAGGGCTGGTGAAACACATCCCAGCCCTGGTGAAACACATCCCAATCCTNAGACCAACAGACAGAGGCACAGTGGCGCTGGCTGCAGAGCAGTTCTTTAAATGGACACAATCCATACAAATGTGTTTTTTGGAAGGGGGAATTTGTTGTGGTTGTCAATTTGAATTGAATTTCACTGGCAGAGCTGCTGAAGGACACCAGCAGGTTCCCAGCTCTGGTGAAACACAGAAACACATCCCAATCCCGGTGAAACACATCCCAGTGCTGGTGAAAGTGCTCTTCCTGCAGTGCTCAGGAGGTGCAGCCTGGGCTGTATTAATATGCAAAGTGTGCCTGCCTTCCCAATTAAATGGAAAATGCTATGATTAAAGGCAGTCAGAAGATATTAGATGGATAGTGCTGAACCACGAGCCTGATTTCCTGCACACAGGAGCCCCACAGGAGCACAGGGGGAGAAGCTGAGCTGGGAAAGGGAGAATGCCTGAATCCCAGGAAGGGGGGAGGAGGAGGCCGCTGTTTCCAGGAGGGCTGAAGGAACACAGTGCCTCATGCTGGGCTCTCACACACCAGCCCTGCAGGGAAGCCGAGCACCGCTGCTCACAGCAGCCCAATGCTGGCCCATCATTTCGGGGGCAGGAGGGGGGATCACGGCAAAAACCCCAAGAGTGTCACAATTCAGAGCTGCAGAGCCCTGAGGCAAAGCTCAGAGGAGACAGACCCTTCCCAGAGCCCCCCTTCTCCTCGTTAGCATCAGCAGTTTCTCTTTTCCCACCTTCCCGGGCTGGGAGAAGGGAACACAGCGGAGAAGGGCAGCGTGCTGGATAATTCACAATTAAAGCTGTGAAGATGAGAAGATAAAACAGGAAACATTAATAACTGAGTGCAGGGTTCCCTTTGCCTGGCTGGGAGGGCCTGCTCTAAATCAGCCCCGTAGCTTCAACCCTCGTGGCTCTGCTCGGAGCCCCAGGCCAGCCTGGCAGTCCCCACTCACTCCTGCTGCTGCCTCTGAGCCCTGCTGCACCCTGTCACCAAGGCGCTCCCTGCCCGTGTTTCATGGCTTGCATTTAATTAAAAGGGATGGCAAAGTCAGGTATATTTATGGGGGCTTCTAATCCTCACACTCACATTTCCAGTTGCCATGGGTTTCCTTCCTCCCCCACCCCCAGCACGGAATGTGCTCCCGGATAAAGCCCAATAAATTCTGCTCCGTAATTGGCTGTGCAGTTTAGGGGTCCATCCATCCCAGCACTGGGGAGACAGAGGCCTAAAAACATCACTGTGAGGACAGCAAAGCCCGGGGGAAGGGTCCAGAGGGCCCCATCTCCTCCAGTGGCTGCTGCTGAGCTGTCCCAGGTACGAGACGGGAGCAGAACTCAGCCAGGGCTACCTGCGGTCAGCGGGCTGGAGCTGCTCCTGTGCAGCCCCAGGGTTTGCTGTCCCTCTGTCCAGCCCCAGGGTTTGCTGTCCCCCAGGGTTTGCTGTCCCCAGGGTTTGCTGTCCCTCTGTCCAGCCCCAGGGTTTGCTGCCCTGCTGGGGCTCCCTGAGGGCAGCACAATGGCTGCAGGGCCCTGTGCAATGCCAGCACTCACAGGGGCCCTGCTGGACATCCTGAGCACGATTTAGTGCCTGAAAACTCCCATCACCAGGGAAAGCCAGAGAGCCTCCCTTCACCCCCACATTCCCACTGAAACAGCAAACCCACATTCACTGCTGAAGGCAGATAAAACACAGCAGAACAAGAGGGAGGGAGAAATCCGATTTCCTCTGGGTTATTCACATAAGGGAAAGCACAAAAAGACACAAGGAAAGAGGAAGGAATTCTCTGACCCTGTCACACACGTGCCTGCCCCAAACACAGACTTGTGGCCCAAGCTGTCTGCCTGCCTGGCACTGCCCAGCCTCTGCTCCTTTCCCCTCCTCTCTCCATGTTCCAGCAGGAGTGAACATCCCTTAACTCACAGCTTTCCACATTCTGGCTTTATGTCTAATGTTAATGGTATTTAAACGTCACCTTATTATTATTTTTTTTTTCTCTCTCTGAATTTCATGATGGGTTTCTTATTTCCCTCCATTTTTTTAAGGAATAGTTTATTAAGAAAAGCTGACTGTACCCCCAGCCAGTCTCCTGGAACAGCACTGATGAATAAACCCCCCCTCACAGGAGACAGTTTTATTCTGTTGATCGGAAGTCTGCCAGCCCAATTTATGATTGGACATAAGATCTCCAAATCTGGATTTATGTGTTGTAGTATAACGACAGGTCAATGAGATTAAAACTATGTTCATGAGAGAGCTGTGAGGCAATTTGAGTTTCATGGTTCTGTGGTGATTGGGCATTCAGTCTAAGAAAACCTGCCTTAATAAAACACTCCCAGGCCCAGGAACAATCTGCACATTATTCATTATTGCAGCCTCCCCAACACCCCCTCGGCACAAAACCGAGCAGGGGGAGCAGCTCTCCCCCTGCTCCCGTGCAGATGAAGCCATCAGGGAGATGGTGCCACTGATAACAAATGGGCTGAATTAACAATAGGAACACTTTTCTTCCTTATCATATGGTTCACATAATCAAAACAGGGCAGGGGAGTGGGAGGGGAAAGTCTCAGCCTCTCCAAAGTCTCCTCCAGCAGCTGAAAAATACAGGGAGCAAAGGCAGCAGCTCCTGATGCCACCCTGAGAACTCCCTCGCCTGCAAGTTCCTGTTAAATGATAATTTAAAATTTATCCCAAATCATTGAAATTGTTTTACTGAAGCAGCATCAGATGCAAACCTGAGGCACTGGGCTGCCATGAGCCTTAGCCAGCCCCTGGCTTGCACGGGTCACCTGGAGCAGAGCAAACCTGTGCGAGGCAGAGCCAGGGGCCTGCCAGGGCCAAAGAGCCTCGAGGCCACAGCACAGCCTGGGGCTGCCCAGCGGGGCTTTTCTCTTCAGGACCCTTCATTCTTCACCAATGCTTCTTTTCTTCATCACCCCCATCAAGATTTTCACTCCTAAGAGATCACAGGATGCAGCGTGGTGGCAGGAAAGTGTTCCATGCTTTGTTTCCATGTGAACTCTGTCTAAATAAAGCAACTCCTCGTGCTCCTTTCCCCGTGCAAGTACCAGGGCCAAATCCCCCTTGGCCGGAGGATCCCCAATTCCAGCACAGCTGGGAACTGCTGAGCACAACTGAATATTGAGCACCAACGCTGAAAAACCAGAGCAGGAGCACATGGAATGCAACAGCAGCAGCCCAAGGACAAAGGAAGGACGTGAAGAAAGGAGCCTGAGAACGGGCAGGGCCCAGAGGAGGCACTGGGAGCTGCTATTTGGGCTGTCCTTTGACTGTTCCAGTCATTCTGCACTGGAGACCCAAATCAGACCCAAATCTGCTGCTGAAGGGGCCAGAAATGTTTGTGGAGCAAACCCATCTCAGATAGGCAGTGAGATAGCAGGACGTTCCTGTTTCATCCTTGTTTAATCTGCTCTGTTGTCAGGCAGGGCACTGGGCCAGTGCAAGTTCCCCCTGCCTCAGCTTCGGGGGGGACTGGCTGCAGAATTTACACAAATAAAAGGAGAAGCGAAAAGCGCCGGCAGCACCAATCTGATTACAGAGTCATTTATTTTCTGGTCGTTAATAATTTGTGCAATAAAAGATTGCGTGCCTTTCTGAGTTAGTAGGAGTTATTGGCATGAATTTCCCTCCACACTGGTGTGAGTCTGTGCTTGGAACATAAAT
Organism: Polioptila caerulea; assembly: GCA_013397295.1. Lineage (NCBI taxonomy): Eukaryota > Metazoa > Chordata > Aves > Passeriformes > Certhiidae > Polioptila > Polioptila caerulea. Next base: position 85,785 of record VYXF01012137.1, on the reverse strand, counting down.
TATTAGTTTCTTATCGCACTCCTCCTCATTTTTCATGCTGCCACAGCCGGATCGCCAGCAGCCAGCCCCTCAGCCTCGCTCTTATTTTATGCTGCACGGGAGAGGCAGCAAAGATGGCTTTTCCATCTTTAATTACACAGCTCCCTCCTGCTTTGCTCCCTCCCTGCCCACCTGAGCTGGGCTGTGGCTCTGCTGCAGCCACAGCTGGGGACAGGCGGGGCCTGTGCCGTGTGCCAGCGAGGTTTTTGGTGAAAACAGCCCAGGCAAGGGAATGACAGCCCCAGCACCCTGCCAGCCCCTGTCACGGAGCTGTTTGGAAGCAAATTGCATGTGTGGATGGGATAAAGGAGGCTGGAATTCCGACCATGCAGGAAGGAGGAGGGGGAAGGTCCTGGCACGGAGTCAGGCCCTACACAAGATGCTTGTGGCTCCAGTGGAAGATGAAGAAGTTTGAGGCCTGGCTGTAGCTGTGGAAATGTTTGGGCTTTCTCCTCCTACAGCTTTAAGCAGGTGAATGATCTGGATTTACAGGACACTGCCCTGTAAAACAGACACTTCACAATTCCACAGTATTTCAAGTTCAGTGAGGGAAATACATGAATTAAAACTCATTTAAAGGCCATCCAAACAGCCTCCTCGTCCCTCAGGCACACCGCCCTGAAATGCTGTGAGGAGCAGCAGAGTGCACAGACACCACCCCAAAACCCTCAGCCCTCACCACCCGCCAGCCTCGTGGTGCTCTCCCCTCCAGGTCCCAGCCAGGGCACCCCGGGAACATCTGCAGCCACATGTGCAGCCACAGCTGCTCCCCTTGCAGGGCAGCACTGACAGATGGGGGCACAGAGCACGTCTGGAGCTGCAGATGAACCCACCACGGGCTGGGCACTCCAGCAGTGCTCGGGGGATGAGGCAGGAGCTGCAGCTTGGCCTTGCCTGCCCTGGAACAGGCAGCTCAGGGAGCAGCACATTCCCAGCGCCGGGCCCACGCTCCCCAGCTCTGCCCTGCCACTCCAGACACTCTGCCCAGGGAAAAGCCCAGTGCTGTCCCTCCCAGAGCCCTGGAACAGAACCCTGCGAGTGCTCAGGGCTGCCCAGAAACGTGTCCAGGAGCGTTCCCCATTCCAAGGGGATTTACAAACACATCATTCCCAGCACTGAGAGCATGGCTGGAAGCAGACACTGAAAAAAAGGCTGAGCAGGAAGGTACCTGGCAGCAGAAAGACCCAGAGATAAGGGGGAAATGGAGCCACCAGGTTCAGACCCAGAGCAGCTGGGAGGGGACCCAAAATCAGGGCTTCATTCACCGCATTTAATACCAAGGTCCCAAAATCACACAAAATTTATTGTAACTCCTTGGGATAGGCAATTGTCTACCCTTGGAGAGGAAAATACTGAAAAGAAAAAAGAAAACAAACTTCACTGAAATCTTAGGCTTTCATCAGGCCCCCAGATGAAACATTTGATGCATTGGAGGACAGTCCCCAAGTGCTCCAACAAACACATCCTCACTCTTGCTGTGATCCAACAGTTTCAAGATATTTATCGCTGCTTTTTCCACTTCCCAGGAGAACTCCCTTTATCACAACCTATTCCACATTTATTTTGCTGCCATCAACACCTGCCAGGGCCATGCTTTCTGCAGAATAAGCTGGAATTGTGCCACGGACAGGATTTGTCAGACAGGGTCTCCACACTGCCTCTTGCAGGATCCTCACCTGGGGACAATTCCACCTTCCCAACCCCTCCACCCCATTCCTTACATTCGATTCCTTACATTTTACCCCAGTGTTCCCAAAAAGGGAGCTCTTCCCCCCATTCCTAAACCCTTTACCACGATGACGTTCCTGCAGACCTGCCACCCTTTTGGGGTAAAGGCTCTCTTTTAATCTCTGTGGCCACTACACACCGAAAACGGGGAGAAAATAACTAAAAAATCCGTGCTACAGACAGGTAACAATTCCAGGTGTGTCCCTGGTAAGGTGTGGGAATGCACGGGGAGACAGAACAATTCCGTATTGTACTTCCCGTGTAGGCTCGGCATCAGAGGGACTTTGCGAGTAATCCGATTATCTCCTCTCCGGAATCAAAGCAGCGAGGGAGAGAGGTTTTCCCCTAATCCTAGCGCCATCTCTGGGAACGCTTCATCGTGCACAATTACTTTCACAGTGGGGACGGGAATTAGGGGAGAATTTCGCTGCTTCCCGGCATGAGCAGCCGGGGGGGCTCCCCCCGTTCCCCCCGGCCTGGGCGGCATCCCGGAGGCAGCGCAGCGTCCCGGAGCCGTCCCGGAGCCATCCCGGCGGGATGCGGAGCGGGCGGGCTGCCTCGGCCCCGGGGGCTCGGCCGGGGGCCGGCCTGGGCTGGCGCCGCTCGGTCCCCCCGGGGCGCTGCCGCCGCCGCCGCGGTC
>VYXF01012137.1:62473-83096 GCA_013397295.1 Polioptila caerulea | reverse complement strand
CGGGTACCGAACCCAGCCCCGGGATCTGTCCCGGGCTGCAGAACAGAGAAAACCCCCCCGGGTACCGAACCCAGCCCCGGGATCTGTCCCGGGCTACAGAACCGGGCAGAGCCCGCGGGTACCGAACCCACCGGGGAGCAGGAAACCTTTCCAGGAGAGCCTGAGGTAATTTTACCGGGGCACGTCCCGGAGTCAGGACCTGTTGGCCAGGGACAGGATGCCAGAACAGGCAAATAAAAGGAGACAAGGAGACAAGTGTGGAGAATTTCAGTCCCACAAGCCAGGAGGGAGCCAGAGTCCTGACAGGGCTTCCAAAGTGTGGCCCTGCAAAGCTTTTTTAGCAGATTTGGGAGACACAGGAGAGAAGAATTTATCATGGAAGTTCTGTCAGAAGAGAAGGCCTGAAAGGATGCAGCTCTGCCATGGTGATGGGCTCTCTCCTAGCAGGGCCCAGGGCAGCTCCATGGCTTCAGTGACACTGGCAGAGTCACCGAGGAAAGCCCTTAAGTAAACAGGGTTGTTTTCTGATCTAAAATGGAAATTATTTGCCTTAAAGGCATTTCTGTGGGCCCTCAGCAGACCTGGTTTAACTAACATGTTGGTCATAGGTACAGAGAACACAGCAGAAATCTCTGTTCAAGCCTTTGTACCATTTGTTTCAGGCAAGAAAATCCTGAGGAACTTTTATTTCCCTAACTCCAGAAAAATGCTGGGATGCAGCTCCCACTGGGAGAGCTCAGAGCCCTCAGGAGCAATTGCTCCCTGAGAAACTCCTCTAGGAATTATAACTTGGGGGTGAAGGGGCAGCGTGGAGTGGGAGAGGTCCAAGATGATGTGAGAGAATCTTTTAAAAAGAGAGATGGGAAGCAGAATTCTTTAGCAAAGGAGAAGTCTCTGTCCTACCCCTGCCAGTGGCACTGCCCAGACCTGTGTGCCAAAGGAAATAACACACTCTGCCTCAGGCACTCTCAAATCAATTTGGCCTCCCAAATTCACTCCCTCTCTCGAGTTTTCCACTCTAAGTTTTGAATTTTCTGCACCCTTGTGTGCACCAGTGATTGTATGCACCAGAATTCACATTTCAAACCAGGCTTTTTCCAGTTTAACTTCGATCAGAGTTCCAAATGAAACTGGGAAAGGAAGTTGGCACACCTCCCCTTCCAAATGGACTTTGCATCATTCCTTTAATTACTCACAAAGGCAGGCCAGTGGAACGTGCAGAACTCGGGTTTTTCAGTGTAAACTCCCCAGGTTTAGCACAAAGCCCACCAACACCAGGCCATTCCGTGTCCCTTGCTGCCCTCCTACCCTCCCTGATCCCAACTCACAAACTCAGCTTCCAGACGGGAGAACAGAGAACGTTTCTGCTGCTGCCAGCTCTGCCAAGAGCAGTGCCAACACTCTGTGCACCCCCTCCCCTCCCAGGAAGGCAACCAAGCTGAGCATGGCCATCCCTGGCTGACAGGGCCTGGAGCTGGGGGGAAATGTCAGCCCCAGCAAGGGCACAGCAAGGATGCTCCATCCCCACCACGCTTCCAAAGCAGGGAGAGGCAATGCAGCAAGGGAGGAAGGGGACGGGGAAGCAAATAAATAAGGACAATGCACAATTTATGAAGACAAGAAGGTAGTAAGTGCTACTCACCCGGAGTGTAAATTGGTATTGATGTCACAGCACAGCCCAGCCAAAAAATAATGATGATGATAATTTAGGGCTTGCACTATATCTCACTCAAGCCACAGTCCTGCCCAACAGCAACTCTCACCCTGCCACTTTCCTCCCCTTCCCTATTCATTGGTGTCCTCCTAAATCAAATACACTCACTGTTGATTTGATTACATTTCCTTATTTTATTTCCCACCCATTGCTCCCTGGGCTGCTCCTCTCGGGCCATCCCTGGGTGTCCCTGGCAGGGGCAGAGGAACAAACCTGGCCCGAGGCCGTGGCACTGGGGATGCTCAGGCTGGGGAGGGCTCCTGCGCCCTGCCCAGCCCTCATCTCTCACTTCCATCTCTCGTTTCTGCCTCAGCTCCTGGCTCCCCTCTCCTGCCTCCCCAGGTTTATGGCCCTGCCTGACTTCCCTCCTGTAACATTTTACTGCTCCGTTATGGGCCCTCGGGGGCCTCATTTCCACAAGTGCTGTTTTTGCTGTAGTTAAGCCTAATTCACTGGGCTCCAGTTTGCCCTCAGTTCCCAGGCTCCCCTCTCCTGCACAGCATTTTCCTGCGGACGGGAGATTTTCGTATTATTAATTTTTTCAGTATTAATCCCCTTTTAGGTGCTTCAAAGCCTGAATTAAATCCTCCCCCTCCACACAGCACAATCCTTCCTGTTTCTCCTGGGTGTGCCTGTGCCCCCCATAGGGGCTGGGTGACCTTGAGAAGGAATCTGGGCCCTGCTCTCATCATCCTCTGGTGTTCTGAGGGAATGGCAGAGCAGTCGTGGGACAGCCTTGGCAGCCAGCTGTGTCCCTGGGTGTGCCCCTTAGGGCCTTCAGTCTTTCTTTTTTTCTTCTTTTTTACATTTATTCCCACTTTGTCATTAGGGAATTAAATGCTTTCTTTGTCATTTACGTTCGTTTCTTCCCTAAAGCTCTGTGTGAGTACTCTGTGGCCATTAGAGATCCACCCTCCTAACACACCCAGATAATATCAACTGGTAAATGATAATAGAAAATTGGTAAATGATAATATCAATTGGGAAATTATCCATTTCAATAAATCTCCCTAACCAAGGCTCGTTTCCCACTGCTCCAGCTCTACCTGGGGCTGCAATTTATTCTCTTTATGGACCCGTTTTCACATCAAACCACAGCACAATCCAGGTCCTTCTCTACTCTGCCTGAGCCCCGAGCACAGAATCACCTGAGGAGGGACACAGAGTCACGGCCAGGGCTGTCCCTGTGCTCCCAGAGCAGAGGGGACACGTGGAGAGCAGAGTTCTGATCCTTGGGGCTCTGTGCCCAAAGCACTGAAAGTGCCTCAGGAAATAAAGAGAAGCTCCACACTGGGGTTCCACCCACGTGCCAGGATCCAGGCTCTGTTCAACTCTGCCCCAGTCAACTACTGAGCATCAGCTTATCCCAAACAGCCCCACAACTGTGCCCATTACCTGGGAAAGGAAACAGGAATTTGTAAATAATGCTGTCCTCTGCCATTCTCTGTTACTTTACAGGATCAGAAGCTTATTGCCAGCATTTATTAGATTTGCCAGCCTATTGCAGGAGATAAATAGGTGTTTGTAGCTTCCCCCTATTTTCTCTGAGAGATAAACTGTGGCACAGAGAAATTAAATGAGCTGCCTGAGGTCACACAATGAACAGTTTGGGAACTGCATCACTGGACCAAATCTTTTCTCCTCAGTTTTGTGTTTCTGAAAGGCAAATCTCCAGGGGTTGGGCACGCACTGCCAAATGATCTCCCCAAATTACCAACACTGGCACAGCTCCATTCCTGCAGAAGCTGTGAGCAGAATCAGACCAGCTCTTATCTGAAGTGGTAACAAACCAAACTAAACCCTGAAATGAAAAGCCAATCCCAAGTGTTTGGGGGTCAGAGCAGAGGAAAAGCTCAGGTTCTGATCTGGGCAGGGGCTGCAGTGGGGCTGCACAGAAATAACATCCCTCAGGTCCACGTTGTTTGGGGATTTTGGTTCTTTTTTACTAAATTGTCTTTGGTGACAATGGCCACCCAGAGCCCTGAGCCCCAGCTGCAGCCCTTCAGGAGCTCCTGCAGAGCTGCCTTGTTTCAGGCCACAGGAACCACACCGAATGTATTCAGCAGCTCAAAACGATGCTGTTGCATCTTCCTGTTCAGTGGGGAAATCTGCAGCTCCCGACTCCTCCCTCAAAGCCTGCCAGCAGCTCTGGTGGGCTGTGGGCACCCAGAGCCAGCTCCAGGGCAGGCCCTCAGTGCCCATCAGACACTCCAGGGAGAACCAGGCCGTGCCCTGCAGCCAGGGGCTGCTGCAGGTGCAGAAATCCTGCACAGCTGGAGCCCTGCAATGGCCTGGTCCCTGCTCAGCACCAAAACCCCAATGATCCCACACTTTCCCACAGAACAAGTGGGATCTATTCCACCATTCCTACAGCATTGCACAACTCTGTGGGCACTTGGAGTGGCCCAAGTGACTGTCCCTCTCCTCGGGGAGCTCAGCTCACTGACTCCACCAGACCTATTTCTGTGAGCAATAATTACTGCTCTCAATGAGGGATTAAATCTCCAGCTATTAAAGTAAAAGTCCAAAAGACAGACACTAATCTCTTCAGGGTATAAAAGCAGTTTTCAGCTGGTGCATTAATGGCTGTGTGGCATCACCCAGGGCCCTGTGCCACGCTCAGTGTGTGTGCCCTGTGTCCTGCCACCCCTTCTTCCCTTTGCTCCCAAGCCAGCATCGCCCCTCCCTGAGGGGGACACACCTTGGAGAAAGGTAACAAGGGAATTCATCCCCCTCAGTATTTCAGGGTGATCTGTTGGCCTCTCAGGAGTGTTATTCCTACAAAACTGATCCAGAAGTTTGACAGCCTGGCTGTGAAATAAGGAGGAAGAGAAGAAGGGGTTTTTTTGGTGCTGGCTGAGGATCTGGGCATCTCCATGGATTGGTGTCTGCAGCTGCAGCTCCAGGTGACAATTGCTGAGTTTCAGCACTGAAAATTGAGCTGGTGGTTCAATGCTGTGTGAGGGTGGTGCCTGCAGAAAGAATCCCTGCTGCTTTCTGGGTGTCTGACTCGTGCAGTTCTGAATGCTGCACCAAGAGGTTCTGCTGTGAGGGAGAATTCCCTTGCCCTGCCTTTTCAATATTCCCTTTGGAATAGGCTGTTTCCACCAAACTCCTTCCCAGACATAAACAACATAACCTGCCCTTGTCCAACACCAGTGAGGAGAACTGAGTTATGCTGGAGGCAGATTTATCACAGGGAATCTCTTGCCACCAGCACCTGAGCTCAGCAATTCCATTTTAATGATAACTTACACCTAATGGCTCAATGGCAGAATGGAGCATTGATGTTTTTCCATCCCAACCTGCAAATTACTGCATCATGACTCTCAGGTTGTGTCTCCAGTTTTTTATGACCAGACTTTTCCCCTTCTTTGCCACACTCTGCTGGTGCAGACGGGGATTCAGGAGGGCTGAGTGAGCTTTTAACCAGGCCATTGATGGAAATATTTCTGATTGCCTATTAATAGAACCTCTCTGCTGCCTCCTCCCCAAAGGCTGGTTACTGCTGGTGCTAACACACAACACTCAAAACTCAGTGATTGCTTGAAAATTACAGGTTTGGATGAGAACTCTGTTTCACTCAAGGATGTTTCATGTGGCACTGATCTAAAAAGAGCTGGGGTTTGTGACTGATCAGTGCTCTTAATTTTCCCACTTATTTTGCAGCTGCCTCTTTGAATAATTGGGGGTTGCAGGGCAGGCACATGGAGAAGGAGGGGATGAACCCCACCTGCCCTCGGTAAGCAGGGACTGAATTAAAACAGAAAGAAAGGGGAGAGGGAGAGAGAGCAAAGAAGCAAGAAAAGGAAAAACACTGAGATTAACTTTGGCCCCCATAAAGGAGCAGCTTTAGGAACGCTCGCCTTCCATCTATGTCAGAAATGAGCTGCACCTTCTGACCCACTGCTGGTATTTTTCATTCTGGAGAAGTTAACAACAAAACCAAACTAAAGCCCCCTCTGGCATTCTCAGCTCAGCTTCAAGGAATGGGATCCAGACAAACCGCTGGAGGGAAGGAAGGCTTTTGGATTCTGCATTTTATTTTATTAGGTGCAAGTGAGTTATTTTGATTATGTTGGCAAGAAGTGGGAAGAAAAAGCCTTATGGCAGCAGCTCTGTCCCCTCTCTGCCCACATGTGCACTCCCAGCACCACAGCCACAGGGTTTGGCCAGCAAAGGCTCGCAGAGGCCAACCTCCACCGTGCATCTGGGAGGCAGAAAAGCCTCTTTTTAAAAAAAAATGTATTTTAAATCAAAGCAGGAAGGGAAGGCAGGGAAAGGAAGGGGAGGAGCAAATCCCCCCAGTTTGGGGCATTGCCCTCGGGGTTTGGCATGAAGGAATGAATGAATGGCATTCTTTCCAGGCGGCCCTGGAGCTCAGTGTGTGGTGGGGACTGATGGGCAGGGGGCTCCAGGGACATCAGAGCTGCCCTGCTGGGTGGGGGGACCTGGGGTCATCCTCTGGCTGTCACTGGAGCTTTGGGTGAACACTGAGCTCTGCAACTCCCTCCTGGTGCTGCCTTCCCGAGGGAACAGAGAAACGGGAGCTCTGCCACTTCCCAATGTGTGCAGCAGAGTTGGAGTCATTTAAATTTTAATTTCTGCAAAGATCTCGAAGATGGGCCTCACTGCCTGCATGGGAATGCTGTGGGCAGGAATATATCGATATCAAAGGCTGATCCCAATGGGGAGTGATTAAAATGGATGGAAGAGATCAGAGGGAAACAGCCTTGCCAGGCTGAATGCCAGGAACACCAAACACAGGAAGGTAAAAGTGGTGCTTTGACCTCCCTGTCCAAAGGGCAGCCAGAGCCAGGGAAGATGAAGCTGTGGTGCTGCTCACAAGGGTTTCCTGTGTTGTTTTCCAAAGGATTTTAAAAGCTGTTTATTACTCACGTTCTCAAGACTGCTCTTGCTTCAGGAATCACTCAGATGTGCAGATCTCACACCAACAGCATCTCTCTCCTCTCCCTGACAGGGAAGCAGAAAAGAACCAAACTATATTTCTCCACAGTGAAACCAGTGATTATAAACTTCCAGAATTTAACAGCATCTGCCTCCCCTCTCAGCACCACTGAGGCAACTTAGATGGCTTTGAGACCTTGCAGAGAGCCAGAAACTCGGGGGACCAGCACTTCCCTTCCCTGACAGAGATCCTGTTCTCGATACAAACATCAACAGAGGAGCACAAAACCTGAGCTAGAATGGGTATGGAAATGGAAAAACACAGCTCGAGGAGGACTGTCCCCACAGAAGCTCTCGAGGGTCCCAAATTCAGCTGCAGCAAAAGCCTGCAGCGTGGCTGTGAGGCAGAGCCCTGCCCCAGCTGTTCAGCACATCAGGCAGGGCGTGCAGGCTCCCAGCCCCAGCTCTGATCACACCCCCAGCCCAGCAGAGGCTGCACGATCAGGATCAGGATCAGGATCAGGATCAGGATCAGGATCAGGATCAGGATCAGGATCAGGATCAGGATCAGGATCAGGAGCTGAGCAGAGCAGCTTCCCCTTCACCTGGGCTGGCCTGTGCAGCTGTGGTGGCACAGGGAAGGCAGCAGGGTCTCAGCTCCCCTTGCTGGATGCTGGGCAGGGTTGCAGCAGGAGGAACAGGAGTAGCTGGAATTCCTTAGGCTTCATCCAAGCCTACCTGCCCACAAAAAGAGCTTTGTGCCTTAAAGATCCTTGGAATGGAGCGATGGGACAGGCAGATCACACCTCCAGTGCATCCACACAATAAACCTTCCTGCCTCCAGCCCCCCATCAGGGTGGGTTTAGCAAAGAGCTGAGCCCTTCCCCACGGCCCCTGCAGTGTCTGGGACCAGGGAAACGCCTCCAGAGCCTGCCCCTGGGCTCTGAGCCTGGCAGCAGGGCTGCCTGCCCCTGATCTGCCAGCACGGGCATCCTGGATCGCCCGCTGGGCAACCTCTGGGGCAAAGCACTTGACCTGCAGGGGCAGCTCAGCCAGCTGGGCTGGAAAAGCACTTGGAACAAACCCTGGCACTGCAGAGACTTTGGCAAAACCAGAGCAGGGTTTTCCAAGGGCCAGGAGCTGCCAGCACTGCTGGGTGCAGCCCCCTCACTGAGGAGCACAGGAGTGACATCCTGCTTGTCCCCAGCCCTCTGCACACTGCAGAAACACCTCTGACAGCTTCAGTCTGAGCTCAGACGTTCGTGGTTTAAAGCACACCCAGCAGCCTTGGAGCAGGCAAGGCTCAGACCTCCACGGAGCACAGCTGCAGCAGGACTGAGCAGAGCTCTGGCTGTGTCAGTGAGAGGAGAACTCCCCATGTGTGTTACGGAAATCAGCTCCCACTCACTGCCTGTTTACTGGAACCTCTCTCAGCACCACGCACTTCTTTCCAAGAACAAGCAGAGGTCACCAAGTGCGTGGGCAGGGGGCCAAGGGGCACCCCGGCAGCACTGCTGGGTCAGAGGGGCACCCCTGCAGCACTGCTGGGTCAGAGGGGCACCCCTGCAGCACTGCTGGGTCAGAGGGGCTCCCCTGCAGCACTGCTGGGTCAGAGGGGCACCCCTGCAGCACTGCTGGGTCTCTGGGAGGGCAGGGGGCCCAGGGGCTCCCCTGCAGCACTGCTGGGTCAGAGGGGCTCACCGGCAGCACTGCTGGGTCTCTGGGAGCCTCTCGGGGCACAGCCCGTGCCAAAAGCAGCCCTGGCTGGGCACAGGGTGAGGAGCAGGCAGTGACAGCCCGGCTGCTCTCAGCACCGCGGCAGGAAATGGAAACAACGATCGCTCGGTGGCAGGAGGGGCGGCAGGGAGGGGAGGGAGCCCCGGGTGCCCCCACGCTGCTCCTGGGAAGGGCTCCCACCCCTCCCTGCAGCGCTGCGGCACCAAGCTCTCCCTGTCTGGCTCGGGCGTTCGGCCTGGGGGTAAATGAGCCATTAATTCCCTTAATGAGTGGTGCATTCCCGTCCTCTTCCAGGCTCGGGAGCTGCAGGGAAAGAACACCAAGTCCCAGCGGAGTTCCAGCTCCCAACACTGCTCCTGCCAGGCCCCCCAGGAGCCGAAGTGGCCTCAGCAGAGGCACTCAGTCCTGCCTGACCTATGCTACAAACACCGATTATAAAGTCGGCTTTTCACAGATATTCAGGTGAGTGTTGCACATCTAAGGTTGTTATTAATACATATCATGGGACTGGGGTTTTTTTCTGCTGCTGATATGAAGAATCTGCTGCGGCTATCCCAGCTCCATCACCGACCATCTGTAGGAATTACAGACCAAGGCCCAAATTAACACTGATCAGAAGAATTAATTAAAACCACAGACAAGAAACACGCCTGCTCTAAAAAGGCAGGACCAAGGAGTGACCATGCAAAACATCTCCTAAAAGCATGGAAATCAGTTCTTAGAGAAGTTTCAATATCCATATTTAATGGGGTGGGGGGTCTCTGGGACAGGTGTGCTCTTGGCCAGAGACACCCCGGCCTGGATTTTGCCTTATTGCCTTGTCCTTATTGTCTTTTATTCAACCTTTTCAATCCCCCCAGAAAGGTGAAGCTCGTTTTTCACACCTATGAATGAATGGAATGTCCCAGCATCTAACAGAGCCGTGTTCCCACTGACATCACCGGCTGCACACCCTCGGCTGCCTGAAGGAATTTAATGTATGTTTGTTTGGGGTTTTTAATGTCCATACTCTCACCTTATTACTCACAGCCACGCTTGGGTACATTTTAATTAGCTTATTACTTTTTATCTCAAAATACCTGCCTGGAAGAATAAAAATGTCTCAAAATATACACAAGCTTTTCAAAATCCCCAATGATTAAACTCCGTGCTGCTCCAGAATTTTATCAGAATTTTATGCTCAGGAATTTTATCGTGGTTATATTTCCTTTAGATTCATAGTTGCTTTCTGATCTGATTAATTCCCTTTCTTTCTTTCTGAATACTCAGGGAATTGTTGCATGTCCAAATGCTCTGGATTCTTCCTGACATCCACTGATTTATTTGGATCCCTGCCATTTATTACGGCAGAAAAGCTGAGAGAAGGGAGAGGGCTCCTCAGGTGTGCTCAGTTGAGACCTCTGCTCCCAGGATGACACCGAGGCACCAGAGAGCTCTGCTAAGGACACAGAGGTGGGGCAGAGGGATACCGGGATGTTCCCAAACCCCCTCGGGATGGGACCCTCAGCAGTGACACCCAGGCAGGACTCATCGTTTCCCCATCACTCTCTGCCCCTGAGAAAGCCTAAAGACAGAACACAAAACGTACCCGTACCAGAATGGAAAGGAACGAACCAAGAAAGGCATCAGCGACTACAAAAGGAGGAGCAGGAGGGTGGGGGCGTCCCCTCGGCGCTGCCAGCAGAGGCTCGGGGCTGTTGGAACCTCACTGGTGGCGAGGGCTCACATTTCTGGGGCTCTCGACACGGCCCTTGGCTCCAGGCAGAGAGCAGCTGCATCTCTGTTTGGATGGGCTTGCTTCCACGCAGGGAGGGCAGGGATTTCAGCAGAGCTGCCTTCCCCAGCTCCCCTGCCCCACCCGGGCCCGGGCTGATGCGATTCCCCATCCCAGGCTCCCTTCAGGGCACTCGGAGCCAGCCAGCAGCTGGGTCCCAGCTGAACCCACCCCGAACCCTTCTCCCAGCCGGGACTCGGGGCTGGAGCAGCAAACACCTCCCACACCTCCAGGGACAGTGCAAAGGTGGGGAGGATTTAGCCAGGATATCAAGAAATACCTCCCAACAATTCCCAGCACTCAAATGAAGGAAAATCCAACTTATCCATTAAATAAATGAGAGTTCATTCCAGGCAATGCCTGTGGAACAAATTGTGAACACCACGTCCTGTCAGTGCTCTTTGCTAATAGTGGCCAGCAATTAGCCTCAGCCATTCAGTCTGGATTTGGGGGTGGATTTTCCCTCGGGATCTGTATTTCTCAGGGATTACAGGCTGGAGCCACTCTCTGCCTCAGTGTCAACCCCACAAGCAGCTCTCGAGTGGCCCCAGGGCAGAGATGGGTAACTCAGGCACAGGGAGAACAACACGAAGCAGCGCCAGAGGAGCAGCAAACTGCTCCAGCAGAGCTGCTCTGAGATCCTGGCAGTGCTGCTGGGGTCGTGCCCCGTGCCCCAGACCCTGCTGAGCTCCTGGCACCCCCAGCCAGCCCTCAGGGCCCAACTGCAGGGCAGCACAGGATCTGAACGCTCAGGGGATGGAGCCTCTGTGCTCTGGGCGGGCAGCTGTGAGGGGAAGCAGAACACAAAAAAAGTCCTGCCCTGCTCTATTTTCCACTCACAGCCCCGACACTCTCGGTTTCAGTCACAGACTTCCCCTCTTCCCCCCAGCACTCCCCGGGGAGGACTCTCAGCCAGGGCTGGGGCAACCCCAACTGTCACCCAAACAAGAGTTCTGTCTGCTGCCTGCCCTTCTGTGTTTTCCTCCTTCACAGGCATCCTCTGTTCAGAGGAACCCCCTGTCCCCTCCCACGCTCTCGCCCGCACCATCTGGTTCTGCTTTGCACCGTGACGTGCTTCCTCTGGGGTTTATTTGCTTTTTTTAGCCAAACCTGAGAGAGGCAGAGAAATGCCCTGTTTGCTTTGGGGGTGAACCACCCACCCCTCAAACACGCTGACTTTATTTATTGGGGAGGTTTGATGTGGCGGGTTAGGGGAAGGTTGAGTTTTCATTTTGTTTTTGTTTTTTCCCCGTGAAGTTCATAAACGGGTTGCTCACAGCATCTGCTGAGATGATGAAAGGCTTTACGAGGCTGTAGATTGTGACAGCCATTACCAGGTGACAGGGCAGTGTGATCTGAGGGGCTGAGTGGGAGGGAGGACAGGGGGCACAGAGCACCTGGCCCTGGGATNGTTGCTCACAGCATCTGCTGAGATGATGAAAGGCTTTACGAGGCTGTAGATTGTGACAGCCATTACCAGGTGACAGGGCAGTGTGATCTGAGGGGCTGAGTGGGAGGGAGGACAGGGGGGCACAGAGCACCTGGCCCTGGCAGCCACTGTCACCCCATGCCTCAGTGTCCCCATGGCACCAACAGGGCTGACCCAGGCCTGTCCCTGGCACCAGGGCCTGGCTTCTGGCCAGGGCTTTGTACACAGAGCACTCTAGGGATGCTAAATATCCGTGGTGCTCACCCCCTGATGTGCTCAGCAGGCCCAGAGGGGCTGCCAGCTCAGGAACCCTCCCAGGTGAAGGGCATCCCGGGATGATCCCTCTGCTTTAGCAGAGATGAAGCCACAGTGAAGCCCCAGACAGAGCCTGTGCCAGGCTATTGCACTGAGCAGGGAAGAGAACCCAACCGTGCCAGCTCCCAGCCCAGCAGAGACACTCCTCCCCTCTGGAGAAATTCTTACCCTGCACAGGTGGGGCCACCTCCACCTGCAGCAGGAGCAGTGGTGCCACAGGCAGTGCATCCCTGCCCAGGGGATGCAGGATCCCTGCCCAGGGGATGCAGGATCCCTGCAGCCTTCCCCACCTGGTGATTGGCTTCATCACTTCCAGAGAGCTTCTCAAACTTCACCTGGGTCACAGCCACCGTGCCAGACGTGTGCCTGTGCTGCACAGCCCATTAATCCTCTTTGCTCCAGACTTGATTAAATTTAACATTAGGCTTGGATGAGTAATTTCATCCTGCAACACAATTCAAGGTGATAGATGAGACCACAAGCAGGTGATAACCCAGGCTTGTCCCTCCTCCTGCCACAGCAGAGCAGGCCAGGCTGCACAAGGAGATTTAGTGCTGCTCCAGAGTGGGGCTTGCCCTGGGGAGAGCCAGGGGATGAGGATTTCAGCTGGCACGGGAGGCCTGGCAGGAGGAAGGGGCACGGGCTGGGCTGGAGGGGTGGCAGAGCCAAGCCAGGCAGAGGGGCTGGCACTGCTGTTTGTCCCCACGGTGTCCCCTGGAGCAGCTCTGTGCCCACTCCTTGCCCTGCAGGGCCTCTCAGGGACACCTTGGGCAGGAGTGGGCCCGAGGCAGAGCTGCACAAGTGTGCTGTTGGAAACCCCCTCCAGCAGTGCACATTCCCCCCCAAATCCCAGCTCGGGGGTCACTCTGTAGCCCCCTCTCCTCCCCTGCTATGCAGCTGCAGTGCCCTGTGCCCGGGAGGGCTGGCACCCAGCTGGGTTCACATGTTCACAGCCCTCTGAAGAGGAGATGAAGATGTTCCCAAAAGCTACTGAGAGGCAGAGGAAGGCATCAGCAAAGCCCTGACAGGACCACCCAGCCTGGCAGCATTCTGGGCTGCACAGCCTCTGGCAGGAGGAGCTGGGAGCAGGGGGGAGGCCCCGCTGCCAGGAGCAGCTCCCCAAGGTTCACCTTGGCACGCTCTGCACGGGGGAGGCTGGAGGAGAAACCTCAGCCTGGCAAAACACACGGCCTGACCCACTGGGCAAGCACAGCTCCTGGCTCTGCTCCACCTCCAGAGCAGGGGGGACAGCAGCAAGAGCAGTATCAGAGGTTGGCAGAGCCTGGGATGCTGGGACAGAGGAGAGCCACCAAACAGTTAAAATGTAAACAACAAGAGGCAGGGAAGGCTGGAGGAGAGCCTGCAGAGAAGAGCAGGATCCACATATTGGGGATTCCAGGTCAGAGAGGCAGAATAATTCCCCCAGCAGGCACGGTGGCTGCAGGGCAGAGCTCTGTGCAGGGACAAGGGGTTAATGAGAAAGGACGAGAGAACAGCACAAATAAAATCAGAAATGACATTCTGGCCAACAGAGCATCTCCAGGCTGGGGAAAAACCCAGAGACCTCACTGGGTTCTATTTTCTGTCCTGCCTGGGGATGAGCTCTGGGCTGAAACTTCACCTTTAATCTCATTCCTGCATTTGAACAGAGCTGTGGTGCCACAGCCAGGGCTTATCCAAAAGCCTCTGGATGAACCCACAGTTCTGGAGAGTTGATCATCCCACAGACCCCAAACACGGGGCAGCAGATTCCCAGCTCAGGCACCTGCCCCAGACCCTTCCAAAGAGAAGTCACTGCTAGGCAATGCTGGATTCCACCTCCCAGGGAATTCCTGGGTGACCTTGGCAGTCCCTAAGTGCTCTGTGCCTCAGTTCTCCACCCATAACAAAGAGATCATTAAACAGCCATGAAATCACAGTGAAAGTTAATTAATTCAGCGTTCATGAGGTCCTGGTACATGAAGGGGAATGGCAGAGCACATCTGAACAGAACTATCACAGCCAGCCCCACATCCCACACAGAGTCGGGTGTGGCCGTGCAGCCAGGTTAATTAATTAATTAATTAATTACCACATCGCAGGTAATGAGGGGGTTACCCCGGGTGGAGCTCCCTCTCTTCCCCAGGGAGGATCAGCTCATTCGGGGGAGGTGGGAGATCCCTGCAGACACTCCAGGTGCATCCCGACCTGGCTCCATCAGAAATTCTGCTGGAGCTGGGACTGCCATGGCAGCGCTTGTTGCTCTTCTCAAGGAGAAATCTGCAGGGTTTGTGTTCCTGGCTGGGCTGTGTCTGGTGCAGGCACAGGGCACTCACTTATCCCAGTGAAACTGGAACTGGAGGAGGAAACACAGAATTGATTCAAGGGGCACAACCTGAGGATGCAGTAACCTCAGGACTGATTTTCTTTTTCCTTTTAGATCCTTACTCATAAAAGAAAAGGGAATGAAGGAAGGAGGGTGTTGTGGAATTCAAAACCATCCCGTTAATTACTGAGCCACTCTGGACACTGCAACAGGAGGTTGGGATTCCAGGGAGGTAGAATGAAACCAGGACAGTCCAGACAAGAAAAGCAAAATTCTCTCAGCATCCCTGAGAAAGACAATTGTCCCCTTTAATATGAAATTTGAGATATAACCTGTGTCATGAGAGTTTCAAACAGGAAACTGGAGTTGCTAATAAGGAAACATGAGAAGAAATGCACTTCCAATAAAGGTTCTCTAAAGCCAGGACACCTAAAGAAGCAGCAAGGAGGATGGGAGAAGGACTAGGAGCCCTGGGTCCCTTTAAAAGGCAGTTCAGCAATCCAGCACTGCCCATCCAGTGAGGCTGCCCCAAGGGAAGCAGCTCCCTGCTGACCGAGGAGCTGCTGCAAATTCTGCATGAGCCTTGCAAGCTCAAGAAATTCACCCCGGCCTCTTGCAAAGGAGTGAATTCAACCCTTGCACACCCAAGCAAAAGAATAGAGGATGCTAAGGGCTGTGTCTGGGGCTGGCTCACCTGCCAAGGTGAAAATTCCAAGGAAAATTCCAAGAACAAGGGATCAGCCACTGCACAGTGCTGGCAGGAGCAATGCCACCAGTGAGGGGTGGGACGTGTCCTTTGCATCCTTTCTCATGTTCTTTCAATGGACAGAGTTGTCCAGATGGAAAAGAATGGTGTGAATTCCACCTTACCTGAGGGAAAACACACCTCAGCTGCTGTCAACACCTGTGATTTATAACCCAAGCCTTTGGATATTTAGTGGGTTTCTCAAGGCCTGCACTCCTGGAGTCAAGTGCTGATGTCTGAGATCTGCATCTTTCTCACTCTCAAGGAGAGTTCCTGGCCCTGCAGTTGACAGAAAACTTTGAAAGCAGAACTGTTGGAATTTCAAAGTGAAGGAGTAAAACAGCAGAGCAACATAAACAAAGCGGAAGGAAACATTCTTCCAAATGTCTATGTTTAATTTTCCTGACTTTCATGCCAACCTCCAGGTTTTGGGTGCCTGACTCCTGAATATTGGAGCACTTCCAGCTGACAGCACAACAGCCTGGCACAGACATCAGAATCACCCAGTCCAGCAGCTGCCAAAAATGACAGGGAATGTTCACATTCCTCTTCTTTTTTTCTGAAGAGCAGAAGGAAAAGACAACCGAAGAAATGGACTCCAGGGATGCAGGAAATGCAGGGGTTGGACTGGGAAGCTCCTCTCCAGGTGGAGGCTGCACGCTCCATAATTGGATGCTGAAAAGCAACACTTTGGAGGGCTGCATTGGTTGGGGGTTTTTTTCAGAAGGAAATATTGACAGTGCCTGTCAGCAGCTTCCCAGAGGGGTGCAGTGTCAGAGCACATTAGCCTATTGGAAATGAAAAACCAGATGCAGAGTCTGAGGCCTGGGAGCAGCAAAGCTTCAGCAGCAGCCCAGGCTCTGTGAATGCTAATTCAGTTTAAAGGAACACTCCTGTGCTCTTTTCAGCAAACAGCTGTGGGGTTTAGTTCCCCTTTTAGCTCTTTGTAAGAGTAGTTTAGAAATAAATACTCCACGTGGAGATCTTTGGGGCAGATTTAGCCACTTCTTTAGATACAAAGGACTGAGAAACATGCTTAGCAGTATTTAGAAGAACATCGAAATGCAGGAAGTGCCTGACTCCTTTTGGCTTTAGGGGATTGTTCAGCCTGTAGGAATACTTCCACATTTCTGGCCTATTCTCTCATTTATCAGCCATATAGAGAAGTATCTGGATTTTCTCCAAAAGCAAAATCCACTCTCCAAACCTCACTGCTGTTTATTACACGTGACAAAGGAGTGGGAAGAGCACAGGCAGGACTGTGGAAGCCTGGAAGTGACAGGGATTTCTTCAGGGAGAAGCCCCACGAGGCAGGAAAGGACCTGCAGTGGTTGCCATTGCTCCCATCACACACAGAGCTGCACACCTGCCTCAAACTGACCAGGATGTCCTTAAGATAATCTGGATTTCTCCCACTGCACTGCCAGGGGAAGGTCCCCCTGGAACTGTCACCCTGAAGCCACAGAGAAGCATCTCCTCAATTCCAGCTGAGCTTCTCCCACCCAGCCTGTGCCCTGAGCCACCCGTGCTGGTGTTCAGCCTCGCTCACAGAGAGGTGTTCAAGGGGGCAGGAGGTGTTCAAGGGCTTCAAACCCTCCCTCCTGGCAGTAATATTCCATCCTGTCCCAGTACCCACCCTCAGCATGTGCCTGCAGAAATCCTATTTCCCCGTGACCCAGCACTGACAGGGAAGGAGGTGGAGATGTTTTGCCAGGTTTGCTTCCTTCCCCTGTGCCTCCTGCTGCTCCTGCCTGTCCTGCAGTGATGGATGGCTATTGGTTCTGGCTCCATCCCACGGAGAGATCTGTCACCTCATGCCAGGGAGAGGTGACAGCAAATCCATCAGCATGGAGACAGCACTCACTGGCAGACTGCTTTCAAGGCCACTGGGGACTGCATTCTTCTTTGCCTCCCACCTCTGGTTCCTCTCCTCCTGGAGAAGCAGCCAGTGGCAGCCTGGGCTTGCCTGGCACTGGTGGGACCGAGGCTGTCCAGCATTCTCCACCCCTGAGGGCAGCCAGCAGCAGCAGCAAAGAGCAGCTTCTCCTCTTGCTCTGCCTCTGCAAAGAAAGGGCCGTGCTGGTGACCTGGGATTGCTGCTGACACGGAGGTGACACCAAGTGCAAACTGGAGCCAGCAGTGCCCCATGTCCCCTGGACACCAACAAACACCTCTTGGTTTGACACTGGCAGAAGAGCCAGAGCTGCAACCTGCAGAACATCCCCGCTGCACACAGAGCAGGGCAGGCTGCCAAGCTGCCAGAGCTCCTGGCCACGGTCCCTGGGATCATCCTGCGGGAGATGGCTGGGGGAAACCCTGTGTGCAGCCCAGAGGAGCTGCAGGAGATGCCCTGCAGGTTCCAGGCCAGCACAGGGGACAGGCTGATTTATGGATCTCTGCAGATGGCAGGTTCCAGCCACAGGGCTTTGGCCCAGAATCCCAGAGCCTGCTGCTTCCTTAGAGGGGCTCTGCTGCACCACTGTGAACGTCCTGTAAAGTCAACTGCTTTGGCATTTTTATATTTTAAGTGCTGACCCCTCATCGATTCTGTTCAGTCTTTTAAATCTTTAATTTACTGACTTCTTTGGGTTTTAAACCTTGCCTGCAATTGCAGCTAATTAAAAAGCTCATTAGTTGGCATCCTGAGCTGATTCCCTGGGCTTTATGTACTGTACAGTTTGCCTCCTGAGAGTTTGAACCATGGCTGGGGCTGCTCAGCTTGTTTCCTACCTCCCCAGCTTTATGAGGTGTTCCATATTTTGGAAGACTGTTCCCCTTTCCCCTGATTTCGTTTTAAACCACCACTTGCTGCAGCCTGCAGGAAACTCAGAGCCATTCTGGCTATCCACAGTAGCTGTGTCACAGATTTATTTACAGCTGATCTTTCCCATCAGCCAGAGCTAAGACCTCCCCAGCCTTGCAGCCCCTTTTAAAAGGGGAATTGTGTGTAGACAACAAACATCCCAACCAGATTAATTCCCATCACTACATGCAGGGCTTGACTTCAGCTCAAACATGCTGTTTACATACCCAGTAGGAAATTCCATCCTCCTCAAAGACAAACACCAAGGGCTAAAGCCAGAGACGGAAAAAATGGGTCCTGATCTCACACACCACATTCAAAGACCCTACAATACAAATTCTAGAGCACCAAAATACATTTCTGAAGTAGACACAGGGTCACATTCATGTGTCTCATCCATAAGAATTTGCTCCCTAGACTCAGTTTAGGGATGGGTGGCTTCAAAGCCAGGAAACATTTTCCTGGTAATGTGATAAAACCACAGTCTGGGCCAATTCTGGTGGAAATCCTGCCAGAAGATGTAAGATTGGGAGCAGTCAAATTCATGCCTTGAACTCTGATGTGTCCAACCAACAGCACCAGGAAACTTCTCCTCAAACCCACACTATCAGCCCCAGTTTTTGTCTGGAAGATACAAGTGCAATTTTCATTCCAGTACGTGCTGCCACAGCCACGTCTCTCTGCCCGCCCTCACTTCCCACCTCCCTGCTCCCTTTTATCCCCAGCCCTCAGCCTTTGCAGCTTGTCACAGCCAGCCTCTGTCAGGGCACTCTCATGGCAGCAGGGCCCCAAATGGAAACTGGAATATGGAGCAGCTCCCTCACAAACTCCCCTTCTCCTCCCCTCCCCTTCCTTGTCACCATCTGGCTGCTCTGCCTTCCAACAAATCCAGCAGCTCTGCTCCCTGCCTGGGGAAGCTCCTGCTTTTAACTGTGCTGCAGAGCCCAAAACGTGGTTCCAGAGCCTGTTCCAGGGAAGGTCTGCACACACAAGTTACAGAGGAAGCTGTGATTACAGAGTGGAGGTTTGGGAGCAGCTGAGCTGCCCCAGCCCCGGCTGCTGCAGGAATGTGTTAAAGCCCATCTGGGAAGGCCCAGGCCTCCTGCTTCCTGCTGCCTCTGCCTGCCAGGAGAGCCAGCAGGGGTGGCAGGAGCTGGGACCAGAGCTAGGCTGGAGCACAGGCGGCTGGGATTGGCTTTGGCAGCAGCTCAGCCCTCGTGTTTTCATTTTACGAGGTCAAAACCAAACCCACCTCTGGTTTGGGGTTTGCGTCCATGCCTACAGAAACAGGAGAGGATTTCAGCCCTGGCAAACCCCAGCTTCCCCACACACACCCCACACACATCCCTGCCTTCCCAGCTCGCTGGCTTGTGACCAGCAACAGCTAAAATAGCCACCTCCTCCTTCCCTAATCCCTGCCTTGCTCTTAGACTGGAAATAGAATGAAGTAAAGCCAAGCAGACCGAGTCCATCCTCAGAGCAGCCCAGCAGGGCTGGCATAGTCCAGCCAAGGAATGTGGCAGTGGGAAAGGCAAGCCCAGCAGACTGGAGCAACAGGGAGGGGATGCTCAGGTGAGACAACAGCCAGAGAACACAGAACTGCCCTCCAAAGGGTGCCAGAATGGAAGTGCTCAGGCAGGGAATAACAGCACCTGGATCACAGTGTAAATACCAGGGAATGTCAGAGTGGGGTTTGGTTCTAGAGAGGATCGTGCTGTCTCCTGCCCTCTATGTCCTCCTTACTGACCCTACAATCCCACAAACCAAGGCCAGCATCCTCTCCCCTTCAAACACGCCTGGTTTTGGTCCTACAGGTGCCTCCCCCAGCCTGTTTCCTCATCTCTGAGGGTCCAACTGCTGCAAAGGCACCCCTGGGGCTGCCTCCCCTCTGCTCTTGTTTGAGGTGCTGCACTGGACTGAGACCCAGAGGAACAGGACTGCAGGAGCTGGGTGAGACAGGAGGTTGGACTCAGAAACCTGAGTGGATTCCCAGCAGTGAAATGCAGGATCTGTCAGAAGGGAGGAACCCAGGGTGGGAACAGCAGAAAGCACGGCTCAGGGCTGAGCTGGCTCTGGCTCAGGGAGCCAGGGCTGGAAGCAGGAATCAGGCTGGAAGCACATGATGTTTGTCAGAGCCTGGGGCTGCAGCAGCAGCAGATGTTATGGGTCAGGACTGAGGTCTCTGGCAAAGCCCAGCTGACCAGGGACACAAGTTTATCCAGGGCTTCTTCACGTGTTATCTGGCCACAGCCACACTGCTGAGCCTCTGGGTCTCCTCATCACCAGGAGCAGCCCTGTCTCTTGTTTTCCAGGAGAAAAATCCCAGCTAAAAATCCCTGCTTTGCCATGGAGATGGTGCAGGGCTTGCAAAGTCTCCCCTGGAGATGCACAGCCAAGG
Source organism: Polioptila caerulea (assembly GCA_013397295.1). Classification (NCBI taxonomy): domain Eukaryota; kingdom Metazoa; phylum Chordata; class Aves; order Passeriformes; family Certhiidae; genus Polioptila; species Polioptila caerulea. The sequence goes on along the minus strand of VYXF01012137.1, from coordinate 62,968 downwards.
AAACCCCTTTAGCTTCCCCTGCTGCTGCAGGGCTCTAGGGGAGCTCAGGAGGGGTTGATGGATGGACCCCTGAAGATGCTTTGGGATGCAGCCCCTCTGCCCTGCCCCTCAGCAGAGCCCCTCTCCAGCAAACTCTCTGTGCCCCCTGGAGCTGGGGGATGATTTCTGTCTCCACCTCAAGGCCCAGATGCTTCTGAGTGTTGCAATATTTGTTCAGCATTTCTGCCACCCTCCCCTCCCAGCCCCAGAGGGAGGGTGCAGATGGACCTGCCCAGGCACCCTCTGCTCCAGCCAGGCACATTTGTCAGCAGGACTCTGCCATCATCCCCTGACAGCTGATCCAGGCAGCCCCAGGCCTCACACAGAAGGAGTGTGAGGCTTTTAGGGAAGGAGCGAGTGCTTTTCAGCCGTGCCACCTTGTGCCAGTGCTGGTGACAGCAGCCCAGCAGCCAGGCCCATTCCAGGGGCACTGCCAGGGCAGGAGGAGGATGGCAG
>VYXF01012137.1:42306-55700 GCA_013397295.1 Polioptila caerulea | reverse complement strand
ATGGTCAGTGCCAGGTCAGTGTCCCATGGTCAGTACTGGGTCAGTACCAGGTCAGTGCCCAGGACAGTGCCCACTCTCCAATCACACTGAGGGCTGCACTCAGGACAGTTGTTCAGCTCAGCCTCCTCAATCCCCGGGCACGATGTCCCCTGGCACTTGCTGTCCTTCCCCTCCTGCCCCCAGGGTGGACAGGGACTCTCCCTGCCCAGGGCCAGCACTCAGTAGCCAGAGGCCTCCTAAAGGCAGCTTTGCCAAGCCCCTGCAGCCCAGCTGGGCACAGGAATGCATGCCAGGGCCATCAGCCAACAGCTCATGTTTACTTATTTGCACTCTTGTAAATAAAAACCAGCCAGACGAGCCCTGGGGGCCCAGCCAGGCACGGAGGGTCTGTTCTGGCACGGTGAGAATGCACTGGGCAGTGTGCAGGAGCACTGCACGGGCAGGGTGTCAGACTGCTGGTTACAGGGAGGAATCCCACTCCAGCACAGAGCCGAGCTGCCTGTTCACCATTCCTCAGCCAGTAAAAGGTATCTCTGCGAGAGCCCTGAGCCATTACACAGAACAAGCAGTAACGGAAGGAGGACGAGCCCAGATGTGTGCCTTAAAATGTCACGGTGCAGGCTCAGCTGCTCCTCCGTGGTGTCCCGGAGAGCAGCGCTGTGACCGAGGTGTGACCGCGGCCTGTGAACGAGCTGTGTGACCGCGCTGAGCCTCAGCCCATCCCACCTGCAGGGGGATGCTGTGAGCGCGGCCCTCCATCACTGCCGGGGAATCCAGCTGCAGGGGACGGGTCACTGCCGAGCAGGGGCTGCCACGGCTCAGCCGCAGCACAGAACAGCACTCGAGAGGCTCCAGCATTCTCTCACCGCCTCCTCCAGGCTCCACAGCACCAGGGGCCACATGCACAGCACGGAACTGCAGGGCAGAACAGAAGGTGTAAATAACCCCAGCAGCCAAGGTTCAAATCGCACTGAAATTACGGCACTGCAGTTACAAATCCTGGAGCCACTGGGATCCAAGGCTCTCAAAACCTTTTACTAAGTTCTCTTCAATCTCTATTGCATAAATAGTGGAAATCCATCTGTTCGAAGCTCTTTTGAAAGAACAGAACTGTAATTTAGAGCCAGTAGGAAGCTCTACCCCTGCTCTGTACACAGGGAAGCCAAGGTACAGCACCAGCAGCCCTGGGAGTGGCGGCAGAACCGAACTGCAGCTGGGCAGATTGGCAGAGCCATCGCCCAGCCCTGGGGGACAGATTTACCCCTCAATGGGCCATTAAGTAATTGGTCACGAATGCCAAACTGCTGCTGCAGAGAAATAAAAGCCTGGAGTTTCGGGCAGGATTACACAACCGAGGGCAGAGCAGTTTGAGTTGCCATCAACACCTGCCAGAACACACTCCCGTCAGCCCAAACTGTCCAAATCTAAAGGAAATGAAATACGGGCCGTGCTCATGGGTGCTGCTGGCAGGAGATGCACATACAGCGTTCACACTTTAACGTGGAATACACGATATGTTTAAAAAAAGCAGTTTTGCAGTTTGGTGTGGCCGCTCCTACCAGCGTTCCCTTTGCAGCAGACAGGAGGGGTGGGGTTGGAGAACGCCAAGCTTTGCCCAAGATGGCCAAGCAGGTGTCTCTGCCCTCGGGTGACTCAGGAAATCGCTATTTGTGTCAGGGACTTTGTGCTGATCTCCTTTACTCCACCCCAACCCCATCTGAGCCTGTCCCAGGCTCAGGGAGGAGCATCGGGACTCCTGTCCCATCTCCTCCTGTCCCACAGCTGAGGCACCTTCGTTCTTCCCACCCTCAAGGCCCCAAATTGCTCCTCCCAAGCAGACCCACACGATTCCTTTTCCTTCTCCTTTCCGCTCCCTATTTCTCACTCCATCTGACACACCTGCTTGGAAAACAAACGCGGTCCTACCAGCCCAGAACAATATATTTCAAATAAGCATATAAAAGACCTTTTATTGGCATGAATAAATTGATTGGGACCATTACTTTGTAGCTGCTTCCCACAGAAAAAGCCTCTCAAAGGCAGCCCGAGGCAGGGCAGCAACATTTACATTTAGATGAAGGCATTTCTGTCACAACACCTCCCAACAGTTTCTGGCCCCGGGTACTGTCTCCAGAAGAAATCAGTGAAGCCAAGGAGCTTGGCTTTAAATAACACAGAAGGGAAAGGGAGAATTTGTTTCTGCAATCCACTGAACGTAGTCTGGAATCACACAACCTGCAGCAAAGGAACCTGAAAGCAGAGTGGAGTCCTTTCAGTGTGCCCCTTTGCTCCTGTGCTGCTGAGCGTCCTGTGGCACCTCTTCAAACTCTGCAGCTGCTGTCCATTTTATTTAAAACACTGCTGCTGATTTCTGCTTTATTTAAAACACTGCTGCTGATCTCCATTTTATTTAAAACACTGCTGCTGCTGTCCATTTTATTTGCCACTCCATAAAGAGCACTAAGCTGTGAAGGAGTGAACTGGAGGGAAGGATAAAAGTGACAGCTGGATGACACTAAAACAATCCAACTCAGAGGAAGGAAAAACCCACCAAGGGGTTTTGAAAGCTCCAATTCAGCCACGTTACCAGGGCAAGAGCAGCAGATTCCTCGTCACTGCCCAGACTTTGCAATGGAGGCTCATTCCAAGACGCTGCAAGGCCGGAGAAATCTCCATCCTCCACATCTGACTAACAGCCTGTCCCAGCAGAACCAGCGCCCCGGGCAAAGCGAACACAGCTCCCCTGGATCACACCGAGCTTCCCAAGGCCAGCCCATCCATTTAGCCCTGATTTCTCCCCCAAGCTCCCCGCGCAGGGAGCTCAGCCCCGCAGCCACAGGAGGGTTCCCAAGCAGCGCCTCCGCAGAGAACGCTCCTTGCTGCTGACATTGCCACCGGTAAGGACACGGGACAAATATTTAACGAGCTAACAAATGGTGAAACGGAATTGCAGCAGGACTCAGAAACCTGAAAGACACGACAAAGTCACCCAGAGCAACAGAACAGGCTACAGGACCAATCACTTCAATCTTTCCACATCTTTGACAGCTGCACTCCTGTGCTACCCAAGGGTGCCTCGGTGCTTGGGAAAGCTCTGCATTAATATTAACAAACAGCAGAGTTATTTGTGCTTACCATGAAGCTGGGCTTCATTTAATGCCCTCAAATTTACATACTCTAAAAACCTGAAATGCGTAAAACAACAATCAAATCCCGTCCTGGGTGTGACTCCTACCTGCCAAGTGTCCTCCGCTCATTAAATGCTATTTTCATGGTGTCTTTTCCTGAGCCTTTCCCATTACTCATCTGACCAGAAAATGATCAATATTTATTGAGAAGACTCATTTCTCTCACTTGTGAGGCCCAAGGAAGACATGCTCATGTTGTGTCAGAAACCTGCTCTGCACCAAAGGTGACCATTCTAGAATTCAGTTTTGTAAAAACCTCTGAGAGATCACGCAGATAAGATTTTTTTTTAATGCCAAATTCCTTCACTAGATATTTCTCTAGGGAGAAAGGGGGAAAGAGTAGCTGAATTTGCAGGGGCCAAGTTACCACTTCTACAGAGATCAGCACTTACAAAGAACAAAAAAATAACCTGGTTATATTGTCCACGTGGGATCTGTGGTTCGCATTACGTTGCTTTTATCTTTTGCTCCAGTTTGGTTTTGCAAAGTCAACACCAGGAGAAAAATCAGCTTTAATTAAAGAAGGACACGAGCAGCACAGCAGATTGCCAAGGCCGGCTTGGACACGCAGGGTCCCCTCAAAGGCTCTTCCCTCCTTCAGATGCCGCTCCTGACCCCTGAGGGTGCGAACCCACCCTAGGGACGGAGCCAGCACAGGCCCGGCGGGGCGGCCTCAGCCTCACCTGCCCCACAGGAGCACAGGGGACGGGAAACACCCGGGATTTTGTGCAGGAGCAGCTGCCTGGGACAGCGGGACGAGCACTTGTGCAGCCACACGGACAGAGAACAAAAAGCCCCTGGGTGAGGGCGTGGGCTGGCCCGGGGACACCACCAGGGGAGGCGGGATGGAGGAGCACTGAGGCACAGCGAGCCCCGAAGTTCTCTCTGGCTGCCCCCAATCCCCCCACCGCCCTCCTGTCACCTTTTCCCACAGCAGGAAGAAGACGAGCAGACCTCACCTCAGGGCGGCCCTCGGCTCTTCCAGAACCTTCTGGACTCCCTCAGGCGCTGGGCCCCGCCCTCCCCTCAGCTGTGGCCCCGCCGCCTCGGGGCCCCGCCCTGCCCTCAGCTTCCCCAGAGCGGCTTCGGGGCCTCCAAAACACCAAAATGTCCCTACAAACAAAACCTGAGCGGCCTCGCCTCCTTACCTGGCACTGGCATCCCTCACACCACCTGCCTTTCTCACCTTTGCTCCGTAACAGGCACTGGAATGCCTCACAACACCTGAGAAATCCCTCCTCTCCTGGCTTTGCCGCCTCTTCCCTCCTCAGTGGGTGCTGCAATCCCTCAATGAACCCGGATTTTGGCTTTCCCGCCTCTCCTTGTCACCAGGCACGGGACCCCTCACACCACCTGCCTTTCTCACCTTTGCTCCGTAACAGGCACTGGAATGCCTCACAACACCTGAGAAATCCCTCCTCTCCTGGCTTTGCCGCCTCTTCCCTCCTCAGTGGGTGCTGCAATCCCTCAATGAACCCGGATTTTGGCTTTCCCGCCTCTCCTTGTCACCAGGCACAGGACATTGGTATCCTCACACCACCTGCCTTTCCCTCGTCTCCTCGTTAAACCCCTGAACCAATGCAGGTGGAAAAGCAAGGCCCTGCCCGTGGTGGGGGCTGGAACGAGATGGTCTCTGAGACCCAGCCCATTCCAGGGAATTCCAGGGAATTCTGAGGGGGATCCTCGGCCCGGGAAGGATCAAACCCCACCGGTGCTGTTGGAGCCCTCACGGGAACTCTGGCAGCACGCAGGTGACAAAGCCATAGAGCTGATGGCTTCTAGCTCTCACCCTGCCACGGAATTCGCACAAAACCCACAATTTAACAACTGCATTGTTCAATTTACCCAGAGGCAAAAGTCCTCGTCGGCCTCGTCCCGTGGAATTCATCATTTTACAACCTAGAACCTGTTAAGGACAGGGCAGCCTGAGCCCACTCAAGTTCTACACTGAGCACAAGGAATTCAAAAAGAAATGTCAAAATAAATAGCATAGGCTGGGGAAAAGCACTTTCAGAAGCTATTTCCAGCAGACAAGAGCTGACCTTCCCCTCAGAAAATGCCACGGGGTATGAATAGAGCAGCCTCTTACAGTTTGTGATGAAGCCTGCCCTGAGCTCACCCAGCACAGGACACTCGTCTCACTGTGCCCAGAGCAACAATTCCCCGATCTGGAGTCAAAGCATCTATTTCTGAGCAATCACACAGCAGAGGCAGAGCCAGAGGGAGCCTTGCACCCCGCCCTGACAAACCAAAGCTGTCTGTGCCACCCCAGCAGGTCTGCGAGTTCTGCTACTCACCAGTGACCCCGGCACTGCAGAGCCCGCGGAGCCACCACAGCTGACACCGATGTGAGTTACGGAATTCAAAGGCAAATTCCAGCCTTTCGGAGGACAACGAGCACACAATGAGTTACTGTGTGTCTCCCTCCCGGCAGTTACCCCGTTGGAAGGTGGCTCTTGGCAGCGCTGGATCAGCTGTGTTCAACACGGTTCTACTGGCACAAGTAACATCTCTCAGGGAAAACAGTTCCCCAAAAATGCAGCTACTGGGGTGTACACAGTGTATTACACTGGGAATGGAGCAGCAATGGGACTCAAGGACGCAGAACTGCAACTGGACACGACGTTGGTGTTTGTGTACTGTGTATTAAAAACGGAATTATCTCCAAGAGGGAAAACATAAAGCCAAGAAAAGACAGGTTTGAAGCAGACAAGGTGGCCATGCCAGCACCCCACACGATCCCAGGTGAAAGCAGCTCCTCTCCCACTAACAACAATCAAGAGACACATTTCACTTGCAGGCAAAACCTGGCTGCTGTAGTGTAGCTTGGTTTTATTTATGTCCACAAATATTTCAAAAAAATTACAAAATACTCAAATGGAGAGAACACAGAAGTCACGATTTCTGGGTTTCTACTCTGTTTACACTGTGTTATCCCATGGCAAACTACTCATATATACATTAAGCTTCAAGATATATATAAATGTAGCAGTCAGAATGTACACTCTGCTTTAACGGTGCAGTGAAACAAGCTCAACCATGACGACATAGAACAAGAGAGACGTTTCAAAAACACTAAAGCAAAATTTAAAAATCAACTTTTGGAACAGAGAAAAAATAAGAGAGATTTCTTGAAAGGAAATCAAAAGGTCTGGGTTGTTTTTTCAACAGGGCATCGAACACCGAGATGGCTTCAGAGGCCACTGCAGGTAAAGTTGTAGTTAATCACTGAGCTAAAATGGAAGAATTTCAGTGCTTATTAACGAATGATGTGAACAAAAAAGCTCCCATGAATTATTAGAATGCTGTTCCGGGAAAAAAAATCAACAAACAGCTTTGGAACAGACTGCAACTTCAGCTGAAAATGAAATAATACAGAGAGGAGCAGTGGAGGGAATTAGCTTTTCCTTTTTCTGAAGGACTATGGCTAAAAAACAGCAAAAGAAGGGTCAGAAGAAATGGCTGAAGTGGCTGAACTCTCCCAAACTCCCCAATTCCACATGGTAAAACAAAAGGAGGGGAGAGATGGAACTGAAATGTGCCTGATGAGACCTTCAGAGCAAAGGGAGGCACTCTGTGCTGAGCAGGCCCATCCTCCTCTCCTGGCTGCTCAGCCAGAGCAAAACCAACCCCTGCTCCCTAAGGAAACCTTCCAGCCCATCACTGCCCCGACTCTGCACTGACCTGGGGCTCCCTGACAAACACAGGCTGCCCCTCCCAGCGCCTTCAGCCGGAGTTAAACCCGGCAGGGCTGGGTACAGCCCACGGCAGGGCCGGGTACAGCCCACGGCAGGGCTCCAGCACGGGAAATGTGCACTGGAGCACGGGGAAAGGGAAAACCAGCGGGAAAATCCCCCTGCTGTCCCCTCTGCTCTTGCCTCAGTGGGCCGGGAACAGTGTGAATTGGTGAATTGTCTGCCAGCAGCTCTGGGCTGAGCAGCAGGAGGGACACGAGCACTGTGCCTGCAGCTGATGAACTACAACTTTATCTGAGTGGCTCCCAACAGTCCTAGGACACAACCATCACACTGAACAGGCTACAACAGCAGAGAGAGCACTCGTGAGTGGAGAGAGAGAACGGGGGAGTTGTGCACCAGCACACAATAATGACCTGCAGGTTCAGATGTCCATTGGTCGCGTCACCCTCTGCTCCAGCAAAGAAAAACTGGGGCAAAAACCCTTTCCAAGGTGCCTGGGAAGCAGGGCTGTCTCCACTAATGCTCCCTGGGTATTCTGTGCTCTCCCCACCCTGGTGCCAAGAGCAGTCACCTGCAGGACTGTGGGCTGGCAGGCTGGAAATGGCACTGTCCATGGATCCTGCTCATCCCAGAGCAGTTCCTGAGGGACACACCACTGGTGGCAGCTGAACTGATTTCTGCTTAGAAAAACCCCAACTTAAAGAGAACACCAGGCTGGTCTTTGCAAAATGAACTCCGAGTTGGCGAGTCCACTTTTCTTAAGAAAGCAGAGAGGAGGCAGGAGAGGCACGTCCTGCCAAAGCAGGCACGGGCAAACAAAACCCTGGCTGCACTCCTCTGAGCCATGGAACATCTTTAAAAAGAGGTTTTCAGAACAGATTATTTCTCTGAACTTTCTGCCCAAAGTCTAAACCCAATGGAGCTAGATGAAGTTCCAAAAGGTCACAGGAAAGAAGAGTTTAATGGCCACACTGAAAATGAAAGTGGCATCAAAAGGGCCAGCGGGGTCCAAGGGACATCTGAGCTGCTGAGAAACCCAACTCAACAAAATCAGCTGCAGAACAGAGAGATGGAACACGAACAAAAACCCCCAAACAACCAAACCAACCAAAAACCAAGAACAGAAACAGTCATTTGCAACATTATCCCTGCAAATCCCTTTAATGCTTATTGTTGATATCAAACCAAATTTCAAGCTTTTACCCATTTGAAATTATTGATACCCATCATTCCCTTTAATTAAAGGGATAATTATATATATATATTTTATTAAAAAATCAACTCTGTATTCTGTCAATACCAGGTAGGAATTCACAATTTGTGATGTTACTGAAAATCAAGATAAACGTTTCTGGAGTTTGTTTTGTTTTGTTTCTCCCCTCTACCCAAAAAAAGTTATTTACAGACTTAAAAAGCCATGCTGCAGAACTGAGCTCTCTTTAAAATTATGAAGATTTCCTACAATGTATTAAAATAAAAGTAGATTTTTTTTATTATTATAGCACTTGGATTCAGAGCTTGTTATGTCACCTACTTGCAATCCTTGTTTTTTTTTTCATTACCTATAGATGCATTGAGTGTCCCTTCACGCACAGTGACTTGTGTTGTGAACCTGATTCTAGCACCTACTGAAAACAAACTAGTAAGAAAAGAAAAAAAAAAAAAAAAAACCAAGATTGCAGGAAGTTCTCTGAATATTCCACACAGTCCTGTATTTCCAATAGGCTTCTGAATACGTTTTCATGCAGGGAGACCCACACCAGTCTTGAGAAATCTTCTCTACAAATGAACACTATGCTGATAAGTCTCTACTTGTTGGGTGGTTGCTTCTGCTTTAAATATATAAAGAAATCTTTATAAGATATTCTTTTCCTTTTGTAGCTCTTCTCGTATGTAAAAATGTTCCACTCCTTCCCAAGGACTGGGGTTTCCATAGCCAGCGTTACAAATAAATAATTTATTACAACTGTTTGTCGCCTTCTTTTTTCAGTCGGCTGCAAGAGAAAGAGAACTCGATTTAACACAACAAAGGAGGTGTGAGGCACAGGACACTGCCCTGCCCTGAGGCTGGGAGCTCTGAGCACCACCCCGGGCACTGCCCTGGCACCGCACAGGGCATGGACGGGTGACAGCCCCTGGAACCGCGCTGGTGCCACAGGGGCAGGCCCCAGTGCCACCCCCACGGAGCATTCCCGGCAGAAACAGCCCCGTGACCCCTCCAGGCGTGCTCAGCCTGCACTGCTGGGACCCTCCCAGGCACACCCTGCAACTCCCTGCTGCACCCTGCAACTCCCTGAATCCCTCCCGTCCCCCAAAAAGCTCTGCCCACCCTCCGCTGTTCTCGAGGAAGAGTTGTGGAAGCAGAATCGCACTGAATATCCCAATAAAAACCCCAATCAGAGGGGATTCTGCAGCAGGACACTCAACTGCTCTCACCCTGTGCCAGTCATTTGGACCTCACTTCCCACCTGCCCCAGCAGGGCACAGCTTCACCTGCGACTGCATCAGGGCTCAGCACACAGCGAGAGAGGCGAAAATTCAGTGGAATGAAGAAGGAATGTGAGGAGAGATGATGAATTCTCAGGTGCCCAAAAGCCTTCAGGGCAGTCTCACCTGTAATAATCTTCCTGACTGGGTAGGTGCCCACCGTGCATGTGAGGGTGCCCGTGCAACCACTGCTGCTCCATTGCCAGTCTTTGCAGCTCTGCGGACTGGGCGTGCATGGCCTGCAGCTGGTGTGCTGCTGACATGGGAGGTGGAATGGCACCAGGCAGATCCCGGGGGTAGGGAGTACCTGGGGGACAGAGACCACTTTTACTCTCTTGTTTCCTTCTTGTTCATCCCAACAAGCCACCACAACCACCCAAAGTGACAGCTCAGCTCCCCACACTGAGAAATGCTGAAGCCCACAGCAAAAGGTGACATTTGAGGTCAAGGCCAAGCCTTGCAAAGGACCATAAAATGCTCTCACCAAAGACTGGATGTCGGAGCATTTCATGCTCGTGAGGTGGCTGCCCTAGCAATGGGTTGGGGATGGTCCCAGGTGGGTAGGGAAAACGTGCCAGGTGGGGTCCAGCTGCTAAAGGATCCACCAGTGGATGAACAGGTCCTGCTGAGCCTGAGAGAGAAGGAGAGAAAGCGTCCATCAGCTGCCTGGGGGCTGCAGAGAACTGCTGGGGAAGGAACACAGAGGCAGAACACTCCCCTCAGCTACTGCACAGCAGAAACGTGGGGTCATTTTACCCCCTGTTCATCCCCAGGGTCAGGAGACACAGGGGCTGTAACAGCCTTGAGCACCAGGGCAGCCACGGGGAGCAGGAACCACCCAAGAGCCCCTCACTGGGTTTGAATCTGGCAGGACACAAAGCCAAATGACTTCTGAAACACAGAGACACTTGGCAGGGGATTGACTTGGCTGTGCCTGCACGAGCCTCCCTCTGGACTGGGAGGGACAATGGACAAGCCATGTTTTTGTGCAGAACAAGTACCTGGGGAGCATCCAGACTTACCTGCACAGAGGTGCTCAGTGACTGGCTCACCTGGCAACAGAATCCTTGTACAGACACGGCCTAGGTCAAATTTCCTCTGCTGTCAGGGGCTTTGCAAACCTGCCTGCAACTGAGCCCAGCTGTGATTTCTGCAGTGAGCCTCAGCAGCTTCAGGAATGCTGATATCCAGCACTGCCACCTCCCACCTGCAACCCCCCAGCCCTCCAGAACCTCACAGCACCCTGCTGCTTTCCCTGCTGTACAACCTGGCTTCTGCAGCAGCACTCACATTCCTTCCAACTCCAAAAGTGAGTGTCCCAGCACATTTCATGGACACTCTGCTCCAAAGAAGGCTACATTTTGTTCGTACAAACACTGCATGAGTAGCTGGACACCAGAACCTGCATTTTTTAAGTACTCTGACTTTTCCCCCTCCCCTTACTTGACAGCTGCAGCACCTGGTGCTGGATTGCCATGTTCTCTCCAGCCTGTCACCAGAAAATGTGAACATTTCTGCTAAGAGCCTGATCTCCAGGACTCCAGCCCTCTAGAGCAGTAACCACGTATTTGCTTCAGAAATGGGCAAACTCATTTCTGACACTATTAATTATCACAGCTGTAAGGTGCTGCTCTAGGACAGCAGTACTTTAAAAACCCAACCCACAACGAACCAGCAAACACCTTTCACAGTGAGAGTCTGGAAGGAAGATCACCGTGGTGTTACCCTCCTGCACCACTCCCACAAAAATTAACTGCATTTTAGTGATCACAACCTTACACAGCACAGAACCACCACACACATGGAGACGGGGATTTTGCTAGCTCAGTTCCAGGCTCAGAGTTCCGAGCGGCTCCCTACGGCAGTGCCCAGCTCCCGGGGCTCACCTTGGTGTAGGGGGTCCTGCTGGTGTAGGTGTAGATGCGAGTGTATGTGTGAGTGTTGGTGGTGGTGGGGGGTGACGTTGAACATCTGCAGCCGCGCCAGGGGGTCGTTGGTGAGCGAGGCCATGCGCTCGGCGTGGATGCGCTCGGCCGCCAGCCTGTCCGGGTAGCTCATCTCCGGCCGCAGCTGCGGCCCCGCCAGCGCCAGTCTCTCCCTCTCCAGGGGGTTCAGCCCCGGGTGGAAGGAGGCGAAGGGGTGAGGCCCCGCCGTGGGTGGGATAGTCAGTGCCCCGTGCCTGGCGAAATGCTCCATGGGGTTGGTGGCCGGGTGCAGCGCGTCCAGCTCCGGGGGCTTCACCTCGAAGCCGGGCTTCATCCTCTCGCGCAGCTCCCGCTCGCGGATCTCGCGCTCGCGGATCTCGCGCTCGCGCAGCTCCCGCTCGCGGATGGTGGGGTCCACGTTGTAGAGGCCGGGCATGTGGTAGGCCAGCAGCGGGTCCGTGGGGTTGAGGGGCACGAAGAAGGGGTGGTTGCGGTTGGTCGGGGACATGACGTGTGGCCGCGCGTACTCGCTCAGCGTCCGTAGCGCCGGCGTGTCCGGCCCGATGTAGGGGGGCACGGCCGCGATGGTGGTCGGGGGGGGCTCGAAGGAAGGCCTCATGTGGGCCGGCCCGCTGAGCTGGGACTCGCCGAGACGGCCCTCGTGGGAGGAGCTGGACACCTTCTGCTGCACACAACGGGAGAGGATCTCAGTCAACGCACTGGCTTAGAGCGCCTCACACACACAGACACCTCCCCGCCGTCTCCAGCCCCTTTACCAGGGGACAGCACTCGTGCGCCTGCACAGTAGTGCCAGGGACACAAAGGCACTCACTGTACCTGCACAGTGCTCTCCTACTGCAAGGTACACGTCAACACTTGGCCCAGTTCTACCCAGCTGCTCTGGCTTCCCACAGGACCAGACAGGGGCAGAAACTCCCCATTTCCTTTAAGGAGAGGACAGGCCCGGGCAGGTCCGAGGTGCTCAGAGCAGGCTGGATTTCAGACCACACACACCGCTCCATGCTCAGAGACCCCTGACCCCTGGATTAAAGTCCTCCTGGGGGTCTGCATCCTGCAGTCATCACCCAGGTCAGACCCAGCCACCAATTCCCTCACCCAGCTCCAAGCCAGAACTGGACCTACCGCAGCTCTTTCCGCTTCTCTCTCACGTTCACGCTCCCTCTCTCTTTCTTTCTCCTTTTCTTTTTCTCTTTCCCTCTCTTCCCTGGCTTTCTGCTCCGCTTCCCTTTTGGCCTTTTCGATGGCCTCTTCTCTCTTCTTGGCCAGTTTGGATCCTGCCAGAGGCATGAAGTACAGGTCTGCCCTGGAGCATGAATTGTAGCCACGGTCCAGGTGCTTATAGAACCTGCAAGGAACACAAGAGAAAGAGCTCAGCCCTGGGAAAGGTGCAAGAGTGTGGGATTTGAGAGCTGTATGTCCAAACTGAAAAATCATTCTACACTTAAACCAAACACCACCAGCCTCCCCAGAAAGCCAGAAGAAAATTAACAGCATCATCCAGGTCTACAGACAGTGGAGGATAAAAGCAGGGAAAGCAGAGCACTGAGGAAAGCTCCATACCTGGCTGACTGGCTGGCATGACTTGGGATATCCACCACGGTGGGCTCTGGGGAAGGACTCCGGGGTGGAGGGGGAGGGCTCTCCGGCTCCTCAGCTTCATCTGGGACCTCCTCCTTGATCTGGATGGGTGGCAGCGTGCAGGCTGTCACCACGGGCACTGTCCCACTAGAAGCTGCTGACGTGGAGATGGGGGTCTGAAGAGGGATGCCAGGCACGGTGGGCGGCGTGGAAGTGGAGGGGCACGAAGGAGGCGTGATGGGAGGGGGGCCCCCGGGCACAAAGGGGTGCTGAGAGAAGGGCGGCTGGGAGGAGACCTGATGGAGTCCAGAGGGGGGATGAGAGGCAGGAGGGGGAAGGCTCTGGCTCTGGGTCAGAACGGGAGGCTGGGCTTGCGACGACTGCAGCGGTTGGCTCTGAGGCATCAGCTGCAGGGGAGGAGGGTGTGCGGATGGAGGGTGGTGAGTGGAGAGCGAGCTCAGAGGCTTCAGAGCGGGCGGCGGAGGCAAGTTGGAGTT
>VYXF01012137.1:10018-41620 GCA_013397295.1 Polioptila caerulea | reverse complement strand
GGCTGCGGTGACCACTGTGCCCGGGAGGAGCACAGCAGGACACACAGGAGGGGGACCATCACACGAGCTGTGCAGACACCGGGGCAGGCACCCTCGGCACCTCACAGCGCCTAACCCAGCACAGGAACACAAACACCCAAGGGAAGTGATCCCTCCACAGCGCCCAGGGGCAATAGCAACAAACTGAAATACAGGAGGGGTCCTGCTGAACACAGCAAAACACTTCTTCCCTATGAGGGCGACCAGCAACAGAAAAGATTTATCTTGTGACAACTCCAGGGGTGCCTTCTAACTTGTCACAGAAGACAAAATCCCAAATTTAAATAAAAAAAAAAAAAAAACTAGGAGGAAAGGAGTGGAGAACAACCCAGTGTACTCCTATATGGTTGATATCAATACTAAAGAAAAAACTCAACCTCTGGGCTTTGCCCATGTCACTCCATGTTCTCAGCACAAGGAACACATTATAACGTTGGTGGCTTTCCAGCCACAGATTAAGTCACAATTTGCTGTACCTTAAATTGATTTGATGTTTCTGGTTTGTTACCAGATTTGCACCCCCTCCCCACCTCAAACCCTTCTCCTAAGAGGAAATACTCCTCAGTGGGACTCACTTGAGTTTTGGATTTTTTGGCGTTGGACCTGTCAGGTTCTTCCGTGTCAGATGCTGCCTTTTCCCGCTGCCTCTTGGAGTTCTTGAGAGGAGAAGACACCTCTTCTTTTATCTTCTGCCACAAAGGAGGCACAACACGACAGTTACCGGGGGTGTAAATGCAAAGGTGAGTTGAGTGCAGGCCAGTGCCCCTCTATTTAATACAAACTAAGGAGCAGCAGAACTCAGGAGTAGACATAGTCAGTATTTAAGAGCAATCCAATACACATCGAGCCAGCAGGAAAAAGGAGAAGTGCATAAAGCCTTCCTCATTTAAACAGAGCTGGGCAGGACCAGGAACTCAGCAGATCAACTGGCCCAGGTCACCCTCCAGACAGAGACCAACACCAGTTAGGAACTGGTGCAAGATGGAGCCAGAATTTCTGCAGGAGACAGGATAAGCCTCCTTCAGCTACATCAAAGTCTTGCTCTACTCCTGATATTTTGAGAGGAGTATTTTTAGATCCCCCCAAATACTGGGCCAACAGTGAATAGCTATTCTGAGATTACTACCTTCTCCCATGGCCTGGAAAAGCTCTGTGCATCACATCATTACCTAACTTTAAATTCTGCCAAGTTTTCAGTTTTATAATGTGAAAACTTGCTCCATACTCTTTTTTTTTCTTTTTTCTTTTTGTAATATTTATTTTTAACTTGCTACTTCTCAATTCATACTGCTTAATGGTAAGCCTCCCTGCTTCATGTGGCTTTGTTTCTTTAGAACTCTCTTGGAAAGGCACTTAATTCATTTGAACAGACTCAACTGTCAGCTTGCTCTGAACAATCAAGCAAATACACCTCCACAAAAACAGCAGCAGAGCAGACTCAATTACTAAATGCTCATACTCCTTTGTAAACAAAGATTAAGTACTACTTACAAAAAATCCCCAAAACTGTCTACTTGTATTAAATACAGCATTTCTGATCTGCATTGCTCCCCTGAGCTTAATGCTTGCATTTGCATCCGAAACGGAGAGATTACTTTATGGTGAGAGCAGGAAGGTTATGTGGGGCTGCTGGAGTGGTTGGATCTCTCCCACCCTCCTTGGCCAGTCTTTGTGGGGCTGCTGGAATGGTTGGATCCCTCCCACCTGTCCCTGGCCAGGCACACAGCAGCTCTCAGCTGCAATTCCACCTCTGGCTCACCCACGTTCCCAGAGTGACTCAGGCCAGGGAATGTCTCGGCCTCCTGTGATCTGCATCTCCTGTGGCTGCCCTGGCCAGGCCTTTTCCGAGGGCAGGCAGGCAGGCAGGCAGGGAGGGAGGGCTCACCTTGGTGGGTTTCTTCAGGGGCTCGGCCTTGCTGTCGTTGCTGGAGGTGCTGGCGGCGCTGGGCGAGTTGCGGCCGCTGGAGCGCACGTCCTCGGCGATGGGCGAGGCGCGGCCATCGGGGCTGGCTGCCTGCTTCTTCCTGCCACTGCGTAGGGTCGACATCTGGGGGGACACAGGAGCTCAGCACTGCCCAGCCCCTCAGCGTGCTCTGCCTCGGCACGGGCACCCAGCACACAGCCCTGGCAGAGCCTGGCAGCAGAAACCTGCGGCCTTTCACCTCCTGACACTCCTTCCTTCAAAGCTCAGCTGGATCCAGTGTAAAAGGAGGCAAATCCTTAATCTGGCTACTCACAAACATTAAGTGCTGATTTAATTAGCAGTGTCTGTGAGAAATGGCATTTAGGAAGATGTTGCAATACAGAGCACACACACAAGGGTGCAGGAGGCAGGACAGGACCCCCATGTTCCATTAAAAATACTCCATCTGTTGGCAGCCAAGGCCTAAATCCCCAGTTCCAGCGTGCTCTTACTATGCAGTAAGGGATCAGTAGAGCACATTTCAATAATCAATGCTGCTTCCCTGCCATTTTGGCAATTTTTTGGGGGACTGGCTACCAAAAATGCAATGGAGCCAACACTCCCCAGGAGTGGAGCCTCACGAGGTATTTAGAATCAATGGTCACATCATCCTGTTCAGAAAGACAGAGGGGAGGGCAAGGAAAGAAATCTATCTGCTGCTTTCTATCAGCTAAACCCACTCCCAGATAAATGACAGGCAGCTGCTGTCAGAGCCCTCCCAAGTGCCAGGAAGGCTCCTGGTGCCCCACCCGAGTAACAGCTCAGAGCACAGCAACCACAGAGGCAAAGCAGAGCTCTCTGCAGGGCACAGACTAACTCCAGTAACATGAGGAGCACATGAACAGCATCTCACTGTTTTCAACCCCTCCCAAGGGCGGAACTCTGACAGGATGCAGCTGGAAGGAGCACATGTACCAGCACAGGATCTGTAGTGCCCTGTCAATGCCCCCTTCTGATGACAGCCCACTGCCAGTCACTACAGAGAAATAACACAGCTTGCAGGGACATTCCAAGCCCTTTTTCCAGAGGAAGCTCCCCCTGGCACACACACATGCAGAGGAGCAGGCACAGCCCGTGGCCAGTCCAGGGCTCTGGCTCCTTTTACCCCCTGCACTGAAGAGGGGGAAACCCACCGAGCCTCGACTCCGCCGTGTCCTCATGCTATGCTTCCCACTGAGGCCATCATCTTCCTCCTTCACAGGCTTGAACATAAAGGGGGGGGGGTCCACGGGCTTCTCGATGGGCGGCAGCTCCCCGTACTTCTTGAAGTGGATGCGGCAGTCCGTGCACAGCAGGATGTTCTCCCGGCCGCCGTGGTGCCAGTCCTTGGAGGCTTGGGGCAGGGAGAGCACAGCTCAGCAACTCACAGAGCCCAGCACCAACACAGGCAATGGTTACAAACGGGTACAGCTACAGAAACAGCTGCTTTTCTACGGGTAATAAAGCTGGAGGAGTTTCTGGAAAAGTTTGTCCTGTGCCAGTGCACATGCTCAATATTCAATTTTTACAATCTATGGTTGTTTGCTTAAGAAGCTACAGCTTTGAGGTGCAGGAGAAGCCCTATGTGCTCTACCTGGGAGCTAAGAAGCAGCTGTTGTTCTCCAAAGCTGTGGTTTCTGCAAGACAAGTGAGCTCTGAACCTCTTATTTCCTTCCCTGTTCTGGGGCTCCCACTTCCATCTGCAAATGCCCCAACACTGGGCAACCCTCAGGAACAGCCACAGCAACGGGGCTGAAGCACAGGAGATTTGTGCAGCATCAGGAGGCTGGTGTGTGACAGTCACAGCCCAACACTGCTTCGTTATGTCACAAATTGATTACATAGATTATGGATTATGCAGATTTATTCCTGTCTAAATGTCTACCTCAGGGCTCTCCTTTGTCACTGCAGTATTAATTTGCAATGGCAAAGCCTGATTAACTGTGTTAGGAAGGCTGCATGTTTTAGCTGATTCACCCCCACAGTGCTGCCAAGAGCTGTGGCAGCACAGGAGCTGCTCCTGCTGCCTGCACCCACCCCGGGCAGCCGCAGGGACAAACCAGCAGGGACTGGGACATACTGGTGGTGAAGCAGTGGCGGCAGGCGTAGCCCTTCAGCTCCTGCTCGCTGTCCTCGCTGTCAAAGTCATCTTCGCTGGCCGAGCTCAGGTCCACTGAGGGTGGGAGAAAGGGAAATGGAAAAGAAACACTCAGCAGGATTTTCTATTTCCTCCGACTTGGCTAAAATAAGCATTAAGGAAAAGAGATCGTGACTCCCTACGCCCACCCTGCCTGGCACTGCCATCATTTCTGGTTTTTCACACTGAGCAAAACCAGGCCTCACCACTCTGCAGGTTAAAGGAGGGTTCCAGGAATGTGCCAAGGGATACAACTCCTGCAACCTGTGATTCAGCATGTGGTACACTTCCAGGTAAGCTGCCATTCAAATACCATCCACGGTGAGCTCAAGAGGCCGTGTTCCAAACCCACAATTTTCAAGAGAAAAGGGGTTTATCTCTAGAATCTGATCCAATTTAAAATCAAATATTCTATATTTAAAACCTACAAGATTCCACAAACAGGTCCTGTAGTGGCTTTTCTGGTTTTTATTTTATTGCCAGCAGCAGAGGTGTTTGTGGGGGGAGTAATGGACCTGTTTGAGAATCGTGTTGTGATTTTTTGGGGTGAGAGGCACTAAAGGGTAACACCAGCTTTCCTGTCCTTACTGAAGGGCTCCAAGTTCTAACCTGTGGCAAACTCACACTGCAAGAATGTCATGTTTTGAAGAAAAGGATATGCAAAGGGTCCCTTTCCTTTGTGGCAAATTAGCTGATTGCACATCTGTGAGCTCAAAGGCAGCATCTAAACCACTGAAAATATGCAGACACCACAAAAACTGTATCTTACCTTCTAAACACCTCAGGAGTAAATAATTCCCTTTTGAGAGCACTGCATTTTTCTAGTCCCACCACTATAAATTCACAACATAACAGGGC
This sequence comes from Polioptila caerulea, assembly GCA_013397295.1. Taxonomy (NCBI): domain Eukaryota; kingdom Metazoa; phylum Chordata; class Aves; order Passeriformes; family Certhiidae; genus Polioptila; species Polioptila caerulea. The sequence continues at coordinate 36,644 of VYXF01012137.1, read as the reverse complement.
TATAATTTGGCACAAGCAGGAAGCCCTCTGGCTTCTTCTGTTCAAATCTTTAATTAGAAGAGGAGTCCTTGATGCAGGAACACTGCTTTTCTAAAGGCTCCAAGAGGATGTTTTGTACATGCAGGTTACAGTTTATGGATTAAAGCTTACAGATTCTCCAGTACTTGCCACCAGCATTTGTCAGCAACTCGTTACCCTTCAAATTAACACAGGGTTACATTTAATAGCTACCACTGCTGTAATTCCTGCATTAATACTTGCAGGTGTTCAAACCCTGACTGCAGAGCTGACCCCAGGCTAGCACTTGCTTTCTCTGGCTAAATGAATTTTTATTCTCATCCTGCAGTCAGACCCATGAGGATGGGGCCTCCCAGCTCAAGCTGTCACGTGCAGAGTATGTCGGGTTGGGCTGTGGAGTCCAGACCCCACTCCTTGTGCACACAGAGATCAGCAGTGAACCCCACCAGTTCAGCAGGGAAAAGCTCCCAGCCCTTTCCTGCCCCCTCCCTCCTACCCTGGCCAGAATTCTGAGTCCTGCCCGCTCACCACATCCTCCACCTTCGTTTTCACACCTGCCAATCTGCCTTCCACAGCCTTTTCTCTACGAGGCACGTGGGTTTAGAAGGACTTAAAGCTCCCAGGGTAACAAGCCTTTCCCACATGGACCAAGGCTTCTGTCCCTGTCTGACCCTGTGCTGGGCAGCACAGCACTGCTTTGGGGAATTCTCCTGGTTTGGACACTTCTGCTCCAGGCAAGGCCAACATTCCTGCAACACTCCCTAGGGCAGTGCAGGCTGCAGCACAGTCTGAGCTCCAGCAGGATGGAAGGGACTTCCTTCCAAAGCCATGGAGGACTCCCTTCTTTCTGTTTTCCAATTCCCGCTACTATAAAAAACCTGGAGAAAACACAACACGACACCAAGAAAAAGAGTAGAGAAATCCAATCCCAGGGCAGCACTTCCATCCTTACAGGATGCTTTTGTGTGTAAGGCCTGCACCAAGCACGGGTGAGCCCGGCCACGCTCCGGCAGAAGGGAGCAGGGGCAGAGGGCAGGCGCCTGCGCCCCGCATCCCCTGGGGGTGCAGCACCACTGCAGCGCTGCTGCTGCCTGCATGTGAGCGAAGAGAATGGCCCAGGGGCCGGGCTGCACTCACAGAACTCGCTGGAGGGGGGCCTGGAGGGGGTGTTGACCGGGGTGGAGGCCGTGCGCGTTTTGATCCTGCGGAACACGGCCTGGCGCCGGTGGCGCCGGTGCGCGCGCGAGCTCGCCGCCTCGGGGGTCTTCTTCCAGTAGTAATAGAAGGTGATGAGCTCCCCCTGCAAACACAGAGCACGGCTGTTGTTAGGGACACATGCACACCTCACCCCGCAGCTCTCTGCAGGCACGGGCGTTTTTCCAGGAGGAACTGCGACGTATTTCAGCCAGAAAAGAAGAACTGCTTAGGTGAGACACGCACAGAAAAACCCCATTATTTTTTGCTTGCTTTTGCAGAGGAGGAAAATAAGTAGTAAGTGAAAAGTAATGCTTTTTCACTCCTCCCCTAGGAAAGGAAAAAGGTTGGGAAGCAGCAGGAGTCAGCCTCCACTTGGCTGCTGCTCGTGGGCAGTGCTTCAGAAGAGGGTGCCCTTGTGTCACCATCAGCATCCCCTGCCACCTCTGAGCTCTGCCAAGCCCCCCAAACGTGCCCCAACTCCTGCTGCCCACAGGCTCAGCCCAGACTCTGCCATTTTGTCAACCTACATTCCACAGACAGGTATTGTTCAATATTCCTGTGTGAGGAGCTGAAAGTTTGAGTAAAAACATGCTCAACAAGTCTGTAACTGTAACACCACCCCACCACACTAAACCGTGTTTTAATTTGAATATATATACCCACATCTAAATTAATTAAGCAGTTAAAAGAGCACACCTAGAGAAATGAGTGATAATTTCCCAGCATCATGAACCTGGCTTACACTCAGGAAGTGCAGCAGCTGCCACTCAAACCTGTGGATGCAATGCTGAACCAAAGAACAGCATGTGGTTTTAATCTCTTTGCTCTCACTTTGAACCCCGTCATTTCCTGGCGACTCGTCTGCCTCTAAGGTAAAAGGTGTTGTTGCTTTCAAGTTGCAAGGGAAAAACGGAGAAGTTCTAACCAGCCCCTTAAAAAACCAACATCAGAACAAACATACCTGAAGTGCCCACAAAAAGGGTTTCTTTGAACTGTGTTTTATGTGATCAAACGAGCTCGGGCTGCTGCCTCTGGGGGGAAATCCTGCAGCCCCTGCTCGGGGCAGGGCAGGAGTTAACTCCAACAACGGCCCCGCCTGAGTCCAAACCCTGCCCGGGGCCCCACACCAGCAATCACAGCCACCAGCAATACCTGCACCAAACACTCCCAACACAGAGGGAGGGGGGTGTTCTAGACACTCACTGCTGACATTGAAGACTCTGAAGAATCTTAGCAGGGCCTAATTTAAAAATAGAAACCCCAGAAGAAAGAACACGACCACAGCGGTGATTTCTGGCAAGAGGCAGAGCAGATCATTTTCACTGTGTGCTGCCACAGGCTGGGGTGATGCCACTGAACCCCACCCGAACTATGTTTGTGAATTATCTATGAAATAACTTCTATCCAGAGTGATGGCTGGTGAGGAGGAGCGAGTGAGCAAAGTATCACCTACAAGAATTGACTCTGAGGGACTAAAGCCTTACGGAAAATATGAAAAATGTGTTTTGTGCAGAGAGTCTGAACCTGGCTGGTGAGGAGCAGGCAAGGCACAGCCAACAGGGAGATCAGGAGTTCTGAGCCCAGCACCCTGCTCTGCTCCTGCCTGTTCCCTGCACGTGTTTGCTTTAGAAATACCATTTCCAATGCCCTTTCAGGGGGCTCAAAGTCCACCCAGGCCAGCTGTTTGTCCACTTGGGGACATGCCTGTGCCAGGAGCCAGGCTGGGCTCTGCGGGGAGGATTTTGCAATGCTCTGCACAGGCAGGAAGGCTCCTGCTAATGAAACCAATCATTTTTTTACCTATAAATTCATTTGTATCAAATCTGAGGTGTCAGCACCGAGGAGCAAGTCAGTAAATCCCACGTCTTAATGTCAGTGAATTAATGTGTCCTCTGACACATGGCAACAGCAGAGTACAAACCAATCTGTTCTCTTCCCATCGTAAAATAGGGAATGGGAACCTATTAGAGCTCCATTTACACACTGCAAAGCCATCAGGTCCCGAGGGAAGTTTAACAACTTATACATGCAGATCATAAACCAAACTTTTCAAAAGAAATGGTGGATATTTATAGAAAATGCCAACCTCATGACCATAATGCTTTTTCCCCCCCGAGACTCGCTCAGAAGTGCAGTCACAACTGCACACGGATAAAGATGAAGTCAAAGTCTATTTATCCAACAACCAGTTTTACCCTGGCTACGAAATGTGGACAGGTTCAAGGACTGAAGAGCATTCTGTGCTCCCAGTTCACGGTCTGACCACACAAGGGCAGCACTCAGCAGAGGGCTCTGGGAGAAAGGGAGCTCCCGGGGGGAGCTCACAGCGTTACACAGGTACCAGGGACAGAACCCCAGGCAGGATCTCCCGAGCCAGCCAGGCACCCAGGGTGTGCCCAGGGATGAAGGGCAGGGTGGGCCCAGCCCGGCAGGGTCACAGCTCTGCCCTGCACGGGTGGCACAGGCTGGAGCACAAAGGACTGAGTCGGGCTTTGGCTGCCCAAACCCAGCTCCAGCCTCACTGCAACGAGTCAAACGAGCTTTAATCAAACATGCACAGTGCGTGCTGCTGAAAGCCAGGGCACATAAATTCAGGAACAAAAGCTGCTGCAGAAATCAATAGCCTCCTGAAACATTAACACAGGCCAGCATTGATCAAAGGCCCTGGGACAAAAGGCTGCCTTGCAAATTAGCTGCTGGTTTTGCTTGCAAGCAAACAGAGAGCCATGAAGGCTCTGACATGAATGGCCTGTAATGATCATTTTGCTGCCGGTGATGTCACCTCAGCTCACCACAAGGTCTCGCAGTCAGCACATCCCACAGCCCTGAGCTGGCCAGGGCTGGGGCAGCTGCTCCAAAGCTCTTTCTGTGGCTACCAGACCATCCTCGGGGGCCAGCCCAGCCCTGCCAGCCTGCAAACACCCTGTCCTGCTCCGGTGGCTGCTCTGGGCAGGCTGGCTATGGCTACAGCACACAGTGCAGCCAGTGAGAGCAGCCCGAGCCATCCCCCTGTCACTGCACTGGCTCAGCACAGGGGGGACTGACACCCCTCTAGGAAATGCCATTTACTCCTCGAGGGTGACTGCAGTCGGTGTCACTGAGGCTGTCAGTGCCCTCCCAAAGCAACTCCAAGGCTCAGCTTTTCATTTTGCACCGGTGTGAGAAGATTCCTTTCCCTTCCAGGACTCAAGGCTCCTTCCCTTGATTCACCAGCACCTCTTCCTTCCTGCACACACAGCTCCATGTCTCCATGTGACATCTGATGAACTGTCCCAGACACACATAAAGCACCATGAGCAGCATGATTCAGGCTTTTAGTGCCACATTTCCCTGAGAACACCTACATTCCCAAGTTTCACAAGGCAGAGGGGATTATGTTCCTCTCTCCAAACACCAGTTCAGCTTTCACCAATTCTGAAACACACTCCGAGCTCACACTCACGTCTCCTCCTGCCAAGGCCATTTCACCCCACGTTGTAGGTGCCTATAAAAAGTCACACTTCATCTCCTCCTGGCTGTGCTCTGCAGATTATTTCAGCAGAGAAGCTGGGGCTCACAGCAGGGAGGTTTCTCTGCAATTCCGAGCTGACCCCTCCCAGCCCTCACCTCCCCTCCCACACCAGGAGCAGGCACTGTCCTTGCCCGGGGCACCTCTCCCTTGCCTCTCCCACCCTTTCCACTCTCCCCTGGGTGTTCTTCCAGCTCAATCCTTGCCCCAAGCACATCACCCCCACCAGAGCAGCCCCTCCACCTGCAAGCCCTGCTTTTCTATTTCTTATCAGCAGTTTTCAAATGTAAGATCCACACGGCGAGCTGTGCCCCGTGTTTGTGTTGAGCCTTGCCCTGGGTAAACAAAGGATTAGGGCTGGCTGTGCATCCCTGGACAGGAAGGTTCTGACAGCCCTGCAGCTCCTGTGCAAGCCCATCACACACACATCAACTTCCTTCAAGTATCTGTTAGGGTATAACACAGTGAGCAAACACAATAATTGCTGTTTAATTTCCCCAGAGCCGAGCTCTGCCAGGGGAAAAAAAAAAAAAAATCAAAAATCATGGGGGAGGGGAACAGCTTTGCAGCAATGAAAGAGAAAAGGTAAATGACAGCACTCCTCAATGGCTGTAAGCAGCCATGGCAGAGCACAGGGAACAGATTGCCCAGCTGTGGCCTTAATGAATACACAATCTTTCTGGAATGCTTCAAGATTTTATTAAGTCAACTCAATTTAGCTAATACTCCTGTAAAGTCCTGCAGTAAAAATAAAAACACTGTGCAGGGCTTCCCTCCTCCACTGGATCCCCTGGCACAGGCTGGTCCCAGCATCTGCTCCAGGGCAGGGGCAGAGGCAGGACCAGGACCAGGACCAGGACCAGGACCAGGGACAGGATCAGGATCAGGAACAGGAACGGGAACAGGATCAGGATCAGGATCAGGACCAGGATCAGGAACAGGACCAGGACCAGGGATTTGGATCATGGCAGTGTGTGGGACACACCGGAGCAGAGCAGGGTCAGTCTGGCTCCTGCAGCCTCACACAATAACCCAGACACTGCCCTGCCCATCTCCATCCCTTCCATCATCCCCCAAAGCTGCAAACACCAGGGGCTGCCCAGCCAGGGCTGGAATCCCCACCCTGCAGGTGTTCCCAAAAGCTGTGGATGTGGCACCTGGGGACACGGTTCAGTGGTGACCACGGCAGGGCTGGGTTAAAGCCTGGTTAAAATCCTGGAGGCCTTTTCCAGCATTAATGATTCTATGGCTGGTTCTTCTTAAGAATCCATACGCAGAGAGGGAAAAGGTGGAACTCTTGCCTGGGTCTGAACAAGCTGAAGGACTGAGAGCACGCAGCAGGGCCGGGAGGAGCAGCTGGGGGCAGCTCCAGGAGCTGAACTTGGCCATTTTCCCAGCGTGGAGCTCGCTGCCTCTGCCAGCCATGACAAATAGGTTTGCACATGCTCTAATTAAGCAGTAAGTCTCAGCAGCTTGTTCCGTAGCACTGATTAATGTCCACCTTGGGTGCACAGGAATCCTGCATATCCCAACACATTACTGAGATTTTAAGAGAGGCTTTTAAAAATCGAGCAATATTTTACTTAACACTACCAAAAACCCCATTAAAAATCGTGGGATGCTCTCCCAGGAATCCCCTTCGGCCTGAGTTCCCTGGCAGATTTTACAAGTACAGCCATTTTCCCTTGCAGCTCCTCTGGCCATTTGTTCTCTCCTGGATGGCAGCACAGCCCTGTCTTAGCCCCTGCTAAGGACTCCACTCTGGGGAGACTGGCTGCCCCTCACTGCACTCAGCAAGGCTCAGCTCCCTGGGTTTAGCTTTTTATTTGAAACTCCTGCCAAACAGGCTGGGCAAGCAGGAATGCAAAGAGGAGACAGGTGTGTAACAAACCCAGGCTGACTCCTTGGGTTTTCTGCTGTCAGTTCACTCCCAGCACAGGAACAGCCACAGGATTTCCTGGGAACCCAGCCGAGGCTCCATCTGCATCTTCTGGATTTCATTTTGTTGTGGAAAAAACCTGCAGTCACACAGAGCTTTAATTGTTTCTGCTAAATGAGTCCTGGTACCCTGCTTAGTCCCCCACTCACAGGGACAGGAGCTCCTCTCTCCTACAAATGAGGATTCTGTCTCAAGAGCTGCCACAGGTCCTGACAGAGCTGGGGCACTCCTGGGAGTGCTACAACGAGCCTGGAACCCCAAGATTTCACTCCCAAGTTCCTCAAGCAGTGAGGAGGCTGGAATAATGTCACTGTGCAGGTCACCTGGACACACAGGTCACTTCTGTAACTGCCCCAGGACAATGCATTTGCCCTTCTGAACTCCCACTTATTCTGCCACATAATGGGTGAGTAATGGAACCCCTGCTAGAGGAAAGAGCCAGTGCAGGGACTGCAAAGCTGGGGAAAAGGAAAGGAATACATGAGCTGGATGGAAATGATCTCTCCTTCAAACAAACATCATCTGCAGTAACACAGCAACACCCAACCACTGTACAGCATCTCCCATTTGATACCAAAGTCAAGGAAGTTTTACAAATTAAGTCCCAGCACATCCTTTTGAAGTTTTATGGTGTGGAGAAACAAAGAGACAGAAGGTTTATAAAGTGGCTGAGATCAGTCCTGAGTGGGAAGGACCATTGTGCTGATTAACCCCCAACTCTCTCAGCAGCTCCAACATTGGCAGCCTCTGAAATTCCTCCAGAATTCCAAGCCAGGCCTACTGGACAGGCTTAGCCATCCTTTTAAGCTCAGGACTGGCCGAGTGCTCAGCATTCACTTTCCTTTTGCCCTCAACACAAGCTGCTCTTCCCTACAGCTGCACATCCCCGTGTCACTCCTGCCTGTATGGCTTTGGCAAACCACAGAGAAATCCAAATTACCCCCAAAAAACACCAGGAACTTCTCTCTGTGACACATGTAACTCACCATTTCCGTGCAGTTCATTTGTTCATCTTCTCCAGTGTTTGTAATGAAGGTTGCCCAAACTGGCAGCAAATAAGATAATTAACATTTTATGGAACTGGCCCTCGCCATCAGCTCTACACAAACAATTCCTTTTCCCCTCCATTTTTAGGGATTTAAGTTCCAGCTTTAACAGTGCTGCAAAACAAATGCAAAGCACACTGGGGCATTGTTTTAGGGCTGAGCCTGAGTTAAAAGCTGCCGCCCCTCTCTGCATCAGGCCAGAATGGAAAGAAAGCTTTTGTAATTAAGGCTTCTTCCTCCAGAGACTCCTCTTTGTTAATCAACAGAGTTCCCAATCCCCACAGGAACTCACACACTGTTGGCTGCATCCATTATTAATTATCAGAGCCTGTCTGCAGCACTGGTGGCTCCCCAAGCCTGTGCAGCTCTGCCAGGGTCACCAGGAAGGTCCCAGGGGCACCTCTGGGGCTGGAGCCACCACGGGGTTACCCAAACAGGCACAGTGAAGGACCTTGGCCTTCCACACATTTGAGTATTTATTTTCTACTCAGCCTTCCCTTTGCATTATGGACGTTTCTGGGGTTAGAAATCCTGATTTTCTCGAGCACTTTCCTCTGCAGCAATGTCCCTTTCCTGCCCAGCTGCAGCACAGGGGCTGCCCCTCTGGCAGAGCCCAATCCTGCGGTGCTGCTGAGGGGCTCTCACCCCTGAGCACACACTCAGGGCCAGGGAACGCAGCTCCACGTGGCTCTGAGGAACAGAGAGGGGCACACGGTGCTGTTTCCTTGAGCCAGCAGTGCCTCTGCTCCGTTCTCCAGCCCACACCAAAGCCCTGGGGGTCACAGCTGGCCCAGGCAGCATCTCCCTGCCAGCCTCTGGCTGAGGGCAAGTTCTCAATATCTCAGCTCCCAGGACAGGAAGGAGAGTAGGATAAACACCCAGATAAATGAATGCCAGTGATTGAGCAAAGCTTTCAGGGCATTGTCTGCACTGGACTGTGTCCTGCCCACTCCACTTCCACCTCCCCATCAATACTGTTACAGTGAGAATTTAGCAGCACAATAGAGAACAGGATTTCTCAATGCAGGTGCCAATTATCCCTTTAACTGCACTCTCGATGATTCAGTTTCTGGATCGGGTGTTGCTGGAGTTCAGGCCGGTCCCGAGGCCCAACCCCATCCCATTGTCACTTCAAAGCCAAGGTACCCGTGGTTCCCGGGAGCTGTGTCAGGGAGAAGCCATAAAGCACTCCCAACCACCACACTCCATGCTGTAAACATTTTTCTATTTATCTGCCCTTCATTACATGCACAATCTTATTATCTCTGCACATCCTCAAAGCGACAGCCGTCAGGGTCACCCTATAAAATATACATGGGCAATGTTACATCTAATGACTGGAGCAGGCAGGGGATGAAGGATGGGAGGAGTGGAGAACCGCAGGATGTTTGAAAGGGATCATCAGTTATATCTGTGCATTTCCTGAGGTGATAATTGAATGACAGTGGCTGGGAGGAAAATCCATTTCTGAGCCTCGGAAAGGACTGTTAAGGAAGAAGTGTTTTTGTGCTGGCAGCGTGTAATGGCTGCCAGGAAATGGGAACGGCTCCTTCAGCCACAGCAGCTCCTCTGCTCCACGGATTTTACACAGGGGCTGGCAACCAGAGCCAGCACCATCAGCTACTCAAGCCAATGAAAAAATATCGACAGATTTTGGTCATTTCATCTGCCACCCACACTGCCTGTTGTTGTGGTTTGCATGTCAGCTTTAATTAGTTTAAGTGAAAGGCCAATTTGTGCATGTGCAGGAGAAAGGGACACCCTGAACACAAGGACAGAGCATTGTCTACTTCCATAATTCCTGTTTAAACAAAGTATTAAAAATTTAATTCTGCTATTCAGCAGGGAACTTAATCCCCCTGCATCTCAGGAAGGTGTACAGATGCTCGTTTGTCTCCCAACAACTGAAATTAGGCTCGTAATTATTAAAGAAGTTTTACTACTGCAAAAATATTTTCATTATTTCATCATGCCACTTTTACAAACAGGACCAAACCTTCCTGAGCTGTAACTATGAGCTGTTTTTTGCTGCCAGCTGACACTGCACAGCAGGAATTGCAGTTGGGATCTCAAGAAGCCCTTCCCAGGGCACTGTCACCTGGGATCAGCTCCCAGCAGTGCAGCCCAACGCTGCCCCGGGGCTCTCTGACTGCAGTCCCGCCGCATTCCGAGCTCAGGGAACCCCCCTGTGCAGCCCATTCCCCCTGAGGGGCTGCTCACACCCTGCCCAGTGAGAAGAGGATTTGCAGCCACCGGGCTGAGCGGCCCCAGCAGCTCCCAGGAGTGCCCAAGGCCCAGTTTAAGTCACCCACTGGTCCCAGTGTGGGCACAGCAGGCTGAACAGGCACCAGCACTCTGGGGCACCTTGGATGGGCTGGGAAAAGGTGGAGTCCCAGCTGGTGCAGCCTCCCTGGACAGCCCCATGGAAATCCTGGAGCATTTATGGCCACCGAGGACTGTCTGTCTGTAGTGAGAGCTGCTGCTGGCCTCCCTGCATGAAGCTGTCTCCTGGCCTCCCCAGGTTCAGCCAGAACCCATCACACTGGCAGCTCTTCTATTACCCGGTACTGGACACTGAGAAGACAACATAGCAGAGAAGCAAGGAAACAAACCCACTTAAATAAACAAGAAATACAGAATCTGAAATCTCCATCTGATTTTCCAATTTCGATAGGGCAAGGAGAGCTGAGAGGTGAGGAAGAATTAGCCACTCGTTTCTCAGATTTCACATTCTCTAACTGCTTTTATTTAAATGCAGAAATGAGAACTGAAGGTCCCCTTGGTCCTGTGACACCCACCAGCAGTGCAACTGTGCCAGCAGCAGCACTGTTTGAACTCCTGATGTGTCTGACCACTGACCTGCATTCCACACTTCATGCACCAGATGTTTTAGGTTTTCCAAACACATCTGTGCTGAATCACACAAAGCCTGGCTTGTCAAATGTGCACACTCCCCTCCCTGACACAGCTTCCTCCTTTGCGAGCTCGTGACCCGTGGGGGAGCTGCTGGGGTTTAGGAGTTTATTACAAATACAGCAGCAACCAGAAAACACTGGAGATTACAGACAGGAGACAAACTTGGTAAAATTATCCTCACTGCTAATGAGGAATGGGAAGATTTAATCCCCTGGAAACACCAATTTTCAAAGTCCTCACACCTGGTTACTCCACGATGAGCACCACCAACCCCTCTGATTCTGTCTGAAGACAGACAGAATGTGACCTCTTAGTAACAATCACTAGCACAGGATGTCCAGCAGCTGAGCAGGCCAGATGGAGGAAGAATCCTGTCCACTCTCCACCTGGGAAGGATCAAGTGAAGTCAGACAAAGCAGCAGCTTATCACTGGGAACTCACCCAGGCCACAGAGGGTGAGGGAGGACGGGCTCCTGCCCTGGGTTATGGACACAGCCAACACAACCCCCCAGCAGAGTCCTTGTAATTAAGCCCTGATTCTAAACAGACTGTCCTCTCAGATCTGGGCCCTGAACAGCTGTTTTCCTTTTACTGCTCTCCTAGAACAGCTCCCTAAACCAGGAGATTTTCTAGATTAAGTGTGCAAGGTTGAGGGGTATTTCAGTGTTTTCCTGTTTATCGGAGCAATATAAGAAAAAAGGAATATTGAAGCAGGACATCAAGCAACCCCCCACCCCCAAACCACAAAGAACTGCCACGTAAGCTGCTTATCCCTCAGTTATTGTTGCTTCCCTCCAGTCTCAAATTCTTTCTGTCAGGAAAAATCCTTAGCAAGCAAAATGTAACTAGAAGACAAAGCTAAGAGTTGTAAAGCAGCATTAGGAAGAGCAATTCATTGTAGCTCACTCTAATACCTATACAGTGAGCTCAGGAGTGAAAGAAATTACCAATTCTTCCCCGTCCTGTTCCGCCCCGGTGTCTCCAGCAAGCATTAATCCCAGCTGCTCCCTGCCTGCGTGCATTGGCTCCCCACAACCAGGGCAAGGCAAAAAGGCAGCAGCAGTTTGGGGCATCACTCAGGGCTCTGTGCCGAGCTCTCACCAACGGAGCTGCAGCTCAGCCCAGACCCCTCGCCCTTCCCTCCTCACACAGACCCCGCAGGGGCTCAGGGCTTCTCTCCTGGCACAGAGGCAGAGCCCCTGGGGACAGGGACAGCCCTGCTGGGGAGCTCCAGAGGCAGGGGGTGACACCACTGATGGGCTCCCAGCGTGGCAGGGAGGGATCACTGAAGGAATCCAGCACAGCACCGAGGGGTCAGACAGCGAGGGAGGGACACTGGGCAGCAGTGCTCCTCCTCTGGGACACAGCCAGGCTGCCTGGCTGATGTTCCCACTTGTGTGGCTCTTGGAAGGACAAACTGTTATTAACTGATAAGCTGCAGCCACAGAGTTTCTCAAAGTGTTGAAATATTAATCTCCAACCCCGTGCGCTGTCTGCAAACAAAACCGTGCACAGAAACATCCTGCTCTGCTTCATCCCTGAGAGCCAGAATTCCCCACTGCATTCTTCTCTTTAAACTTTGTTTTTCTCAAACAGGTTTACTTCCCCTGCACACAAACCAACCATCCTGCGGTTCTAGACAGAGCACAACAGCTTTCATCTATTAGAAAGTTTCATTTCATTCTGGATTTCATTGACTACAGCAAAATATCACACCCTAAATGAATTCTTCAGAAAGATGCAGAGACCCAGAGGCTGGAAAAAAGCATCCCTGACAAAGATGACAAGGATGTTCAGGGTGCTGACTTGGCTGCCATGTGGATGAATGGAAACTGGAGTGATAAAGGTGGATTTTGGGGGGCACACACTCTGATTTTCCCTCCTGGCTGAGGAAGATTTTCCATTTGTGAAACAAGAGCAGTGTCTGGCACGGTGCTTGGGCTGCTGGCCAAGCCCAGCAAACCACCACAGGCAGGGCACAGGGAGCATTTCCTGCAGACATGAACACCTGTACCTCCTGTGAAGGGTTTGTCTGCGCTGCCCCACACATCCATCCTGCAGGAGCAGCCTCAGGAGGGCACGGTGACAGTGACAAACCTTCCTGGGAACCCCCAGCTCCCTGCTCCTGCCTTTCCCCGCCCATCCTGCTCCTTCCCAAGCTCCTCCTAAGCTGCTTCTACCCTCCACAAACCCCGCATTTCACAGCCTTAAAAAAAACACAGACTCAAGATGCCAGTTCCTGTTTAATTCCAAACACATCCAGGGCCCAAGCAGCTGCCACAACCAAGGCACAGATCTTGAAATACCAGGGATTTGAGACATTACACAACTCTGCAAAAGGAACCCCGTGCCATGTGAAAGACACACCACAAAAGCTATTTTCTCCTTAAAAAACCCCACTTTCCTAAGCTTGTTCTGCCCACACGTAAGCACAGGGGATGTTCTGAGTGTCTCAGGTGTCATTCCAGGGGTAATTCCAACTCTCCTGCTTTCCCCCCTCATTAAACTCATCACAGTAACACTGCTAAGACACAGAATGTGCTTTTGGGCCATCCTTGCAGGAGTTGTTTGTAAGGTAAACCAGCAATTTCTCTATTTCTATTGCTCAGGCCTCACATGTGAAATCAGTCTGGAATTCAGCCCACTCCCACAGGATGTGAGGATAACCAGGATTCCCTGTGTCTGTACACAGCTGTCAGCACTACCCAGCAAACAGGACAAGAAGTGCCATCCTTGGGTGGGCATGAAACAAAAGCTGCAAATTAAGACACAGGTTTTCATGCAAAGGGTCCTAATGATAAAACTAAAAGGGGTGACACTGAAATGATGCACTGAAGCCCTGGAATCTGAGTGGAATTTTCCCCAGTGTTATTTCTCACAGCAGCACTGCCACCTCTCTACAGTGTCCCATGAATCTTTCATACACAAACACGCTCAAGAGGCTCCACAAGCACCTGGCAGGCAGCTCAGGCATGGAAGGATTCTTACAGTGCTGGTTTTCCAGCATGGAAAACACCCTCACTCAGCACAGGGAGCAGGAATTCCAGGCCTTTCCCAGCCCGGGGCAGGCAGCAATGGGACTTTGCAGGGATGAGGAATTGTTCACCTCCAGCAGGAGCTTGGGGGAGCAGAATAACCCAGGAGTCTGAACCCACCCACACCTATCCACACAGCACTGCAGAGAAAAGCAGGGAGCAACTCCTGGGATTTGTGTAAATCCTGAGGAAGCTGAGCTGCCTCAGGGGCACAGGAGGGCAACCTGCAAACCCTCACACTTCAGTGAAATGGCTGTGCTGGAACTACACTTGAACCTAGACAAACACTAGAACATTAAGAGTAGGGGATGAAGGAGCACACACAAAGAAACACCCCTTGCAAATAAAAACCAAACAAAAAAAACCCCAACAAACCTGGAACTAATACAAATTATTTTCTCCCAGTCAATCACAGCAGTTACCTTGAGCAGGCAAACCCCCAATAACCAGAGCTCAAAGAGGCACCAGTTCCCACAGCACCCACGAAAACTCAGGTTTTCAAAACCACATTAGAAGTGGAAAAAGGTCTGTGAGCATCACACCTAACTGAATTAACCCAGCTAAGCTCTTCCCGTGGCTGTATTTATTTTGGTGGATTTTCTACTCCAAAGCCCTCTCCTGCCCAGCAGGCTCCCCCCAGGAGAGCCCCAGAGCAGCAGGACAGGTCTGTGCTCCTCGTGTTCCCCTAATCCATCACACACGTGCTGCTGCAGAGTGGGCTCCTAATTGAAACCACTCCAGCTGTCAAACACACCCAGCAAGCCCTGGCTGTGCTTCACTGCCCGGGCTCTGCTGTGCTCTGGCTCCTCAGCAGGAAAATCTGCAGCCCACGAGAGGTGTGGGGCTCAGGGGAGCACAGCTCCACTCAGCTGCTGCTGCACAAGAGCTCTGAACCCCCCACAGAATTCATTCCTGGGGGCACTGGGTTCTCCTCAAGGGTGCAGGGACCTGCAGCTTCCTCCCCCTGCATCTCGGGGGGCAGACACCCCACGCCAAGAGAGCCCTGGGGAGCAGGGGAGCTGCCAGCAGCCTTGGAGGGAGCCTCGTCAGCATTAACTGTGAGGGAGGCAGGGCACAGCAGCACAGGGGCAGCACAGCACTGGCAGCTCCCTCACTTCATCCCTCACTGCCCACTGCCCTTTCCAGCTCTGCTCCTGACCCCAAGTGGGAATCCCCACTCCCTCCTGCAGATCAAGGTGACCTTGGGCAGTCATGGGGGGATGACCCCAGGGAGCTGCCTGTCCCAGGTGTCCCCGGCCCTGTCCCACCCTGCAGGTGTCATTAAGGGTCAGGCAAAGCAGAGCCATCCATGTCCACCCACTGATTTCCACCTGCAGAGAGCAAACTGCAGAATTATCCCCACTCCAGACACTGCTCCTCCTCAGGAGCTTCCTGCTGCCACAACTTTTATAACTTTCTGAACAGAGTATTTGGGAATTAAGTTACACCTCGGGCTCTTCTCAACACTGAAAGAGAGAGGATGCATTGCTGGAGAGACACTGAAGCAGAAATATCTGAAAAATCAGAACTTCTGATTCCTAAAATATGAAGTCCTTGCTAGTCTGGGTTTGGGATTTTTGTTGCTGTAGCTATTTGTTCTGGGGCTTTCCCCTCATTCTGACATGACCTTTATGGAATGGCAAACCCAGACTGAGCAGTGAACCAGAAATGCTGTTTATCCACAGCCTGCAGGATTCCATCCACAACTGCAGCTCAGAGATGACAACTAAAGCAGTCAAACAGTGCCAGACTCAGTTTTAAACATTCCCCATACCTGTGCTATGGAAGTTCCCTTGAAAAGGTCAAAGCAGAACTTCAGCAGCTCCAAGAAACGTGAAACCTTGAGGCTGGCTTGGCACAGGCACGGAGCCCATACCAGCTCTGCCGAGGTGACTCACAGGCATCTGCTGGTGCTCCTGAATGGCTGCAGCCAGGAGAGCTTGTGCAATCGCAGGGAGCACACGGCAGCAGGGCAGAGCCGTGACTCAGGACTGCAAACACGGGCAGGGCCATCGGGCAGGGCCATCGGGCAGGGCCATCGGGCAGGGCCATCGGGCAGGGCCATCGGGCAGGGCCATAGGGCCAGGACGGGCGGGGCACGGCCACCCCGCGGATTGGCCCCAGCAGCTCCCTGAGTGGGGAAAGGCAGCCAGGAGAGGGGCAAGTGGGGTCATTCCAACCACACAGCAGCTCACAATGTCCCTGTTTCTCTACAGCAGCTACGCTCCTGCTCGATAAAACCTTCCCAAAGGAAAGGGACAATTTCCAAATATCTCCTGGGCAGTGCTGGGTTACAACTCTCTGGTTACTCAAATCCATCAAGACTTCCATCCTCTTCATCCTTTAGCTGAAAATCATCTTACAAGTTTAAGACACACAGATTTGTCTGCAACAAAACCATTATGAACCCTTGATATACAGTAAGTAGGAGGCAGATAGGAAGGGGAATTTTATGCCCACAGTGAGCAGGCAATTTCTTTTCAGAAGCTCTAAAAGCAATGTTTCTCTAAAGCCAGGCAACAACAACAGGGGAAAAAAAATCTCTGCCATCAAATGGCACGGAGTAAGAACACGAGGTGGAATTGTTAAATCAATACAACTTGAGCACAGCACCGAGGGAGGGAGGCCTCTGTCCCTGTCCCTGCTCCCCAGCAAGGTGAAGGTCCAGTCACACAACCCAGGGCTGCTCCACAGTTTAGCAGTGGGGATCAGGAGAAATGAGTTTTCCCACATGCTCCTTTAGAGCCTTGACTGGGCAAGGCTTGTGGCACATTTTGAATCACATCTCAACGGGCAGAGCACAACCAGGGCCCAAACCAAAGCCCTCCCATTTCTGCCCATTCTGTTCTCCCAGGTTCTGAGCCATTTTCCATCCCAGCTGTATTCCTGCACTGCAGTGAAGGAATCCATGCAGGAAGTGTCTGTGTGACACAAAACTGCAGAGGAGCCACACAAGCTCCAGGGAAGCACAGCAACCACAGGTGATGAACCCTGCCCAGGCAAAACAACAACTTACTGCACAAAGTAAGCTCACCCCAGGCCTAAAAGCAACTTCAGACAGGGAAAATAACAGATGGAGAGTAGCAGACTGCAGGAACAGGGCAAGGAGAGAGAAAAGGGTTGGCTTTATAGCTTAGTGGGGTTTCTTTTGGTTTTACTTTGGCTTGTTTGTTGGGGAGGTGGCATGATTTATTCCTCCAGTTCCCTCTCATTGCAGCTGAGTAATGAAAGACTTGAGCTTTGGCAGAGATCCCCTCCTTAGCCATAAAAATAAAAAAGAACCGTAATTAAACTTACCAGAAACAAAGCTAATCAAACTCAACAGTAACAAAGGGTAACAGAAACACGTTCTCTGTATCAGATCTTCCTGGCTGGCCCAAAGCCCAGAGTTTTCATTACATTTTTTTCCTTCCCCCCTGATTTCACAACAGCATTAACCAGCCCTGGCCCAGGATGCCTCAGCTTTACAAACTCAATTTGTAGGAGATCAGCGTTTCGTGATCCAAAAACCCAGCATGTGGAAAGTGTTAAGTCTTTCATGTAGCAGAGGAGGTTCTTAAAACTTCTACTGTTCAGCTCAGAAATCTTGGAGCTTCACAGCCCATTAGAGGTTTGTGAACCACAGAGAAGGGCAGAGTTAGCAAAATAAATCAAGAGTTGCTGTGGGATGTCCTGGTGCTTTACACAAGAGGCACAAAGCAGGCTCCGGGTTAAACACCAGGGAGGACTTCTCAGATTGCAGGAGCAGAGAGCTGCTTTACAACCTGGAATGTGCTCTGCCCTCTTTGAAGGGTCTGCAGGCATCCTACAAAATAACTGCAAGGGGCAAGGGAGCCCAGAGAGTGTCTGGGGGAGGGGGAGGCTCAGCCCAGTGCTCCAGCCCAGAACAAACTCCTTCCATGGCAAGAGAAGCCCTCAGCAGCACCTCTCCCTGCTGCACAGGAGCTGGGGAGTGTAAAACAAACACTGTTCCCTCCAGCGTTCCTCAGCCCAAGTGACCAGAGCCAGCAAGGATTTCCCAGCCCCTGACCAGCAGCAGTTGGGATTTTGTCCCAGTCCCTGGAACATTTTGTCAGTTTGTTAGGACTCGAAGGTCCCAAATACAGCGATTACTGAGAGCAGCTCCTTCACTCACACCTCCCCAAGCTCACCAAGTTTGCAAAGGGCAATGGACAAACTCAGCCCCCAAAGATGTGAATGAGAGGGAAACACGCCTGGCACCGTTCTGGGATTTGAAAAGAGAGATGCAAGAAGCAGAAGGGTTTCTGTGGAATGTGCTGTGATCACTCAGGGTTTGCTGTGACACCTCCTGCACCCTCTCAGCCAGCCTGAAGCAGGAGGGAAGGAGGGCAGGATTCCTGTCCTGCAGGACTGTGGGGAAAGGCACCAACACCACCAATGGGGGATCCCAGCCTTGCAAAATTCCTCCCGAGCAGGAAACCCAAAGCCTGAGCATTTCACAGCTTTTCCACATAGCAGGAGACATTAAAATGCACCTCTTGGCAGGGAGAGGAACCCCTCCATACCCCACACACCCATAAATCCACCGGGGGCAGGTGTGCAGGGCTCTGGCTGACACTGAGAGCCCTCCTGGCACCCTGCAGAACAGGAATCCTCCCTTCCCTGTGCTGGGAGAAAACAGAAGTTCACCCAAAATGACATCACCCTCACCTAGAAGTAAACACCAGCATCTTTATGTCCTGACAATCTGAATTCCAGCACACTCCCAAGCGTTCTTCCTTCAGATACAGAATGGAAAGGACAAACAAAGCAAAAGCAAATGCAGCAGATTTCAACCTGTGACGTGAAATGTTTCTTCTGCTTCCAGAGCCAATTCTATCCACAAACTGCTTCACCTCCCCTATGGCACAGCCTCTATCCTAACCCCCATTCTCACTTTATTCCACCATCTCTGTAATTCCTGGGAGTCTTCCTTGGCACAAAAAAAAAAAAAACCAAGCAGCAAAAAACCCCCAGTAATCAAGCACTGCTTCTTTTTTACAGCTGGCTGGAAACAAAACTGACAAAATGAGTGCATCTGTCTGCTGGGGTTGTTACTGTCTTTGCTCCCAGCTCCAGCAGCACTTGACAGGGTATTTAGGAGTGACTGATGTGCTTGGGGCTGCTCTGGGGCCAGGGAAGGCAGTGGGTGCTGCTCCCACGGGGACAGGAGGTGGTGACTGAGCCCAGGGATCTCCTGGGGAAGAACGACGTTCACTCCACGCTCTGTGGCAGCACTGCACACTCAAAATACACTTTATTCTCCCCAACAGAGGGGTTGTGCACAACCCTTTGCCCCAGCTGGAGGCCCTGGGAACCCCACACAGGCCAGGCACAGCTCCCTGTGTGTTTTAGGGAACCAAACTCTGCTCTGCAGAACTCCTCTGGAACACGGCTCACAGCAAGGCCAAGCTGTTTGTATTTATTTACTCCTTGAACTCGAAAATTCAAAGCAAACTGCTGCAGAAGCTCTCCAAACTGTAATCTCTGTCTCACACACTGTAAATACACACGGTGAGCAGCACACAGAGGATTACCTGGAGAGCATTTCTCTGCTAAGCCATTTCAAAAGTCAGTCCCCAGGCAGGATTATACAGATTCATTTCTTGCAGGAGTTGCCCGGATTTTAAAACATGAGCACTGTTCTGGGACAGGATGTCCCACAAACAGCACTGCTGCTCACATGCCTGGTTTATTTTTTGCCTTTCTAAAGCCATTTTCAGGTCTGAAAGCACATCTTCAGTCACTGGCTGGCTGGGGAACAAGCAGCAGGAAGGGTTTGATGCACAGAAGAGGCTTGCCAGGCTGGGACACTCGACCATGAAAATGAAGTGCACAAATCCTTCAGCAGACACCTCTTTTCTGTACCTGCAATTCGCAGGACCTCAGGGTTGATGTCTGAGTATTTGATACAATCTGACAACTGCCAGGGAAGAAGAAATGCTGCTGGTTTTTCTCACAGGGTAAGAAAATACAGAATAAATATACAGCTGTTGATGAACAAAAGCATTTTAACCAGAGTCACACATACCCTTCAGCACAGATGCAAGAGAGAATTCACAATAGGAAAATAAACAAACTGAAATTCCTTAGGATGGTGAATTATAAACAGAAAGTAAGGAAAATGCAGTGGAACAGAACTCTGAGGAGCAGCATTGTGTTCTCTCAGTTGCTGAGGAAGCCTCAGACAATATTGTATCAATTACCCAAATAATCTTGGCTTGTATCTTTGACTACAGACTTCTCCCTACAAAGCAGAAATTGTCCTTTCTGGCTGCCTGACAGAACTCAATGCAATTGCCTAATGGCCCTCTTTTACTTGCAACAATATTTTACTCCTACCTACCTCTAAACCTTCAGAGGAAAATAAACAATGAGATCCAATCTTGTAATGTAAAATAATAAAAAAAAAAGCCACTGGAGTGCAGAGCTGATTTATTGCCCATGCTAAAGTCAATTCTAGAGTCCAGCTGGCACAGTGAACACACCTTCTGCTTTTATGCTCTCCATCTATGAGGGTTTCTTAGGAAGAAAGTCAAATAAGCAGCTCATTTTTTGAGCTGATGATGCTGTAAATTACCTTTGGAATACAAAAGTGAAATGATACAATTGAAAATTAATCCTCTTATTCTCCTAAGAGAACGCTTAAGAGATTTAAACCAAACCAATAAAAACAAAGCACATTTTAGGTACTTTCTTGCTTTGGTTTTGCTCGCTTCAGCTGCAGTTGAGACAGGCAGGTTTGGGAGAGGGTATTCTGGTCTTTGGAGGCTGGAGCCAGTCACTAATCAATCGTTAATCAATGAGCACAGTGAAAGGGCTGCTCAGAGGCAGGCAAGAGGCCCCTCCAGGACACGGGGATCCACAGGGTGCCCTCAGAACTGGAACTGCAGACACACCAGTGTCTGAGCCGTGGGCTGTGCTCACCCCAACACCTGCAAACCCTTGCAGAGATGAAGGAAGACACCACGGTGTGCGTGAGTTAAACCTTTATGTCTCTTTAAAGACCCTTCCAAACCTCCTGGTTTGTTATCCAATAAAGTTATGACATTTGCAATAGGTTTAACAGTTCAACTTTTGAAAGCAAGCCTGATCACAGCGAGCACACACACTCAACATCCCTCTGCAAACAGCCTTCAGCTCGGAGCCACTGAAATTCAGGAATATCTCCATCTGAGCTCAGCTCCTATGAGCTCAGCATTTCATTACAGCCCTTGGCTTTCCTCACCCTGCTCCTGGGGAGCTGCCTCAGCACCCTGCCTCACCTTGAGTCAAACATTAATGCAGTGCTCTTCCTCCCTCAGCTGAGACAGCCACGCTCGCAAAAACAGGAAAAAAAAAAAAAAGAAAAGAAAAAGGCAGCACGTTCCCTGCAGAAGAGTTTGTTATGCAAATGATTCAGAGGTTTCACTTACACAGGAAAAGCAACTGCTGCCTCTGCCCCTTCTTCTAACTGGACTGAAGCCCAGTAGGATATTTGCTGTGACTACAGAAAAAAGTCTCAGCCTATCATTTGAGATCATCTGAAATCATGTGGGAAACGTGAAGCCCACAGGCCCCGTCTGAAGAAGAGCAAACCCCCGTGCCTGCAATGCTCTGGAAGCAGCAGCAGCAGCCAGCAGGATGAAATGAAAAGAAGCAGTGGCTGTTTATGTTGGCAGTCGCTTCAAACTCTAATGGAAAATTTCAGCTCTGACTGCATCCAGGCTAGAACAAGTTATTAAAGAAAAAGGTTCAGCTTTCAAACAGAAAAGGCTTGCACAGCTTGTCCCTCTCTGAACGCTCCCGCAGCAAAGACAAGGCAGGAAATAATATGCCTTGACTGCAGTGTATTAATATTCCATCATTAGGGGAATATGGGCTCAAATAAAGCAGATTTCCTTGGGGAGAGCAGAGCCCACGCCACAGCCACAACGCAGCCCCTGCTACAAACACGGCTCACCACTAAATGCAAACATTAAAAAGCCAGTGTAGGGCTAAGTAATCACTTTATACCAACAGAGCAAGAGATATTCATCTAATTATCCCCCTCCTCTGATCAAAGGCGCTCTGCTGTTTGAACAATCGTGTCGAGGGAGCAGCTCTACCTCTCAGGGCTCAGGAGAGCCCTGCACAAACATTCCTGGGGCTGCAGGCTGCCATCAGGAGTGCCTCCGAGGGGACACACACCTTGCCAGCCCGCACATATGGCAGCTGCACTGACCTTTCAGCCACCACACATTTGCACTATATTTAAGAGCTACTCAGGAAGCCAATATTGTGTATTATGTAACACAAGATTAAGCATTAATGAGGCAGGAATAAAATTGTTTATCTAAACCCCAATCTAAAATTAAACAGAAGTTTATGCTGAAAGCTCACTCTGCACTCGTTTTGCCTCCTAACATTAACAGAGCACAGCTTATTTAGTCTCTGAGGTAAGTCCCAGCAGCATTTAATTTGAAGAGGAAGATTTTACTACCAGAAGAGAGACCATTTTTCCTAAAGAAATGATGCATATTTAGTTCTTATGTGCATAAATACAGCACTCTGCAGGTATTTCAGTGTCAGGAAAGAGCCAATATTCCTAACTCCTGGTTACACTGTGCTTTAGAGCTAAAGAAAGGAGCATCCACCCAGAGGCAAGATCTTTGGATTGCACTCTGTCATGCCCTGCTCAGCAGCCAAACCCCAAATCACACACAGCACAGATACCTCTGTGCCCAACAGGGAAATCCAACCCCAAATTAGCCTGGAGTCTGCGTGCCTGCACAAAGGTGCCCTGTCCTCCTGCTGGGCTTCCTGCTGAGGCTGCCAGGAGGGCAGGGGGGCACAGGGGCCATGCCCACAGCCCCGGGCCCTGCCTGTCCCTGGGGAGCACAGGAGCCTCTGCAGCCCCACACGCCCCAGGGCTGCCAGCCCAGCCCTCAGCAGGGCCCAGAGTGCTCAGGCCCGACCCCAGGAGAGACAAGGCAGCTCCAAAATCTCCATTCAGCTGCAGCCAAGGCCCTGAGAGCCTGGCAGGATCACAGGACACCACTGCTGAAGCTAGCAAAGGCTGGGTCACACACATCCTGCAGGCTGCAGGAACCCCAGGCACAGGGAACCATCCTGCTCCTGCTGGGACAGCTCAAACAAGGTGCAAGGGCAGCCTGAGGCTCCCCCAGGGTTTGTGAGACAAACCAGGACAGGCCCAGGGCAGCAGGCAGCTCTGGGCCCAGCAAGGGGACACCAGGCCTTGGCACCCTGCAGCTCCTGCTCTGATGGAGGCACTGCCCTGCAGGGGCTCCCAGTCCCTGCTTCCAGGAGCCAACACAGAGTTAAGCTGCTTCCAGAAGGCAGGAAGGCAATCCCCAACCTTGGAGGCATTTAAGTACCTTTATCTCAGGCCTATCACAATGCTGGTGCTTCTAAAACTCTCAAATTCAAGGAGCTCAGTGTAATCATCTAAAGAATTCAGAGCAGAATGTTAAATACTCAGAAAATCCTGTGTTATCACCAAGTTTTAGCAAATTATCCCAAAATGGGTGGATGGGAGGAGAATAAAACCACATTTAAAGCCAAACCAGATAGTTAAGGAAACTGTTGCCAGCTGTGCACCTTTCATTCTCACAACATGGGAATTTAAATGGAAGTAATTATTGAAAACTGTTCATGTCACTGAAAATACTCCCAAATTTACTTCTTGCCACGAAGAGGACTCAGAAGAGCTGCTAAGCAGGAAGCAGAGGAGAGCAGGGCAGTTCAGCAGCTGTGTCAGCTGGGAAACCACCCAGGGAAGCTGGAAGGAGGAAAGCTCCATGGAAAGAGAGGAGAAGGTGCATTTCAGACAGTTCAGTGGGAAGCCAAGGAAGTTTCACAAATTCATTTGAAAATCCCCTGGCTCATCTTTTCCTGCAGAGCATGAGCAGGGTAACACTGAGCCAACATTAAAGCAGCACCTTCCTTGATCCACTGCAGTTATTTACTCCCACATCCACTGGGAACCCCTCCTGGACATAAACATGGAAATAAACTGGAAATGCAAAATAAACCAGTGGAGTGAAGACCCAAACAAACACACCTTTGATATGGAATAAACATGCTCTTTTATTAAGCTTTTCTCTTGAGGATTACTCATTTAGCAGAAGTAATTTTAAAATTGTTGAAAAACCATGTTAAAACACACAATGATGGATGCAGGGTTTTCTCAAGAGGTAATTCATGGTAACTATGGAGGGAAAATAAGGCACAACTCAAATAGGCCATTCCTGAACACACTGTGAAAGCTCTGCACAGGGTGGCCTGATTCTCCTCTCTCACCACAGCCACTCTACACCTGCCCAAAGCAGCAGGGAAATACAATGTCATGCTCACCTCGACAGCCCCAGCCCCTGCACAGCAGCCTCAGCCTGATTTAACATCAGAGGCCTGCTCACTACGAGCATTCTGTGTTCCTGTGGCTTTCCTTTCCTTCCACTGTTTCCATGTTCCAGCCATAGGCTTTAGGGTGACACCAGGGGGAATTTTCCCCCAGTTAAGGGTCCAGGAAAGGACACATTTTACAGAAATCATGGTAATAAGGAGATTTAACTCCTAGTGGGGATTGCAGAGGCAAAACCCCCTGGGTCCCCTCCCCACAACCTTCAGAGACCAGGAAGGAAAACTCGAAATGAGTCAGGTGTCCAAGAGCTATTAGGGCAAGTCACTCCAAAAGTGCCCCTGACACATCTTCAGGTACCTGGGACTTGCTTTGGTATCCATGTAACAACTTTGTAGAGTTTCACTGATGTTAATATGCAGGCTGAACAGGAGAATAAAGCCTTTTTCTGCTATTTCTGGAATTGCTACAGGGTTACTTCACACTGCAACAGGAAAATGGCAGGCAAAGTATCTGAAATTATTCTGGTGATGAAAAAAATGCAGACAAATTAATCCCACAGCCTTGTCATTTACATTACTCATTATTCCACTTTAGGGAACAGAAGCAAAACTGAACAGTCAAATATTTACTGCAGCTTTTACCTTGCAACGTCTTCCTATAGAAAAACTGCTGTAAATATTGGCTGAAAATGATTGGGAATTAAAGAAAGCAGAAGTGAGGCCCGTGGGCAAAAATAGGAAGCAGAGATTATAAACAACCCCTGTAGGTCAAAGGTTATTTGCAGATCAGTTACCACAGGGGCTAAAAAAAACCCTGAGCCCAAACCCATCAACATGATCCTTCCCACAGCTCAGACCTAATATTTAGTCTTCTCTGTAGTAAAAAAATGAGACCTAATGAAACAAAAATATAACACTTGGGGAAAAAAGAGACCCCGTGTGAGGTTTAACACCACTTGCAAAACTTTTACAAAAACCCTAAGCCAAATATCCACGCTCCAATGGAAGAAGTTAAGCAGCACAAACAGGGGCAGGCACCTGCCCCAAACTCTCCTTTTTTCTTTTTTTTTTTAACTTCCCCCTGCAAAATATTTTTCTCCATCACAAACACCTCCACCCCCCATTTCATATTTAAAATACAAATTTCAATTTATAAAAACACAACATACTTCAGAGCTGCTGTTAATTCAAACTTAGAAGAGGACCTTTGCCCCTCAGCAACTTTACCATCAGCAATATTCATTTCTAGAAGCAAACACTGATCTGTTCTAAATCTGTTCCAGGAGACACTCTGGAGGAAAGAGGAAAGGCATGATATGTGCTGGGTTTGTCAGATGCTGTAAGATCCACACCATTCCAGCATTCCTTCCCACTGGGCCTCCACACCTCAAAACCCAACAGGGTTCTCGACTCCACCAACACTTGAGCAGTAATTTGAGTTTCCTTCCTCACCAGAATGAGTGAACTTGTAATTGTCTCATCCTCCCCTTCCTTTTTAACTCACACAGTGTTACTATTTACCACCCAAAGATTTGTGTTATCACAGCACTGTCTCACAAGAGCCTCCCGGAGGAGAATGGAATCATCCTACAGAAACTGAGAGGGTTTTAAATATTATTACAGCACACATCCACACTCCACACCTACAAAAGCCTAAACACTCTGTGATGCCTTAAA
The DNA here is from genome assembly GCA_013397295.1 of Polioptila caerulea. Lineage (NCBI taxonomy): Eukaryota > Metazoa > Chordata > Aves > Passeriformes > Certhiidae > Polioptila > Polioptila caerulea. The sequence continues at coordinate 10,967 of VYXF01012137.1, read as the reverse complement.
TCAGTGCTTTCCACATCACTAATATACTGCTAGGAAATAGTCCAACCCCATTTTCACGGAGCTAGCTCCCTTCTAAATCCAGAACAAAAACGAAAGCACTTTCCCAAAGGCTCCCCGCAGTTAAAGGACACCTGCAGGACACAAACCGAGGCTCCTGTAGGACAGATGGAAAAGTGACCGTGTTCCCAAGGCGTCCCAGACCCTCCTCCTTGGCAGGAGTCCCCCACCCCACCGCTCCCTGCCGGTGTCCCCGGAGCCCTGCCGGGATTTCGGCTGGAATGACACGGTTACATAACCCGAGGAGGCCGGAGATCGCGGGCCATCCCCAGGCACGAGCTCCGGGGCAGGGGAAGGGTTAACCCGGCACCGTGCGGGTCACAGCGCAGCCCGGGCTGCCCGACCCCATCACATCTTGTTTGGCTTTAGCTTTTCTTTAATTACCCGATGCCACTCGAGCCCGACCGGGTGACACAAAATGTATTATCCCGTCATAATGTCAGAATTTAAAATTAGATTCCGTCTCCATAAATACACTTCACCCAGGCTCACTGGCTCCGTCCAGCCATGACGATTATTTTATGTAACATCTTTCATATCCCAAGACCTAAAAACTGCACTAAAAATCAGCAGCTGCCTCGGCTGGCTGTGGATTTCTCTTCCGTTTATCTGAGGAGAATTCGGGGTAAAAAGGAAAGAGTTTCGCAAGATCAAACAGCGAAGCAGCGAGAGAAAAAGCGAATTACATAAAGTCCGAATGTACTTACGGTCTCCTTATTGGGAAGCAACTCCTTTCGGATTCTGAAGAAGTTCTTGCCGTACTGCCTCAACCCCTTAATAAACCGTTTCTGTGATAAAAGATAATAAAAACAGCGTGTCAGCAGCAGCAAAAAAAAAAATGTAAAAAAAAAAAATTAAAAATTCCCCCAAACGGCTGCTGCGAATCGGCAGC
>VYXF01012136.1:626498-644829 GCA_013397295.1 Polioptila caerulea | reverse complement strand
GTTTGAGCCCACTCATCCAGAAGAATAGAACTGAATGATAAAACAGGCTAGACTGCATTGATGGCCATTGGGCATGGCCAGGCAAGCACAGTCAGCCCTGCTTCCCACCCTTGGTACTCCACAAAGCACTTGATCCCTCCCCTTTTCTGCCTTTGGTTTCTCCCCCTCTGCCTTCCTCTCGTGGTAAATCAGGTGCAGCCCCAAAATGCCCCTGAGCAGTGTGAGGTGAGCCAGGGAGCTGCTCCTGACTCAGGGTGACAGTCACACCTGGCCCCTGGGGCTCAGGGCTGTGCTGGGTGGCCCTGGGAGGGGCTGGGGCGGGAGCTCCGTTTCTCTGAGTCCCTAATTTCGGGTCCCCCACCTGCCATTGTGCCTCCTGGCTCCTTTTCGTTCCTGGTGATGAATGTTTCCTAGGCTGGTCTGTCTCCTGGGATGGGCCTGGGAGCAGCTGGCTCAGGGTCGGATTCCTCCACATGCCCTTGATCCTCTGTTCCTTTGTGTGTGTGCAGAGAAGCTTTTTATAAAATCCTAACGCTGATTATCCAGCAGTTTTCTTCCAGTTGTCTTTGTTGTGTGCAGTGTTGGATCCATCTGGGATAACCCTGCATTTTCTGAAAGCAGCAGGGCTTTCCAGAAAAACTTGCCTTAGCTTTTTTTCCCCACTTTAGGTGCTGAGTAACATTCACACAGTGAGAGCTACATGGCTGCCTAAAAACCCTCAAACTTGGACTTTTTCTCCAAGGGTAGGTGACTCAGTCACTGGCTGTTTACAGCTTCTTCCTTCAGTGTCTCTAAAGTGTTCCTGGGTGGCACAGCTGTGCTCCATGGAAAGACAATAAGAGGAGCAAGGTTTTCACTGGAATTGGTTCTCTCCTCATTTTTATGTGCAGTGGGATTTGGTCTGAGATCTTGTGTTGAGTGAGGGANGGTACATTAACTTATTTTTTTTTCCCTCCCTCTCCCTGTATCAGGTGATGGGCATCTTACCCAGCTTGCTTGATGGTGACTCTTTTGTCAGGTCCAGCTCCCTGTCTCCAGACATTGGGATATTGTTTGAGCTTGGCATCACATACAAATGCAATGTGAGTGTGGGGAGGTGCACTGCTCCAAGTGCAGGTTTATAAGGGGAACCAGCTGTCCTCAGTTAGAGAATAGGATTAGAGAATATTTCTCATTAGATAACAGGATTAGGGAATAGGATTACCTGGAAGGAGCCTACAGGAAAGATGGTGAGAAACTTTTCACAAGGTCACGTAGTGATGAGACAAGGGGGAATGACTTCCCACTATTAGAGGGCAGGGATAGATGGGATATTGGGAAGGAATTCTTCCCTGTGAGCTTGGTGAGGGCCTGGCACAGGTTGCCCAGAGAAGCTGTGGCTGCCCCTGAATCCCTGGGAGTGTCCAAGGCCAGGCTGGATGGGGCTTGGAGAAACCTGGGATAGTGGAAGGTGTCCCTGCTCATGGCAGAGGGTGGAAAGAAATTATATTTAAAATCTCTTCCAACCCAAACCATTCTGGTATTCTCTGATGGGAGAATATCCCTAATTAGAGAATAAAAGTCCCTCTACCAACACTGAAGTAACTTGTGCCAAAGATCCCATGCCATGGGATCACAATGGACTAGTTCTCTCTTCACTCCTGCTGTTTTCTGTCTCTGTGATTTATTTCAGAATAGTGTCCTGCACAGTTTGAAAGCTAAAGTTTTAACTGTTTCAGCAGCATGGACAGTGGTTTCCAGCTCCAGTTTACACAGATAGAGCCTGTCCATCTGGGATATGTTGCTGGAAGGCACAACAGGTAGTAAGACAATAGATGGTAAAGCCAGGAAAACTACCCTCAGAGAAGGCAGATTGTGATTTTTAAACACACAAAGGTGAAAGAGGAAAAGGGAGATAACTACAACAATTTTGAGGTGGTTACTGCTATTAATTGTGGTTCAGTCACTCATTCTGGGTCAGCTGCTCAAATAATTTACATTTCTCTTTTTTTCTAGTCAACAGGTGAAAGAGGAGAGCTGAGCTGTGGCTGGGCCTTTCTGAAGCTTTTCACTTCCAGTGGGATTCCTGTTCCTTCCAAGTGAGTTTGTTGCCCTTTCCTGCTCTCACTGTATTGACACATAGATGTACATACATCTGTTTTAGACTAAGAGTAAAGCTCATCTTTCATACTTACACACTGCTGGGGCAGGGGGCATCCAGACCAGTCCTTCACAATTCTGGCTCCTCTTTGCTGCATTATCCCTTTCCCATGCGAAAATTGGGAGACTGGTTCCCAAGACCTGGAGTCAGGGAGGAGTTTTTGTGAATGAATCTTTCACTGCTCTTGGAGTGTGAATTATATTTTGCAGCTGATTTATGCTTAGTGGGTCCAGTCATCTGAAAGAATAATAAAGTGTATATATTTTCATTTTATTAAATGTAGGAAAACTTTCTGTTTATTGACAGAAATAATTCATTGTAGCTCAGATTTTCAAGACTTGTTTTTTTACCAAATATTGGTAGACATATATATATTGGGTATATGTATTCTGAATTGATCTGGGTTATAGCTCAAAAAAAATACCCACAGGACACCTCTACTGTTCTAGAAGTCTCTAAATCTCTTCTAAGTCTCAATTTTTAAGTATTATTCTACTATTTCATTAAGTAAGCATGTATTACAAATTAAATTTGTTTCATCCATGACTCACTCTTGGCAGAACTGGGGTTACATTATTTTTTAACAAATTTTAAATATGGAGGATTTAAATTGTTGAAGTGATGATTCCTCAAAAACCATTTTAGTGAAACAACTGCTAAATTCCATACAAGAAAAATATTTGGGCTGTGGAAAAGAAACAGTGTTGTTAATGGCTTTTAAAATAATTGACCTCTCAGTATAATTAAATTACCAAAATAGTTGAATTCCCAATATCATACAGGCTTCAAATTTCTCTTTATTGACAGGATGTATGAGCTGGTCCTGAGTGGTGGAACTCCCTATGAGAGAGGTGTTGAGGTTGACCCATCAATATCAAGGAGAGGTGTGGTTTCTTTTCAATATAATATAAATTATAATATAATAATGTGATTAATGCTGCATCTCCTTCACAACAGTCCCTGCAAGCTGGTTTGGGTTTGTGTGTTCTATTTTTGCATGTATTTCATTATTTGTCTGCTTTTGCCTTGGCTGTGGGGAGCTGGGTGGTGCCAGGCTAACTAAACTCAAAGGAGTTCTCAACCCACTGAAATGCCCATTTTTGTAATATAATCATTACTGTTGTTTCAAACAGACTGTTTGAATCTGGGGTGTTTATTCCTGCAGCAGGCTTTGGGGTTTTTCAGCAGTTTATGAGCCTCAGGAAACAGCCTGTGCTTCTGGTGAAAGTGAAGTCTCCAAGTGTGCACTCAAAAGACATCCTGAAGTGAGTCCTTGTGCTTCCATAAAATTAAAAACTATCCCAGACAGCCTAGAGAAACCTGCAGTGTTTGCAATGAACATCTCCACTGCTGTCCCTTACTTTCCCAACAGTTTTCTCCCTGAAACATTCGTTGGGGGCATGTGCTACATCCATCTCCTGGTGTTTTATCGGCAAATCCTTGGAGATGCCCTCCTGAAGGACAGGATGAGCATGCAAAGCACAGGTGAGCACTGGAGGAAGATCAGGTTCATCCAGGGAATGACTCTCTCCAGAGTCTCCCTTTGGTAAGAGATGTTTTTGGCACTGGGGCTAAGTTATCCTCTTTGGTTTTATTTTTTAATTATTATTTACTTACTGACAGTAGGGAGAGACAGAAGTTGGAGAATTCTGGTTTTAGAACTCAGTGTCTTGCCCTAATTATTCAACAGAATTAATGATAGTTCATAGCCTTCTCCACCAACTTGAAATAAGGAAAAATTACATTTCTTAACTGTACTACATATGAATTTATATAGGTGAAAACTGCCACGCTTACCTGATTTGATCTTCATAATTTAGGACAGCAGATCAGGCTGATGACCTCTCCTGGAGTTAAATTGCATCCCTTTGGATTCAGATTTCATTTGAAGTCATTGAAAGCCTTTATCCCAGAAGTTGTTCTAATAGCTGTGCAACTAAAGAAGATTTCTGTTATTTCAAAATCCACCATCACTTTAGGAATAGACAACTGAGAATGTGTGTTCTACTTCCCAGAAGTCATCAGTCCTGGCTCTCTTCCCCAAAATGTTTTGGCATTAGTAAATGCTTCATGCTTACCAAATGTCCCATCAGCTTCAAGGTGAAGAAAGAAGTGTACATTCAATGTTTGGAATCAGACAATGAAGAAAACACTTCAGCCAAAATCCTGCTCTCTGTGACTGGGAATCTTATCCACGGTCTCATTAATTAAAATAATGACAGGAGCAGAGTGATGTCTCATAGAAGTGACCCAAAAAACAACAGGACACCTGTGAAGTGGGTTATGTGCCCCATTGGGAAAATTCAGTCTGCACTTGGTCCCTGGCTCTCCTAAAATGTCACACCAGACATGCCAGGCTGAGGTGGAACCCAAGTGTGTACCCAGGTGTGTTTATCCATAACATCCAAGCCAAGCAGCACAATTGCAGCTGTGTATAAAAAAGAAAGGTGCAGAAATGAGGGAAAACACCTCTGGCAGGTGAATCGGGAAGGGCTCGTGTTTGCTGGCATTCCCAACAAACAGCACTGGGGTTTGTGTGTCTCTTCTCCTAGTTTTACTGTCTCTCAGCCACTGAACTCCTGGTCAGAACAGTTTTAGGGAGTTGTCCTATCTTCCCTGCTCTGGAGAACTGTTACAGCTCATTTTTCCCTTTGGAATAATCTGACAGACAGGGATGTGCTGAATACCTGGATGTGCCAGTACTTTGAAAACCATCCTGATTCATCCTAAGCCTTGAATGTGTTTGTTTGCTGTTTCAGACTTGATCTGTAATCCTGTTTTAGCAACTTTCCCTCAACTCCTGGATCAGCCAGACCTGATGGATGCACTTCGGGTATGTTGTCATAACCTTGTCAGAATTTCCAGGCAAAATTTGAGCTTTTATTTTTTTGTTGTTCTGGGAGAAGGCAAGGTTCTCCACGGCCTTGGTCTGATTTTGTGTTTCAGAGTGCCTGGGCAGACAAAGAAAGAACACTGAAGAGAATTGAGAAGGTAACAAACTACAGGTTTTTCTTTCCCTATATTCAGGGTGATTCCAACTAGCTGCTCCCTGCCAGTGCAATTGATGCTCAGCTTTTCCTCTCACTGTACATCTATCTAGAAAATAGAGATATGTAAATGTAGTTCTTAACATTTCTCACCCAGATTTATAACAGTGAACCAGGAGGAAAATTAAATTAACTTGTAATTTCTTATTTCAATGTTGTTAGTGGGGAACCTGTTACAGGTTGGAACCCAGAGTGTGGCTCCCTGTCATGATGTGCCTCCAAAAGTCGGCTGGTAAAAGCTTTCCATGGATACAAAAGGGCCTATGTATGCCCACAAAATCATCTTCCCTCCTTCAAACTCTGAGCTTCAGTCCTCCCACAATCTGCCTGGGAAGAGGCCCCCAGATTCCTCAGATCTCCCTACCCCAGACAGTTGTAATCCTATGTTTTGGCATATAGACAGCTGGAGAAGTGACCTGGTTGTCCCTGGGCTCACCCACACCTTGTCCTACCTCTTGTACCCCAGAGAGCAGCTGCAGGGAACTGAGTGAGAAAGCCATTGGCTCTCAATCCTGGATTTCCTGGGAGCAGCAGTGGGATGTTTGATTCCCTGTGCATGCTCCTGAATTGATGCACAAGGATGGCTCCCCGTTTCCGCAGAACAAACACCCGCTGAGTCAGAGCAGCTTTTTCAGGGCCATTCATCCAAAAGGAAAGCAGATCTGCTCGCGGAATTGGCAACTCCCTGGGATCCCAGAACCATCCGGTTCGACCTGACTGGCATGTGCCACTCCCACAGGAGGATTGCTGCCTGCTGAATGCTCACCCCTCGAGTGGTTCCATGAGGCTGAGCTGTGAAATGCTCCCTGCCAGGCACAGCACTCCTGGGGCTGGGACACTGCGGACTTGGATCTTTCCCATGCGTTTGATAATTGACCAGGCTGATCCTTTGTCTCTGGCTTTTCCAAACTGATCTTTACAGACCCTGCACAAAGAGTGGGACAATAGTGCCCAGGGGCAGCATCACCTCTGGCTCCAAGGAGTGGGATCGGAGCCACGCTCCGCCTAGGACAGCAGGGAAATGAGAGGAGTTTGGGCTTCCAGGGCAGGGAGGATGTGGCACTGCTTTTTAAGGAATATAAATACCCCACAGCAAAGGGCTCTCAGTGCCTGTAGCTTGTGGGAAGGCTGGCAGAGTTCAGGGTGCAGGTTTGTTGATATGCTGGAGGCTTATCTGAGATAACGGATGTGTGTTTAGGAAGGTCAAATCTCTTCCCATTGTTTTCCTGGGAACTGGGAGTGAGTTGTTTGGGTTTTCTCCAGCGTACAATACTTTGGAAAAGTGCAACACCACGTGTTTGCACCAAAGTCTTTTCAAACACTCTTCTCCGCAGAGAGATCAAGAATTCCTGAAGTCTGTGTTTGTCCTGGTGTACCACGACTCTGTGTTCCCTCTGCTCTGCTCCACGTTCCTCCCCAGCTACAAATGGGCTGAGGAGGAGGTGGAATTGTCTCGCTGGAAGGTGATCCACGACTTCCTGAAAAGGAGCCGGGAGAAGAACGGCGCGCTGGAGTACCTGCTGTCATCAGAAAACACCCACAGAGCCTTTGACATCTCAGAGCTGGCCTATGATTTCTTAGGAGAAGTGAGGGGAAACAATCCTGGAGAATGAACAATTCAGGCTCTCTAAGGACGTGGTAACAATAAAATTAACTTCTTACCAAAGAGATTGCGTAGGATCTGAATTGTAATGGATATTTTAGCACAATTAATTTTCATCTCTCTCAAAATCTTATTTTATCTGTTTATCTACTGGAAATTGTATTTAAAATTTTTAACTTTGCAGCGTTAAGCAAGGCTCAGGTTGCCTGTTACTACCTGTTGTAGCCATGTTGGGTATCATATTTTGCCAAAGCTGAGGTAGCCCTTTTCTCCTCTTGTGCAGCTTCCAATTAATTTCCAGTGTTTCTTTAATCAGGGTGAACAAAGGGTTCTTTGTCCCAGTTCCCCAGCAGCCTGGGAGCAGGGAAGGGAGAGAGCAGCAGTCTTTAAGAATGCTGCTGAGCAAGGGCAGCCAGCTTAGGGGAAGAATCCTCTCTTGCCCAACCAGTGACCAGCAGGTTGCTCCGTTTTTAGGCTGTTTGCCTGTTCTTTCCCCCCACTCAGTAGAAGGCTGGGTTACTCCCAGGAATGTGCATGACCCAACACAAATAACAGCTGGTGGGAGTCCTGGGAATGCTGCATTTCCCCGGGATTATTTCCTCTGCTGAGCCCTGAGCACCTTGTGTCTGTGGGCGCAGGGGGAAGTGATTAATCCACTTTCTCTTCAGTGCTAGAGCATCTGGATGCTTCCTGCAGGGCAATGGGGACATTGCCACCAAGTCATACATGGATTTAAGCCCAGGCCAGGCTCAGTTTTGTCTGGCCAGATTTAAAACAAGATTTTTGAAAGCCTCCACTGCATGGAGCCAAAAACCAGCTCCCAATGGAGTATCTGTAAACTGGAGCCTCCAGAAATACCATAGAATACTTTCCCCAGCCACGGGAGGGCTCAGACAAGAGACATGGGTTTGATCTTTGCTCGGTGTTGTGCAAGAGCTTGGCACAGAAGCCAAGTTCCTGGGGCATCACCTGTCTCGCCTAGCAGAACTGGGATATCTCACTGGGACAGTGTCCTCCGGCTGTAGCCCATTGCCCGAGTTAATGGAGTCATTCTGTCCTCTCTGGGCCACCAGGCAGAAGTGCCACCCCCAGCCTTTCATCCCACCCCTTATCTGGGAGATCTGGGGCCAGGCAGAGTGCACTGGATGAGACAGCAAGTGCTTCCCGAATCCAAAATGCATTTGCCAGGAGGCAGAAATTCCTGTAGCTCTCCTTCAAACCTCACTGGGCTCTTGGGAGCACACTGCCAAGCCCTCCTGGTGTGTCTGTAAAATTTACCTGCTAGTTTCTGAAGGCTGGATGTGCCTGGAGGGTGTGGAGGGGTTTGACGTGACCACAGAGCAGAAACCTGAACAGAAATGGGAGGAGGCAACAGCAGTGGAAGCAAAAATATTTCAGGCTTGGAAGCGTGCCAAGAGAACTGTTTGCAGGAAACATTTCTGTTCTGGCAAGGTGTAGGAAGTTTTTTTTCCTTTCCCCTCCAGTTAATGACCTTGCATTGGTGGTGGGGCCGGGGTCCCGCTCTGCCCCATCCCGGCTGGCAGTGGGATGCACGAAGCCGCCGCAGTCTCTCTCGGGCGGTGCCAGGGGCTCGTCGGGCCGGGGCAGCGGCGCGGTGCCCGCCCGGGCCGGTTCCTGTGCTTACGTCCCGCGGGCGTGTCCCTTAAATCCCGCACGGGAGCGGCGCGGGGCAGACGGGCGCCAGCGGAGCCGAGCCGAGCGGTGTCAGCAGAGGAGAGATGGCCTCGGTGGGTCCCTCTGCAGCCTCCACGCAGACCGCCCTGCCCTCCGGACCCGCTGTCTTCAAAACCATCCCCTACGCCTTCATCCTGCCGGAGATCGTGAGTATGCCTCGCTCCGCTGCCTCACGGCACCCACTCCTGGCTAAAATCCCCCAAAAGCATCCTGAAGGCATCTTTACTGGGAAGTGCCATCTTGCCTTTGGGCTCATGCTGAATGCACGAAGTATTCCTCATGGGGGTTTTTAAGAACAGCTTGAGGACAAGATACATTCAGCTCCATCACAGCCTGTGTGAGGGTCACTGGCTGCCGTGGGGCTGGGAGAGGCTGAAGAGCTGCTGGTTCATCCAGGGCAGACGAGCAGCTCTTGTTATCATGAAGCAGCTCTTGCTATCATGTAGAAATGGCTTGAGAATCAAGGGAATTTTGCTCTCTGTATCAAGTTGTTCCAGGCGCTGAAGACAACCGGGCGTCTCGTAATGAATGACAACATTCCATGGTTCTTTCAATTGCTTCTGGGTCCAGAGGGCATCCAGTGGGACCGGCCAAGATAGGAGCTGGTGTACTTTGTCATGGTGCACAGGGCTGGCTACCCACACACCCTGTGCTCCACAGGCACAATCCCTGCCTGTGGGCAGGCTCAGCTCCCCTCTGCAATTCCAGGAATTTCACCCACCACAGCTGGGATGGCACAGGGCAGCACGGGCTCATCCCGATAACCCCGTGTGCTTTTTGCGCTCAGTAAATATTTTGGGTGGATACAGAGTGAACAACTTGCTTCAGGCTGATGCACGGAGCTGAGAGGAGACTTCCTCGTGCTGTGATTCCAAGCCCCAGAGATGGACGAGTGGGCAGGGCTGGGTCGAGGCAGCTGTTCACTTTTCCCAGATAAAAGCATATTTTCTGGTTTCTCCACCAAATCCCTCGGGGTGAGACATTTCCTCGTTTGGAAGGCGACAGCAAACCCTTCCCTTTTGTGTGAACACTCATTTCCCATGAGCGTTCAGGGAAACTGGTGCCAGCCTGCTTGTTGTCGCGCCGGGATACTCTGGGAAAGATGCAGGGGTTCCGCTGGTTGCTGCAGCCAGCCCGGGAGGGAGGCGAGGAGGGAACTTGGGAGGAAAAGAGCTTTTCCTCGTCCCACACTCACCAGAGGCGCCTGTTTGTCCCTGGCAGGTCTGCGGGACCTGGGTGTGGATCCTCGTCGCTGCTACCTCCGTCTCCTTGCCGCTGCTGCAGGGATGGGTGATGTACGTGTCCCTCACCTCCTGCCTCATCTCCCTGCTGCTCCTCTTAAGCTACGTCATCGGCTTCCACAGGAACAGCGAGAACTGGAAAGTGCTGGTAAGGAGGGGATGGAACACAGGCAGATGTTGGCAGCAGCAACGTGGGCACAGGACCACCACGGCTGGTGACCCACCAGCCCTTTCCTCCTTTTGCCTCGACTGGAAAGTCCCAGGGAGCTCTGCTGTGAAGCCACGGCCTGGGAGGGTTCGGTCCCAGCCCTATCCAGGCACGTGTCCCCCTTTGGGGCACTCACAGGTGCCTTGCTTTGCAGGACAGTTTGTACCATGGTGCCACGGCCATTCTGTACATGAGCGCCGCTGTCCTGCAGGCCAACGCCACCATCAACTCTGAGTTCAGATCCGACGCGCCACTCAACTACCAACTCAACTGCGCCGCCTCGGTGAGTCCAGAGCACCCTGCCAGCCTGCTCAGTGCCCCGGGAGAGGCAACAGCACGGGCTAAAGCCACAGCAGAGCCACCCCGAGCCCCACAGTGTCACCCTGGGCAGAGCTTCAGCTCCTCACCTCTGTGGGCCATGCAGCTAGCGTCGGCTTCTCAGGGTCCACCGGTTCAGGGACAGCCTGACATGGCTGGATGCTGGGAAAAGCTGAGGCTTTGCCTCTCCTTTGAGGCTGGACCTCTAGGCTGGGAGGCTTCCCCATGCTGAGAGCACTGGGAGGAGATGGGGTTTGACTCTGCCAGCTGACCCTTCCTCTTCTTCCTCTCGTGCAGTTCTTCGCCTTCGTCACGACCTTCCTGTACATTCTCCACGCCTTCAGCATCTACTACCAGTGATCCTGGCACTACCAGATTCACCTTCACAGGAAGAGGGCTTTCCCTTCAGTGTGAGAGACCCCGCTGTCATGCCAAGGTGTCCCTGGACCCAGCCCTGTCACCAGGCCTCAGGAACAGCAGGTCCTTTTGCACTTCGTCACAGGAGGGATTTTGCTGGCACTCATTGGTGTGCCTGTGGGACATTTCCTGCCTTGCCTGGGGGCTATGCAAAGGGAGGGACTGGGCGCAGGCCCCAAGCCTCCAATTCCGACATTCTGCCAAATATTGACACCGAGGGAAGGGAAAAAAATCACTGTTCCTTCAGCAAACAATCTCCTTTTTTATATAATTTACCTTTCTCTGGTTCAGCTCCATCTCTCCCCAACAAAAATTCATAACGACACAAGGTTGTGTTCCTTGACTTTCAGGTGGTTTCATTTGGTAAATGCTGTATTTGGAATAAAGTGTCAACCGACAGATTTTGACTACTCTGTAAGCTGTGTTCACTGAACAAGCTCATTTTACTCCCCAAGAGTTAGAAAAGAAACAGAAAATGTTCGCTTAGAAAGCTACAACAGATTTTAAACAAGTAAATCATAGAACTCATAGGAAATTTCTAGATGTAGTATAAAACTACAGCGTGAAAAGAATGATTACAGCAGACATTTACAGCAGTTCTCCTCCCGTGTCTCCTGATTCCCATTACAAAACCTGCGGCTGTGGAGTCCAGGCACTGACACCGCTGTCACTGGTGTTACTGGTGTCCCTCTTTCACATCCTCAGCCTTGGAGTGACTGGCAGGAGCTCCCTCCTCTCCTTGCTCCCGAGAATCCTGCAGCTCTGGGATCGTGTGGGCTCGCAGCACATCCAGGTAGAGCAGGTAGTCCTGGAGGCAGGCTGGCAGCGGCAGCTCCCGGAGCACGCGCTCCGAGCGCAGGCGCTCGCTCCCCAGCAGGGACCGGATCTCCAGGCGGCACAGATGGGACAGGGAAGGAAGGAAGGCTGGAAAATCCAACCCCAAGTCAAACACAGAGCAGCTCGTACTACGCAAATATATTTACTAATAATAAAGGAAATAAAGAGAGAACCTAATTTCCCCAAATGACCCCCTTTTTTTTTTTAAACTCCAAAACATCCTCATTAGCTTCAAACATTTTAAAGGAAGTATTATTAAATTATCACTTGGACAACTTAGAAATTATTACAGACCCTTTTAAAGAAGAATTTTCTTTGAAAGGCATCATTAACAAAGACACCTAAGTGCAGTGTTTCAGTCACATAACACATGATCTGCTTTTCTGAATGCTGAACTATGAAAAGTTCCTGCACAACCAATTGAATCTTTTTGGCTGGTCACATTTTGATTATGTTTGATTTTTATGGTTTGTATTTAATTGCTGTCCAATGCTTACAAAACAGGACAGATGCTTCACTGGAAATACAAATCAAATTAGAAAAATAAAACATCTAAGTCATAGTGTCATCTTCTCCTAAATCTCCCCACGTGCAGCCTGGAAGCTGGATACATGGAGACATTATTTTCCTGCCTGTATTCCTTACCAAAATGGCTCTTGGAAGTCCAAGTGAATTTCTCCTTGTATTGGGAAAGGTGTTGCTCCACAATTGGAGGAAGTCTGCTCCAATTCATGAACTCCAGGATGAAATTGAGGACATCCTCACTCATGGAGAAAATCCTGCATAACAGAGACTCCCCTAAAATACCTTTTGAAAGTATTTGTAAATTAAGGAATAAAAGACCAAAAAGCATCACATGTGGTACACAAGGACAGTGAGATTCATTCAGTCATGGAGTTGCAAAATTTTAGTGTGTTTACTACAGTCTGCAGAAAATACAAATATTTCATAACTCTAAGTTTAATCCTGTACTGCCCAATTAAATATAAAACATCACCAAGCAAGGAAAAACTTCAATAATAATAATAAAAAAAATCTGACTGGAATTTTTGCCACATTGTGTTAAACAAAATAGTCTCAAACTGCATCCGTTTCCTCTCCTCCCAGCCTTGGCCCAGCTTCACTTCCCATTTGTTTCCCATCCCTCCTGGCCTATTTCTCCCATTGGAATTTCTTCTTACCGTGGCTGTAATAAAGTATTACACACACAATTTGCAGCTAAATTTGGGGGTTACAGATGTTCAGTACAAAATTTGGGAAGTGATGCTTTTTTGCTACCCTAGAGAAAGGCAATTTCCAGTCTGGCTTTCTTCCTAAATAAAACTGTTTTCCTGCCTCCAGACATGACATGCGAATGATTTATTTCAGACTTTCCACAACCCCTCCCGTTCCTGATGGTGGCAACTGATTATCAAGGGCCATCCTGTGAAAGCCCTCGTTCAGCAGCAGCTTTGCACATTAGCACGAGATGTTTAAGTAAATAAAGACAGGGCTCCCTGCTTACCAGAACCCGCACATGAAATTCACGGGGCTGAAGCCAGCCAGGAGCAGGCAGGGCAGCCATTCCTTGTATTCCTTCTGCACCACGCTGCTGTAGTGGATGAAATCTGCTAATTCCTCCTCTGAGGGCAGGGAACAGCCCAGCCTCAGGAAGCGCCGGAACAGAGCAAACTTCTTATGGCACAGGCAGTGTGCCAAGTTAATCCCACGCAGGGTGATCCCATATTTCAGGAGAACATCAATGAACTGATAATGCCTGTGAGAGGGAGAAGGAACCCATGAGCTCACCCTCAGAAAGCACCTACCACTTTTTACATGTCTGCAATAAAACATTTTAAAATGCCTTTATTAAAATGTTTTTATCATTATCCACTGCAACAAGGCAATGGGATAAGGACTGAGACTATGACTAGTGTCACCTTTTAGTGATTAGATGGCACATTACTCCACAGAAGTGGTGACACGTGTTACCTGCCTCGTTCACAGAGCAACCACCTGCTCTGTGTCCCTTTCCAAATTATTTATTATAAAGCAACACCAGGACAGAAAGTGAAAAATGGTGTCCAAGGATTTTTAAAGGCAGCTTCCTAGGAGCAGGCCTTGAACTGAATTCACTACTAACAAACTTCATTAATTTAAACGGCAGTGTCTACACCATAAATAAATTTCAATCCACGTACAAAGAAATAAACTGTTAAAATATGAGAGGATTCCAAAGCCATTTTTGAAGATGTTTTCCTTAGTGCAGCATATGGGTCACATTCCAGGACTTCACATTAATATTCCCAAGGAGGAATATTAACGAGGAGCATCTGCAAATGGGGAACACACTGAATTCTGAAAAAACACTAGATGACAGACAGCATTTGAGGGAGGAAGGTGGGAAACTACACATTTAAAGTAAGTTAATTAAAACAAATATGATTATGAATCATTTCGAAATAGGTTTGCTTACTGCTTTTGGAAGATCATGCACATGGGGGACCTGCAGTCGAAGTCCAGGCACTCCTGAGCATCTGGGCTGAATCCCTGTTGGAGCAGCATCTCCAGGCACTCCCCGTCCCCGCCGTACAGTGCGGAATACACGGGGCTCACTTTGCCCTCACCCTTGTCACAAATCCGGTCAGTGACTGGAATCAGCAGCTCCAGTATCCTGCAGGTATTTAAAACCACTGTTTCATGATCTTATCCCATGACTAATCTTTAACACACAGTCATTTTTTCACAGGGTCATTGCAGCTTTGGAAGAAAATCGTGGGTTTTCACTCTTGAATTCGCAGCTTTATAATTCCATACACAGACCCTCAGCAAATGTTATGCTTTGGGATGGATTTGGGTTGGAAAGAAGTATTTTAAACCAAACCAGGGACAGCTACTTCCTATTACTCAACAATTCTTTTTACAGCAACAGAACACCACTGCACGTTAAATTCCAAGTCCAAGGAAGTTTGGAAGCAAACCGGAAATGTGAGTTGCAAATGAAAGGAATTCTTAGTTCTGTGAAACAGAAAAATCATTCTGCTTACAGCTCACACCCCAGGCCACATCACATTAGTGACAAACAGCAGTTCCTTTGCTCCTGGAATTTACTGGTGCTGCATAAGAGTTGCCAGTGATGTATCATCCTTTATATATTTAAGTGCTGTCCATGTGTGAATCATGGAGTTCCTGAGAGATCCTTCTCTCAACGGTCTACTCCCAAAACTTCCTTCCACTCCTGGCTCTCTGCTGCGGAACTTCCATCTCTGAAAATGGGCAAAGCTACAAATGCATCTCTGGAAAGGTTAAAGAAACTGTTTTGTGGCTTTGATTTTTCTGGCTGGTCCAGCTAATTCAATATTTGCATATGATTACTGCTGCTTACTTACGAATTATAATTAGCAGCTGTACAAGTCAGGTATAATGTATAAAACAGTAATTTGTATTTTTAAATGGAAAAGTAATATGGCCATGGAATGAATTGATATTCTGGTTCAGCACTGTGGAAAACCCTCTAAATTCATTAGGCTATAGATCCAGGTTAGATGCTCAATCAAAAATTATACAATCATAGAATGGTTGGGGTTGGAAAGGACCTTAAAGGTGATCCAGTTCTACCCCCTGCCTTGGGCAGGGACACTTCCACTACCCCAGGTTGCTCCAAGCACCATCCAAACCTGGCCTGAAACACTTCCAGGGATGGCACAACCACAGCTTCTTTGGGCAAACTCTGGCAGGACTTCACCATCCTCAAGGGGAAGCATTTTTCCCAAATATTTCTAAATCTAGTCACTGTAAGTGTGGAAGAAACTACTAAGAGACATTTAAAATACAGAAATAATCAGAACTTCTAAACTACACATCAGTTAGAACACTCAATTTTTCTCCCTTTTAGGGCTAAACTTCCTCCTCTGGGGATCAGATTTGTGTGCCCAGGACCTTCTGTCTGAATGCCTCCGCAACCACCTACTTTGCATGGCCCATCTCAGCTGCTGCATGAATGGGTAACTGCCAGTTATCCTCGTTGCAGTAGAGGTTTGGGTCTGCCCCTGCAGTCAGCAGCAGCTTCACACAATCCAGGTGTCCCTCCTGTGCAGCAATCAGCAGGGGAGTGGCCCTGTCCTTGGCCTGGCAGTTGACATCTGCACCTGACACAAAACAAAAGCAAAGTCACGTCCCGCAGTCGCTATTTTTCACAGGGTGTCTTCAGCAAGAAAGAAAAAAACTTCAGCAAGTTTTCCGCGGCAGTAAGGAAATCAAACCTCTACCATTCGAAACGACGACGTGCAAGAGCAGAGCTAGTACTGCTCTCAGTGGGAGCTGATGGAAGTGCAGCGAGGGAAATGAAGGCTCAGGGTTACCGTGGGACAGAAGCAGCCGCAGACTCTCCAGCCGGCCATACTGAGCAGCCACAAACAGAGGGGTAATTCCAAAGTCATCGCGACAGTCCTTGCCGGCCCCTTTCTCCAGGAGCATTTGCATGATCTCCGTGGAGCCCTGCAATCAATGCTTTTATTCTTAACCAGTGGGAAAGCAAGGAAATTACATAACCTGTTTCCCCCCACGTGCTCCTGATAGAAATAATAAAACCCACAATATACTCAATATCCTGAAGATGCACTTAAAAATCAGGGGTAAAAGAAATTAGGCAACTTCAAATTGATTACTTTTGGTCATTTATAAGATAAACTCATTTGTATGTGTTAGAACCATTAAGCCAACATATTTTTAAGCACAAGCTTATGACTGCTAGGGTAGGTTAGGAAAAATTACCCGACAAAAATGCAATAATCATTAAATAAATAATTATCCCCTAGAATACACCAGTTACACAGAAATTACATGATGGGCCCATAAGTTACCTGAAAGGAAGCTTGGTGCAAAGAATTCCACCCAGACCAAGAATGAGAACCTTCAACGTTTGCTCCATGTTGGAGCAGAAACTTGACAACCTCTGTGTGTCTATTTTCAACAGCTTCCACGGAATAGTAATTAAAAGAAAAGAAAAAGAAAAAGAATTCTTATTGAAGAATTTTTAAAAGAAATAATTTAAGTATTTGGATTTAAAAGCTCAAAAGGTCTCACTGCCAACTTCCTGAAACAATAATCATAATTCCTTTAAACTTGCTTATTATACACTTGCCTTTTCTATTTAGGTCCCCAAAACAGTGTTGGGAGAATGGAAATGATGCCAAAATTCTCACAAACTTGGAAAAGACTTGGAAACAAAGGTAATGTGGCACCCATGATGTCTGGGTACAGAGGCAAGTAAATCAATAAATGTACTTAATCAGATGACTTAGACCCTCAGGATTCACTGTAAGAGAAGTTTTAAGCATTCAATTAGGTCAAACATAAATAATAGAAAAAATATTAAAATAATAGACTCTAATTACCAAATTAGGAATGTCAAAAATAAGTCTTTTTACATAAGAATTAGGGAGAAATTATAAGAATCAAAAAGACTTTGAAACAGCCTCATACAGATGTAATTCTGCACCTCCTAAAGTCTTTCTGTTCTTGATGCAGAAAACCAGTTTGCTTTTATAATTTTGTTTTAAAACACTGTCCAAAGCAGATTTACCCATAAACAAAAGGTTATTTCCACACCCACTCCATCTCTTAGTCTAAAGCCTGGTATTTAGGGCTACAAAAAGATACAACATTTTGCATGGGAAGGCAGGGAAGGAAAAAAACTTTGGTGAGTTTAAACTCGGAGAAACTTTAGTTTTAACTGGCGAGTTCAAACTCCGGGATTTGAGGAAAGCTCGTGTCACCTAGGAAGAGTGGGGTGGTGGCAGATTCGGTAGTGACATTGTCGAGGTCAGCCCCAGCTTCCAAGAGAACCTGGAGACATTCCACAGAGCCGTGACGGGCCGAGAGGTGCAGAGCACACA
Organism: Polioptila caerulea; assembly: GCA_013397295.1. Lineage (NCBI taxonomy): Eukaryota > Metazoa > Chordata > Aves > Passeriformes > Certhiidae > Polioptila > Polioptila caerulea. The sequence continues at coordinate 627,447 of VYXF01012136.1, read as the reverse complement.
GCCCTTCGAACGTCCTCGAGTGGATGTAGTCGTCAGCTGGAGCTGCAGAGGAGCATAATGAGGGGGAAAAGGGGATATTTGGCAGCAAATTAAAAAATACAATCACTTTAAGAAAATAACAGAGTTATTTGAGATATGCAGCCTATGGAACACCCATGAATGTGCTGTTATCGCCTCAAGTATCACCCACGAACCGCAATGTATCAACTTCTCTCTACCACAGTAGGGAAACCACACAGAAAATCCCCAAGCAATGATAGATTAAATCTATGTAACTTGTATTTTCTATGACAGGGTAATTCAGCAGAAAACCCCTCTATTTCCCATGAGGTTTTCCTTACCTGTATCAATGAGCAGCTTCAGGCACTCACTGGAATTGTGCGCTGCCGCTTCGTGGATGGGCAACCACCTCCTGTTATCTGGAACATCGACGCTGTATCCCCGATTAATCAATTCCCTCAGGATTTCAACATTTCCTTCTCTGGCTGCAAGGCCCACGGCCGAGCACCGGTCGGAATAGGCTTCCGTGAAATCCATCCCTGGCATGGAACTCTGCAGGAGGAAAGGAGAGGAGGTGGGGGGGGAAAGAGAGATGCGTGTTGGTAGAATATAGATAGGAAGAGGGGTTTGTTCGTTTTGCAGAGGATTTGGTTTGGTTTGTAGGGTTTGATGGTGGCTTTGCGGGGTTAGGAGGAGGGAGTTGCTTGGGGTGGGTTGGGGCAGGTCGTTTGTGCATTTTGGCATGAGGTGGTTGTTTCGGAGGTGGTTGGAAGGTGTTTGGGGACTTAAGGGGAGGTTGAGTTGGAGGAGAGATGGTCGTGTATGAGGTTAAGGGGTGGTTCTTTGTGGGGTTAGAGGGCAGAGGTGGTTGTTTGGGAGGTGGTTGAGGGGGTTGTGGCGAGGTGATTTTTTGGGGGGATGTGGTTGTTTGTCGTACTGGGGGGCTCGG
>VYXF01012136.1:537240-619776 GCA_013397295.1 Polioptila caerulea | reverse complement strand
AAACACACAGAAGAGCCCTCAGAGCGCTCTTTTACACTCATAACCTCCTACATGTTGGTTATGTTTAACCTTTAGCGCTGCCACTAGTGACCGAAGTTAATTACTCACATCCCATTGCCCTCATTCCCCCTCTCCCCTCACTCGCCCCCTCTTTACCCCTCCCTCGCTCGCTCATCCCCTCATTCACACCCCTCCCTCCTCACACGGCTGGCTCACTCCCACTTCTCCCTCACGCCCACTCCCTCGCTTANGGCGGCTGGGAGAGAATCCCGGGGGATTCTGTGCTGAAAGCGGCGTGGGGAGAGCTGGCGGTGAAGGCGGGGGGCTGGGGGCTGTAATAAAGGTCTGGGATGGGAGAGCAGCAGTGAGGGGATCGGAGATCTGGAGGGGATCAGGGATATGGCTGGACGTAGATGGTCCAAAGTGGAGGCAGCAGCAAGCAGCTCCCAGCCAGCTTAACCAGCAAGCCCCAGTCTTGTGGTGTAATTAAATCCCAGGAAATACCCTAGAGCACCTCTCGGGAATTCAGGGGTGTTTCTAATGAGTAGCGTTAAAAAGCGCCTGCCTGGCTGATCCATGGGTGGGTTGTTTTCTCAGCCGACCACTGGTGTCTTGTACAAGGAGGACAATTACATCATCATGACCACAGTGGATAAAGAGAAGTACAAGTGTCTCCTGCCATTGATAGCCAGTGGCAACGAGGTGAGTTCAGGGGAGTTATTCTGTAAATATAAACTGTAGCTGAGTCTTTGCATTGTGGGTTTTAATGTCATGAAATATCCTTTTGTTGCAGGAAGAGGAAAAGGACTATAAAGGTCCTACTCCAGGGGAGCTGCTGGAGCCTCTCTTCAAGCAAAGCAGCTGTTCCTACAGAGTATGTTACTTCTGTTTTGTTCATTAAATGACAATTAAAAGGTCACAGGCCAGTCCATGTCAAGGTTTAGGGTAGTAAATGAGATACTAATACAGTCTGAAACAAGGTCTTTACAACTTTCTGCCTTAATATTGCTGACAAAATTCTGTGTGATTAAAGAGGTCAGAATTCAGATAAATGAGTTGCTATGGTAGCAGTTAAATATGTGGGTTTTATTTTTTTTAATATAATTTTTTCCTTGGTTTCATCTGTGTGAAAGTCAAGGAAGTCTCTGATGTGTTTGTTTGGGCAACACTAAGACCACTGGCTGTGCTCTTGTTTTTGAGGGTGCTCCAGCATTTTGCTGCAAAAGCCAACATTTGGTTGGGTGGTTTTGTGGTGTGTAAATACATCTGAATATAATTTTTTAAATGTATTTTATTTCTAAGATTGAATCTTACTGGACTTACGAGGTCTGCCACGGGAAACACATCCGTCAGTACCATGAGGAGAAGGAAACGGGGCAGGTAGGCTGCTCACAACCCTCTTCTCCACTGGCACGTTCCTGCTGAACTCCTCCAGCAGACTTGAATTCCCTGAAAAAGCTTGGGGAGTGGTAACTGATGTTTGTTTTGATTGTAGAAAATAAACATCCAAGAATACTACCTGGGGAATATGATAATGAAGAACTCGTTGTCAGAACCAGGTGTGTTTTAGATTATTTCATTCTGCTGATGCTAATGAATTTTTTGGGTTGAATTATTCCTGTCTGACCAGTTTGAGAGCCCTTTTTTTGGGGAACCTGACACAGATCCTTAGAAATATTCAAGTGCCTAGATTGGGACTTGGGTGGAAATGAGGTCGCTGAGCCCCAGACTCAAAGAGCAGTTTAGCATAACTGATTTTTGGAGCATTTTTTTGCCTGTAAATTAGTTCAAAGAAGTCTTCCAAATCCAAAGACCAAGTGTTCATTCAGGGTTGATGGAAAGAACAGAAACAGAATAGAAAAACATCACCTAGGTTGGGGTGTTTGTTTCATTCCAGGCTAGTGTGTAAAAGGTGGACACCGTTGTTTTCCTAGAAGTGATTAACTGGAATGCTGCAATCTTTTGGGGGGGGATTCAGTGCTGTTCATCCCACTTCTGGATGCCTGGCTGCAGCCCTGAGTTAGGGACCTTAGTGCTGGAAAGAAGCAGGGCTTCAGAGCCTGCCTGGCTCGGCCTTTCTGGGTGAGCGGGTGCAGCAGAGGTGCCTCGTCCTGCACAGAACACAGAGCCTTTGATTCGGGTCACCCCCCTTGTGGGGCTGGATGTTGAAGCTTGGTGGTACTTCAGGTCACCACAGCTGAGTCTGTCAGGCTGTTGTCCCTCTGCCCTTCCTGCTTAGGTGGCAGATTGTGTCCTGTGTCCTTTCCCTGCTTCCTATCTGGCAGCTCCTGCTCCTTCCAAAGCACCTGCCTGTTTCCTGTCCAATTCCCACCCTTCCCAAACAGCTGCAGTGACGTGTTCTCAGCCCTGCCTTGGTGTCAGGGCTGGATTTGGCCTGTCCTACCAACTCCAGGTGGTTTTTTGATGAGCTGACGTGTATTTTGCTCTGTTTGCTGTGGGCCTGAGATCACTGGTTATTTCTTTTCTTTCCTCTTTTGCACCTGCAAGTGGCTCTTGGCAGTGTATAAAGCGCCAGCAAATACACAAACCAGAAAAGCTTCTCTGTGAAATTCCATTTTATTTCAAGTGCACAAACTTACCTCGTTCTTAATTATTCCCTAGATCAAGAAGAGAAGGAAAATTCCAAAGACGGTGCAAAAGAGGCAAGTGAAAAACATCTGTTTTAACTTCTGCCATCAATAGTGGAGGCAATTTCTATGTGATCACAGAATCCCAGAATGGTTTGTGTTGGAGGGGACCTCAAAGATATCCAGTGCCACCTGCCATGGGCAGGGACACCTTCCACTATCCCAGGGTGCTCCAAGCTTGATCGAGCCTGGCCTTGGACACTCCCAGGGATCCAGGGGCAGCCACAGCTTCTCTGGGCAACCTGTGCCAGGGCCTCCCCACCTTCACAGGGAGGAATTTCTTCCTAATATCCAATAAGATTATGTAATTAGTCCCCTCCCAAAAGAAGTATCAAGAAATAAACTGTTCCTGAGCTGCACTTCTCTTGCTTTTAATTATCAGTCCCAGCTCAGAAAATTTATTTAGTCTTGCTTCTCAAATTACTTACTTACACTTAACAAAGCCCAACAGCACAAAATCCCTAAGAGATTGAGCTGACTTGCTGACCATCCCATAATACTCTGTGCTTCCCTTTCCCCTTAGAGAATTTCCCCACTTGTTTAGGCCCCAAAACTCAACTCTTGAGTTGCTGATTCTATAGCAAAACGATGGGAATACCTGAAGCACACTGGAGTTTGGAACTAGTGAGAGCAGGTTTGACCTTACTGCCAGTTCCCCTTCATTTTCATGCTGAAAGGAATTTTTTGTCTCTGTGGCCTTTGGAATAGCCCAGGGTGGTGGTTGTGTAGTGATCTCAGCAATACCCAGGGCTGAGGAGTATTTTGAAAGTTGTGTGGAGGCAGAACATGTCCTGTTCCCGTGGCAGTGGCAGCTGTGCCTCTTGGAAAGCCAAGAAAACAAAGTGTTTTGCAGTGCAGCTTTTTTTTTCTTCAGCTTCAGAGGAAATTGAGTCTTTTATTGCCTTTATCTTGGACAGTATTTATGATGCACTTGCCGTGTCAGGATTTCCTGGAATCTCTTATCAGGAGAGGGCATGTTGGTTCTTTAATCTCGTCAATCTCGTCTTCCTTCATGGTGGAGCAGTTTCTGGGAGGAGTCAGTGGCCTGGGACAGGGTGACATGGCTTGAAAGCCAAAGCAGGTGAGGGACAGAAAGGTCCTGGACCCCTGGAGTGTCCTGACCCCAGAAAGGTCCTGGACCCCTGGAGTGTCCTGTCCCCAGAAAGCACCTCTGTCTTTTAGCCCAGACCAGTTCAGCACAGAAAACCTTCAGTGGCTCAAGCAACGTGGGTAAAATAGAGTCAGTTTGTGGGTTTGGGCACTTTGGGAAGCCAGGAACTCCAGCTGCTTCCAGGATAGAGACTTTAGCACTTTAGGGAGTTAATGTCTTAAAGATGGATGGAACATGAAGGAACAAACCTGAAAAGAACAGGCTGGAAGGTGTGACAAAGTGGGATTTCCTTTGTATACACCATTAACTTTGTTAGCCACAGCCACGGGTGGTGTGGGATCCTCTGGATAAGGAGCTGCCTGGGCTGGGGATGCTGAGAGGTGTAGTGCAGGTGCCAGGGTGACTGCAGGGTGTTTTTGGATTCTTTAGGGCCTGGTGCTGCAGGTGATGAGCCTGGGAGACCCAGTCTGGGTGAACACCAGGACAGGTCCAGATGTTGCAGAAACACTGAGTAGCCACACAGGGTCTGACTTTAACCTGGTAGTGCTGGCTCTGCACACAGGAATAACACTTTTTTTGTTTCAGAGGAGTCTCAGGAGCTCTCCTGTGGTTATGACCTGTTCCTTTCCCTCACCCAGATCCCCACAAAGAACATCGAAGGGCAGATGACGCCCTACTACCCCGTGGAGCTGGGCAATGGCACTCCCTGCAGCCTGAGGCAGAACCTGCCCAGGTCCAGCACAGTGATGTACATCTGCCACCCCGAGGCCAAGCACGAGATCCTCTCCGTGGCAGAAGTGACCACCTGTGAATACGAGGTGGTGATCCTGACCCCGCTGCTGTGCAACCACCCCAAATACAGGTACAGTGCCCAGAACACCTCTGTCTCCTCTGAGTTTGTGATTTCTTGAGGGGTCATCTTCACGGTATTTGAAGACTGCAGATAACCATGTGTGTACACTTTAAAAGTCTATAAAACCAAAAGTATCTTCTCCAACCATAACCTTAACCTTGGTTTTAGCTTCTCCCAACATGAGGAGCTCTCTAGAAGCCATTTCCATAAGGAGAATTCACACTTTCAGTGTTATTTCCCAAAAATTAGGTGTAGGCTTCTTGTTTCCTCCCCTTCCCTTAACTGTACCACATATCTGAGGGACCCCCTGAGTCTTTGGACTCAGCGTAAAGAGAACTGCAAAGGGAATATGCCATACAGACAAGGGGGGATAATGGGCAGGATTCCTGGATTTACACAGATGTTGGAACAAGTGAGTATTTTATCAGTGATCTGAAACAGGCCACAAGGTCCAAAGGCAGAATCCTGCATTTTGTAAACACTTGGCAGTTGTAGTTACTAAGTGCTGCTGTTTTTAATGTTTGGTATCCACTGTAAATTTTCTCGTGTGGATGGGTTTGGTCATACTCTGTTATCTGCTGCACTTATCTGTGGCACTGTTACCTGTTTACTTTGTGAGTCTTTTAAGCTTCTGTAGCAGTAGAAACAAAACATAGTGCACAGGGAAATTGTTCTGTGGCTCAATAAGGATAAAATCTGGAGCTGCTGCCTCCTTCCAGAGGGAAGGCAAGGAAGGGTTCCTGGCCATCAGCAGGAAACACTGAAAATAAACACACAGGATCATTCACCCCCTTACGTCACCTTGATAAAAAAGGAAAGGTGGAGGTGGCAGCCTGGGAATGCTGCCCAGTGACATCACAGGGATCACAACCCAAATTCCAAGTTCAGTGCCCTTTTTTCCTGTTGTGTGTTCCCAAAACAGCCCCGAGCAGTGCCTCGGGGTCTGGGGCTTTCCCTGTACACCTGGCATCTCATGGGGGGATGCACCTGCACCACCTGAGCAGCAGCAGATCCAGAAACTCAGAGCACTGAAGTGATTTCTGTACTTGAAGGTGTAACAGTGACATGTTCTTACCTTGCTGGGCAGGTTCAGGGCTTCCCCTGTGAATGACATCTTCTGCCAGTCCCTGCCAGGATCCCCACTTAAACCCCACAACCTGGAACAGCTGGAGAAACAGCAGGAAATGCTGAAGATGCCTTTTAGGAGGGTTAAGGAGGTAGGATTTGTTTCATTTACTTTCCATCTGTAAGACATTTTGTGAGATGATGTCGGTCTTTCATTGGCCTTTAAACTTGTTGAAATCATCTGTAACTCACCCTATTTGGAAGGAAAACAAAGCGAGCTACTGATTTAATTTTTTGTAGCCTACGGTTCACAAATGTGTGCAGGTTTTGACTGGAATTTTCTCTCAGCTAAAACTGACCAAAACAGTCAACCTGATTCAGTGTTCAGTAACTTCATATAACTTGTAAGACTTTGCAGGGGCTTAATTGTGTCCTTTAACTGCAGGAAGAAATGCCTTCAACGAAAGAAGAGAAATTCTCTTCCATCCACAAGCCTGTGGCTGTTGGGAGCCATCAGCTGTTAACAGTGGGGACAACCCACATCTCCAAACTGACCGATGAGCAGCTCATCAAGGAGTTCCTCAGTGGTTCCTACTGCTTCCATGGGGTGAGCAGCAAAGCCACATGGAATAAAGCTATGTGGAATACATCCTATTTTATGTACTTGTTCAATTTTTACCTTTAACTCTTTTGTTGAAATTCAGTTTGTTTGAGCCGACAGTGAAGTGGAAGTAGGTAACACAATTAGCCGTGAAGGATTTTCATTAACTAACAGATGTGGAGTTTTACAGCTGAAACAGCTGGTTTAGGGCCTGGGGGTCAAAAGATGGGTTTGTTTTGGGGTTCTGTTTGGTTCTTATTAACACTGAGGTTGTTCCTCTTCCCAGGGCGTTGGCTGGTGGAAATACGAATTCTGCTACGGCAAATACGTCCACCAGTACCACGAGGTGTGTTCAGAGAGTTCTGTTAGTTCCTTTAAGTTCCTATGAAGAAAATACAATCCTCTGGACACAGCGTAGTGATCAGCTTTTCCTCTTTTAGGATAAGGAAAGTGGCAAGACCTCCGTGGTGGTGGGTACGTGGAGCAAGGAGGAGCACATCGAGTGGTCGAGGAAGAACGCAGCCAGGACCTTCTACCTGCGAGAGGATGGCACCCAGACAGTCAGGTACCAACCAGGCTCTGCCCTGGGACACAGGGCCCAGCCCTGTGAACTTTGGGTTATGAACAGATCAAGCCAACTGCCAAGAGCAGCATGTTCAGATTTAGCCCCCAGTCAACATCACAAATAAGGAATTCAGCACTTCGGATTTGGCGCAGAGAAAAATCTTTCAACACTGAACGAGTCTTTCCTTGTGCAGTAACTGCAATACAGCCTATAGCTAAATAACAGTACAGTAGCTATACAGAATAATAGTATAATATAATACATAGTATAATAATAATATATAGTATGGTATAGTACAATAGTATATTTGTTACTTTTTGTTTCTATATTAAATGTTTGATCAATGATGAGGTGCTGGATCGCACCACTGAACTACCTGCTTAAAAATTGTGTTTAATACTTCCCAAACTCTTCCATTCTGATCTTTTGTGGCAGGATGGTGTCTCATTTCTATGGAAATGGAGATGTTTGTGACTTGACAGACAAGCCAAGGCAGGTGACTGTGAAATTGAAGTAAGTGGACTGCCACAAAGTGATGTTTTGTGTCTGTTTCCTGGGTCAGAGGGGAAAGCTGCTGCTTTTATTGTCACAAAGCTCAGAAGACATTATCTGTTAACTTAATAAAATGCTACAGACAGCAGTGAAATACATGTTCCTGTATTGCCTACCAACCCCCCCTGATTTCTCCTCTCTTTTCAGATGCAAAGAGTCAGACTCCCCTCACGCTGTGACCATTTACATGTTGGAGCCTCATTCTTGCCAATACATCCTTGGGGTATGTACAGACACGTCCTGAGGTCAGGGCTGGGAGTAGAGCACATCTCCAGGTCTATGTTTAAGGTCCCAGTGACTCTTCCCAAGATTCCTGCAGGGCTGAGTTCATGGTTTGGTCTCTCTGTTCCAGGTGGAATCTCCAGTCATCTGTAAAATCCTGGATACAGCAGATGAATATGGGCTCCTCTCAGTGCCCAGCTGAGGACAGCAAAGCCCCCAAGGCCAAATCCTGGCATTCCCATGGGAACAGTGTCTGTGAGCTGACAAAGGCCTCACCAGCACAGCTCTCCAAGCTGAGGGACTCGTGAACCACTTTGTGTATAACTATGTGTATATAAGAGCTTATTGATAAACTTTTAATGATTAAAACCTTGTCTTGCACTTCCTGCCTGGCTCGTGTGTGACACGTTCCCCCCTCGCTGGTGCCATTGTTAAGGTGTCAACTCAACTCAGAAAAGGCACAGAAACAACTGAAGCTTCGAGGCAGGAGTTCAGCTGCCAACAGAAGGAAAAGGTGAAGCCAACACTTCCTGCTCAGGAGCCACAGCGCCTCTTATGGTTTTCCTGCTGTTCCTGCTTTCTCCAAACACCAATGTTACCTCATTCCAACCGCTGGGAATTGAATTCTCCTGTCGCTGTACCTCGTGCCTCTTCGCCTGCTATTTCTGGGCTGCTTCCCAAGACATTCCATTCATTTATTTATTTATATTTAACACTGTAGGGTTCATCTTCATACAATTATCTTGCTGACCATCCTTCCTGCCACCAGGTCCAGTTACCTCTAGTGTGTCTACCTCGCAAGGAACATTTGGGAAGTTTTGATCTGCTGGCACTAGACATTCCTAGAAGTAAATTGGTAGGGATCAGATAACGTTGAGATACTGCTGACAGGAGGATCTCAGTTAGATTTACGTTATATTTTTGGAAAAGTTTGTAGTGGCCAACACCCAGCAGAGCCTTGAATGTTTGGGGCTGTAGCAACAGTGTCCGGTCGGTGCACATTGGTCACTTCCATGTGCCCACAACATTTCCTCTTCTCTGCAGCCCTTGTGCAAGGCACAGGAACTTCTGACGGCTGTGGGTGCCAGCCACGTGGCAGATGAGTGGGCAAATAATGCCCAAAGTACTCCCCTGAGCTGCTGGACTGTTGCAACAGAACCTGTTTCAGTGTCTCACCAAGCAGAAAACCCAAACAGCAGCAGCAGCATGATTCGGCATTTAAATTAGCTCTCACTGCTCTTGATCATATCCCGATTTCTGAGGCTCAGCAAGGTGGCAGAGGGAGCTGGAAAGGGTGAAGAGTCTTTTACATAGATTATTTCCCCATGGAAAGGTCTTGTACCCAGATTCCCCCATTCCCAGCCTTCCTGCCTGCCAGAGGCATCAGCAGCCAACACAGGGTAAGAAAAGATGAAAGCATTTCACCTGCTGCTGCCTGTGCAAGGGGCTGGTTGGATCCCCTTGTTATGGCTCTGATCTCTGCAATCCCTTGGGATGGTTTTATTTTGGGATCAAGGCTGCTCTGATGAAAGGCTGGAGCCACGCAGCTCTGGGCAGCCTCAGCATCCCTCAGGCTGTGCCAGGGAAGGGAACAAAACACCCTCACTATTCCTGCACACCTCTCCTTGTGGTGATTAGATCAGAGGGCAAGCCAAGAATAGTTACTTTGTGGAATGCCAAAAATAGTTACTTTGTGGGATGTCAGAATTCCCCACATGGGAGGGAACTCCCCGGTGGGGGGCGGGGGAAGCACATCCCTGACTCAGAAGCCACAGCAGCTGGTGCCCCCCAAGAGCAGCTTTTGCCATGGTGTGAGCAAACAGGCTCTTAGCAAAGCCGTGTTCCTCAGCCTCGACTTCCCCCTTGCACAGGAAGCTCCTTGCTCACAGCTATTCCTGCCCAGCATCCGGGCTGCCCCAGCAGCCACATCCACCCACAAAAGAAACATGCTTTGCTCCCCCTCCTCTCCCATCCCCTCCTGACCAACAGCTGACTTAGGTTTGCTCCTACACCTTCAGGAGGTAGAGCTGTTTCACATAGACAAATGCATTTCCAGGTCATAAATATTTTTATCCAACACCTAAATCCAAGCCCACCTTAATAAGAGAAGCTCCGGTGAGGTCTGGTCTCCTCACAGATGGTGCTGATTGTCTTTGGATTTGAGTAGCTCCTGTGCAGGTTCAGCTCTCCTTCATTAAACAATATTTCCAGTGCACAAAAAACCCTTTCCCTGCAGAGAGACAGACAAGTGGCACATGACCTGTTTTGGGAATGAAAGCACTGGTCCAGCCCTTGGCCACATGGTTTGGATCTTCCTTGCTCACTCAGACCTTTCTTGTATCCTGCTCTTCCCTCAATTCTCAAAAGAAGAGGTTGCTTTAAAAAAAACCAAACGAACAACACAGAGAGGGTGTTGGACAAAACAAATGACAGAATAATTCCAGCTCGGGGAGTTGGTGGAATAACTGTGCTTGTACCAAAAAGCTGCCTTTTAAAATTTGTCCCTTCCAACCATGATTGACTCTCTTTGGGATTTTGCTGGCCCCTGTGCTAGGATGTAGCCATCCCATCTTCCCAAAAGAAAGCACAACCCGAGGTCCATGAGCAGCACCACTGAATTTAGACTGAGAATTGTCCAGCTACAGGGCATCACCCCACACTGACAGCAGGAGCAAAAATCTCCCCTAATATTCCAACTTAGCAATTTTAAATTCTTTTCAATTCAATTCAATTCTTTTGTCAAAGCAGGTTGGAATCTGTCTGAAGAATGGATGAGTGTGGGGGCAATTCCCAGAACCTGCCGAACCACCTTGGACAGAGGGGCCTCTGGGCTGCTGTGAGAGTTGACAGTCACTGGTGGTTGCAAAAGAGTGGAAAAAAAAATTGGAAGGGATATAAAGGCAAGCTCTGACCCCAGTGAAAGCTCCAGGTAATAATTTAGACAATTAATAGTAAAGGTTCTTACCCAGGTGTCCCTGTGGGACATGAACTGACCCAGGATGTGTGATGGCCTCTCCTCTGACCTCCCTCCCCACTCGTGCTGTTTTTACATTATTTCCTGTGAGGGAGAAGCAAAGGTGAATTACAGTTGACGTCGTTTCATGGTTATGAGGAGTTTGAGTGACTTTGGGCATCAGCATGGGCTAATAGCACAAGTAACCTGAATTTCTGAGTTAATGAAGCCAGCGCCAGCTTTGTCTGGATCATTCCTTTGGCTCTGTTCCCGTTAGCAGTGTTGTTTTTGACAGAGCATGACCACAGCACCACGGTGCTGCTCCATCCTTTGCTCTGTGCTCCCCTGGGAGCAGCACTCCAAGCTCCTTCAGCATTCCTGCAGTCTGTCCCTGATGAACTCCGGCCCACCCACTCCCTCCTTGCTGAACTTGGTTTCTCAGGTTTTTTCCCCCACCTGTGATGCTGAGGCCGAGGCAAACCGCCGGGACGAAGCTGCCATGCATTAAACGAGCAACTTCCACCTTTAATTTCCCCCTCGGCCACGGGTTGGGCAACGCCTGAGAGCGGCGCGAAGGGGAAAACTTGACGGATTTCAGCGGGGAGGATCATCTCCGGCATCTCCTCCTCCTCCGCCGGGCACAGGGGAGGGGGCGAGGCTGGGCGGTCCCGGGGTGCCCTTGCCCGCCCCGCTCCGCTGCCAGCCCCACAAAAGGCGCCCGAGGCAGCAGAAGGTGAGGGAGGAGCGCCCAGGAGAGCAGGTACAGGGGGTCAGAGGGATGGGAGGGTGGCTGGAAGTGAGCAAGGAGCTGTGTGATAAATTGGCGATGCTTTTCACACCCCGGCGGTTCCTGGCTCGCTCACCCTCGTGCCGGGCGTTCCTGCGGGATGTGGGGTGGGCTGGGGGTCCTGCTGGCAGCGGGGGACAGAGCTGGGGAGTCACTGAGGTCCCTTCCCTTCAGTTAAATCTGGTGGCCCAAACCCGGTGGGCAGCAAAGGGGACTGTGGCGACACAGGTTACTCACACGGAGCTCTGCACCTGCCTTTGCAGGGAGCAAATCCACGGCTTGGAGCAGCAGGGTCAGGGACTCGTGACAGACACCCGGGGCAAGATTGGAGCCGGGCAGCTCTGGCACTGGGAATGCTGTGGGTCCCTGGGGCACTGACCCCTCCTGGCTGCCTCCCACATCTTGCTTCCAAGAAAACTTACTCCAACCGCAGGTAAAGGCCAAGCAAAGCTCCAGGGGCTGGAATCAGGGGAAGATCCGTGGTCACACAGTTACGTGGAGCTCCCTGGGGCGTCACTGAGGCGGCTGAAGAGGTGTTGGAGGGGTCAGACTGACTTGGTTGTCGTGCACCAGGATGTGAGACATAAGACCTGAGCCCCACGGAGCCATGAAGGGCATTCAGATTTTGTAAGGGGGAAGATGGTACTGCAGGGGCTGCCTGGGAAAGAAAAGAAAGAAAAATTCAGACTTTATCTACCACGACCTCAGATGAATAGTGCTCTCCTTCAAGTCGTTCTCTGACATTATCTCTTTCTCCCTTACTCTGAAGTAAGATGTTTTTTATTTTGCTGGGTAAAAAGGGATTCATGGATACAACTAATGAAATAACTTTTGGAGTTCAAGTAAATTAGGATTATTTTTAAGGGTATTCATTAACATATGATAATGATGGATTTAACATTTCTTTTCTCCAGGATGAGGACCCTTCCTGGCTGCCTTCATTTCTACTTCATTCCTTTCTTACTCAGCAGAGCACATGGATTCCTAAGGTGGAGAACACCTCCAGCCTTCCTGGTGTATAACTACTCCTATTCAAATCTCTCCTCTGTCTCAGAAGCACAAGCTCCAAAAACAGCAAGAGCTCTCAATTTCTCACACAATGTCATTGAAAAAATTACCAAGAGAGACTTGGAAGGATTTGACTGGCTGGAAGTTCTGGACTTTTCCTACAATCGGATCAGGACTGTTGAGCCTGAAGCATTCCAGAGTCTGCTCAGGCTCACTTCTGTGGATTTATCATTTAATGATGAGAAGCTGCTTCTGTCAGATCTCCCACCCCACCTGAAGCTCTCACCCACTGGCAAAGCTCCAAGGTCTTTGCAGCTTTCCAGGAATTCTGGCAAATCCTCAGGGGCTGTTCTGGAGCCTTCTGCTCCTGCCGAGGAGCTGTCACGTTCTGGAGTTCTGTCTCTCCTGCAAATCCTTAGCCCCAGGCTCAGGAGAAGCGCAGGGAATATTCTTCGGAGGGGAGAGAGGAACACAACGGCCCTTCCCACAGCCACACCTGAGCCCACCCTCTGCGCAACTCCCATCAACGGGACACTCAACCTCTCCCACAGCAACATCTCCCAGGACGAGCTGATGTTAAAGCTGGATGAGAATCTCTGCCAAGCCCACCTGGCCAGGATTTTGGAGCTTGACATCAGTCACAACAACGTGGAAACGGATCTTCTGACACTGTTTTCCCTGTTCTACCCGATGGAAAACACACTGTCCATCGACGCCAGCTTCAACAAGTTAACCATTAACATCCTGGATCCTGAGTCCTTCTGTAAGTTCCCATCCCACCAGCTTTTGTTTCTAAACATCAGCAACAACCCCATCAACAACCTGGATACGCTGTGCCTCCCTTCCAGCATCAAGGAAATTGATTTGTCCTTCACCAACATTAGCCAAATACCCCCGAATTTTGCTAGTAAATTGTTTAACTTGGAAAAAATGCATCTTCAAGGAAACCACTTCATCTACACAGCATTCTCAGAAAGCAGGAATACACTTCCAATGTGTGTCCCTCCCCCTGGAACTGTACACATCAGCGCCATCTCCTTTGTCAGGAAAGAGGCTGGGACACCCATTGAAAGCCTTCCCGAGAAAGTGAAACACCTGGCAATGTCCAACTGCTCCATTGTGGAACTGCCAGAGTGGTTTGCTGACACAGTGGAGGAACTGTTATTTCTGGACCTCAGCAGCAACTACATTTCTGTACTTCCCGATTTCCCCCCCACCCTGCAGCATCTTGACATCAGCAACAACGACATCAAAGTCATCTCGCCCGGTCTGAAATCCCTCTCCAAATTAACAATATTTAGGATTCAAAATAACAAAATTATGGATATACCCACAGAGTATTTTCCATCAGCCTTAAAAAAATGTGACTTTAGTAAAAACAAGGTGAAGGTGTTGTCCTTAACTTCTGCCCTGGAGATGCTGGAACATCTCAACGTTTCTGGGAACCTGATCACGCGTCTGGAGCCTGCCGGCCACCTTCCTGCACTGACCAGCCTGGACAGCAGCCACAACCTGATCCCAGAGCTGCCCGACGGCTTTGGGGAATCCCTCCCAGGGCTGAAATACCTGAATCTGTCAGGGAATAAGATCTCCTTTCTGCAGCGTGGCTCTCTCCCAGCTTCTCTGGTCGAGCTGGACATCAGTGACAACGCCATCACGACCATTGTGGAGGCCACGTTCGGCCCGCTGACGAGCCTCAGGGTTCTGACTGTGCAAGGGGAGCACTTTTTCTGTACCTGTGACCTGTACTGGTTCGTGAACGTCTACATGCACGAGCCCCAGCTGGAGATGAGGGGCGGGGGGGCCGTGAGGTGCAGCTTCCCCCCGGAGCGCCGGGGCTCCCTGGTGGGCGGCAGCCGCCTGTCGCTGCTGCGCTGCTCCCTGGCTGTCCAGCTGGCCGTGACCGCGGGCGCCGCCGGCCTGGCCGTGCTGGCCCTCACCGCGCTCTGCTGGCGGCTGGACGGGCCCTGGTACATCAGGATGGGCTGGTACTGGTGCATGGCCAAGAGGAAGCAGTACGAGAAGAGGCCAGAAAACAAACCCTTCGACGCCTTCATCTCGTACAGCGAGCACGACGCCGGCTGGACCAAAGAGAACCTGCTGGAAAAGCTGGAAAATGATGGGTTCAGGATATGTTACCATGAGAGGGATTTCAAACCAGGGCATCCTGTGCTTGGGAACATTTTTTACTGCATAGAGAACAGCCATAAAGTGCTTTTTGTTCTCTCTCCCAGCTTTGTGAACAGCTGCTGGTGCCAGTACGAGCTGTATTTTGCCGAACACCGGGTCCTAAATGAAAACCTGGATTCCCTCATCATGATCGTGCTGGAAGATCTCCCACCCCACAGCGTCCCACAGAAATTCAGCAAACTCAGGAAACTGCTGAGAAGGAAAACCTACTTGAAGTGGAGCCCTGAGGAACACAAGCAGAAAATGTTCTGGCATCAGCTAAAAGCTGTCCTAAAAACAACCAATGAGCCACTCGTGAGAGTGGAGAACGGATCCTCTCTGGAAATGCAGGAGCTGGAATGACACCGAGGAACCACAGGGAACTCTGAGGGCTGTGCCTGGAGAGCCTGTGGTCAGATGAAGTGTTCACCTCCTGCAAGGCTGTTGTGATGCCCAGGTGTTTCCCTGGATCCGTCACAGGAGAGGCTCCTAGGGGGACTGCAGCACACCCGTTATTCCCTCTGATAAAAAATCCCGAAGGGATGAGACCCGAGCACTGATAAAAAGCCTTTTCCTCCTGGATACTTGAATTTGCCCAGCTCTTCCCAGCATTTCTGTATGTGCTGTGGATGTCACCTTAAAGGAAGAACTACTCAAGTCACACTGCATGGCCCTGCTGCCTTCCTTAGGTGGTGGCAGGGAGAAGTGGTGCCTTAGGACTGGACTACAGATTCCCGGTTCTGGGACAGCTTAAGGTGGGAACACACCCTGTGCACAGGTACCACGCTGGTACACAGGGAACTTTCTGTGCTTTGGCAAGGAAAGATTAAAGATTGACTTAATTCAGCCCTCTGAGAGAGGCTAAACCCACACTGCTTCAGACTCTGGGTTCAGTGACTTCTGGAAGAGATGGGACTCGAAAATATTTTGTATATTCAGAATAAAATATACAACCAGATAGTACAAAAAGGATCAGCTGAGTGTGGTGGTCTCTGCTGTTAAATAACTGGGGTGAGCTTTGTTTAATCACAAATCTCTGGGGAATAAGCAAGTTCTGTACATTGTTATTTAGATTTAGGAAAGTTTCACCTTACACAGTCACCCTGACCCACTTCCAATGGATTCAGTGCTACCTCTGCATGGTCCTTGTCCTCACCTAGTGCCACTTGATTATTTTATTTACTGTGCTTGGGAAAAACCCAAAGAAATTCAGCTGATCCAACTTTCACATACAAAAGAAATCAACAGACTGTGACAGAGAATAAACACCAGGCGAGGACAAATGATTTAGTTTAACACAACTTGGACCTGCTCCTACGAGGAGCAAATCCCAAATCCAGGAATGCAGCATGTCTGGAACACAGACTCTGAAAAGGAATTGGCTCTGCTGTGACAAAACAAGACCAATCCCAACCTATTTGCTGCCAAAAGGGGGAACATGCAACCAACATCTCCATTGACAGAGATCCCTTAGAACTCAGTGCAAACCCACATTTCCTCGGCAAAATAATTTGGCATCATCAGCTTTGAGGTTTTATATATTAGGATAAAACCCACAATCCTGCAGGCCAGCAGCTGAAAAAGCCAACTCTTTTCACCACAGAGATCTTGGGCTTAAAAAGACTGTGAAATATAAAAATATTACCTTTTTTTTTTTTTATTTAAGTAACCAGAAGTCACTTGTTAATGAGGTTAATGAGCCCCAAGTAATTAATCAGTTGTTCTTCTAATAACCTTTATGCCTTCCTCTTTCTAAAGCATTCAGTGGTCACATTTCACACTTCCTCTCTTCCCACATATTTCCCACTGCTTCCCTTTCAATTCCATTGCTGCTTGTTAGCCTTGCAGTGACTCTTTACTGGTTCTTTACTGGAGCTTTACTGGTTCTGTGCTCAGCAGGCTTCTGATAGAAGAGGCTAAGGGAAAAAAAAAAGGAGAGTCTAAACAAATTATTTTATCAAAATCTTGATTATTTCAGTCCATGATTCACTGCAAAGTTGTACCTGCTTTCAAAATCCAATCTTGATTTACTGCATCCATGAACCTCCCACAAAAGAACTATTTACTATAGCTGGCAACTTAAATGAGGTTTTGTTCCTCCTGCAGATAAAAAGGTGTTGCACTTTCCTATCTGGCACTATGATACTGCACAGATTAATACCAACATTAATTACACAGCTGGTGTTAAGGGCACAGCTGGCATCAGGAGTTAACAGGGAGCAAATTACAAAGAGCTTTGATGGGACTTCAGTTCTTTTGTCACA
Organism: Polioptila caerulea; assembly: GCA_013397295.1. NCBI lineage: Eukaryota > Metazoa > Chordata > Aves > Passeriformes > Certhiidae > Polioptila > Polioptila caerulea. The sequence goes on along the minus strand of VYXF01012136.1, from coordinate 602,978 downwards.
CGAAGGCAATAAAACCTCCTGCTTGGCCCCTTCTTGCTTTACTCCCACATGAATACTCAATGCAAATGTTTTATGAGGCATGAGTGGTTTAATTTTGAAACATGTGATGAAGTTCATGTGATCCAAAGGCACAGGAGAAGTTGCACATACACACAGCAAACCTCCAAAACTGCCTCGTGTGTATTTTTCCCTCCAGTACAATTTGTACTGAAGAGAAATTCAAATACAGAACAGTCAAACAAGATCTTTTCATTATCTTTTATACTTAGTTTAGAAAGAATCACATTATTCATCTAGAGAAAAAAAAAATCCGGGCAGAGAGAAAAGACTTAGGGAAATAATTTCCATTTTACATTTGTATTAGAAAGTTGTTCACACTGATTTTATTGCAAGAAAGCTGGTTTGAATTATTCAGAATGAATTCATATTCAGTGTTAGACAAAGAACAGTGCTCCAGGAGAATCTTGAGAACAGTTTAGTTAACAGAAAGCCTGAACCAACAACTCACAGACAGCAATGATGTGGACATTCTTTGTTTCTGAAGTAACAAATCACATTCCCATCACTGCCATTCTCCTGAAGATGTGGCACTTTCCTATAGCAAGGCATCAAAAGCCAGTGGCACAATTATTTTGGAGACACTGAGGCTCTGCTGAAGTCCACAGAAGCTGAAAGGTGATTGCTTGTTTGGAAGAGATCTGGCCACTTAGAGCAAGAAGTGTCAGGAATTTAAATGCCCCTGAATTATTCTGTCTCCCAGGGAATTCCTACAATAAGATACAACACAAATGGGTGAATTTATTAAAAAAAAATACTTAACTTCTGTTATTCACTCGCTGTGTAGACCAACAGACAAAATTTCTAAGCAGACAGATGAAATCAAACTCATGTTAAGACTTAACAAAACTTCAAAAACTTGTTCTTTTGGTTTTAGACATGTTAACAGCTGTCAGTTCTGCCTGCCAGGAATAGCCAAATCCCAATTTATACAAAGTCATGGGCAAAAGAGCAAGCAGCACCACGACTCTGTGCCTGACAGTTGACCAGTCAGGGAATTCCAGAGGTGACTGTGCTCCTCCTGGGGTATCAGTCACATGATATTGCAAAATTCATCTTTATCCTCAAATAACGCAAGTAATTAGGTAGTGCATGGTTATTTCTATGAGATGTGAAACACTTCTCCAAATTATTTCGGGATACAGAATGCCACCATCATTAAAATCAATGCCCAGCAGATATTAATATATATACTGCAGAGGTTTGTCCCAGTGCCCAAACGTCCCTCCCCAGTGGAAATATAACACTGACCAAACTAAGCCTTGTCTCACTTGAAGAAGCCACAACTGAAACCCTGAACTTCAGCTGAGTTCATAGAGATGCTGCCATTTACCTCAACAGAACCAGAATTTCACCCCATGAAGATAAAGGACTTTTGTTATTACTGAAAAACATCGATTCTTCCAACCTTCTGCAACAGGAAGAGTTTAAACTCAAATACTACCAAGCATGTCCCCAATTCTTCCTGAAAATGCTAGGTATTTGTAATACTCAGTGTTATCATAGAACATAGGTTTGGGTTGGAAAGGACCTTAAAGATGATCCAGCTCTATCCCCTGCCATAGGCAGGGGCGCCTTCCTGTGCCCCAGGTTACTTTAAACCCCGTCCAACCTGGCCTTATGACATAATGAACCACACAATCATGGCATCTAGGTTTTTTTTCACTTGCCCAGCAGTAGAATTTAGTAACAATTCCAAATCTAAAATATCCCCCTTGTTGGCTCTTCACGAGAACTCCAGAGCGCGTCACGGAGGCGACAGCCGCGCGTTTGCTTCAAACGCAAACGGGAACCGCGTTTCTACTCATTGGCAGCACTACCGTGGAGTTTGGAGCAGTTCCTCCGCAAAGCAGAGCAGGGCCCTCCGGAATGGCTGGGTGGTGCCGAGGCTACACGGAGGGCAGCGGGATGTGCCTGGCGGGAGCAGCGCCGCAGTCCCGCCCTGCGCTGCCGGAGTGATGGAGCGCGGGGGCGCAGGGCTTGGCAAAGGCGAAGGCGGAGCCCGCGGGCTGCAGGCTGTGCGGGGTGCTCACCTCCGCCGAGGGGCTGCTGTTGTACACGCTGTAGTAGGGCTCGATCCGCGTGTTCATCGGGGTGGAGCTGCTCTGCCCGTAGTGCTGCTGCCCCGCGGACGCCTTGGGACTCAGCACGCTGTCCTTGGAGTGGCTGGCACCGCACGCCTGCTCCAAGCCCTTCTTCTGAGGCTTTGGAGACAACATGTAGGCTGAGTTGGTCTCGTGGTGGGACGACTTGTTCCTGTTGACCTCCAGGCTGCCTTTGCCCATGGCTCGAAGCCTCGTCTTGTGCTTGCAGCAAAAAAAGACCAGGGCCACGTACTGCAGGCACCAGAGCACGCGCCTCCGCAGCCCCGCGCTGTTGCGGGAATATATAAAGGGATTTAATCCCGACTTGAAAAAAATGAGGGTAAATCCACACAGCTCAAACTGGTAGAGCACAAAGCCATCACTGCCGGACAGCATGTCCTGCACCAAGGAGATGGCCAGGGGCAGGCAGCACACCAGGACGGAGAGCACGATGACCACGCACGTCACCACTGCCTTGGAGTCTTTGGCCGTGGCCAGGTTGACGGCGGAGGCCATCGGGAGCCGGCCGGCGAGCTTGGCATGGGTGTGGGGAGGCTTGGTGCAGCTCTGGGTCCTGTACAGGGCGGGCACGGCCCCGGCCCCCACGAAGGGCTGAGCCCTGGGGGTGCCCACGGCCACCGCGGGCGGGCACTTCCTCGCCCGCGCGTTCCTGCGCAGGGCCTGGGCGATCATCACGTAGGACACGGACACGACGGCCACGCAGCAGATGAAGTCGGTGACGTAGAGGTAGAGGATGAGCTTGCCCTGTCCGCTGGGCAGGCTGGCCATGGGCAGGCAGAGGCGGGAGCCGCGGGTGCGCAGCGTGGCCAGCGTGGCCAGGGTGAAGCTGGCGGCCCAGAGCAGCAGCGTGAGCAGCAGCGAGCAGGGCGCGGAGGCGGCGCGGTGCGGGTGCTTGCCCAGCACCATGCGCAGCCGGTGCAGCGCGATCACCGCCACCGTCTTGAGCGACATGATGATGAAGCCGGAGCTGGTGAGGTGGAAGGTGAAGCAGAAGGTGCCGGGCACTCCGCGGGCCGGGCCGAAGAACAGGACGAAGGCGAACATGGGGGCGGCCACGCCGCAGATGAAGAGGTCGCAGAAGGAGAGGTTGAGGATCATGAAGTCGAAGTCGGTGCGGAATTTCCGGAGGGCCGGGTCGAAGAAGGAGAGCAGCACGATGAGGTTGCCGTAGGAGCCGAGGCAGAAGACGAGGGCCAGCAGAGAGGCACAGGCGGCCAGTGTGGCGGCGTGGGTGCCCTCCCTCAGCTCCGCGGGGCCGCTGCCGTTCGCGCCCAGCTGCTCCCCGGGCCCGGCCGGCAGCCGCCCCGACCCGTTCATCGCCGCCCGGCCCCTTCACAGCCGGCTCATCGCCGCCCTGACCCGTTCATCGCCACCCGGCCCCTTCACAGCCGGCTCATCGCCGCCCTGACCCGTTCATCGCCGCCCGGCCCCTTCACAGCCGGCTCATCGCCGCCCTGACCCGTTCATCGCCACCCGGCCNCCGAGCCGAGCCGAGCCGGGCCGGGCCGGGCGGCGGGGCCGGAGCCGCGGACCCCCCGCACCTCCAGGCACAGGCGGGCCCGGGGGAGGCGGCACCGAGCTCCCCAAAGCCCCGCTGGCGCTGCATCCCCGCCGCTCCAGCTCGGGGAGCAGCGGGGATACGAGCGGGTGGAGCAGCACAGTGTGGTCTAGAGAATCACGGAAGGGTTAGGGTGGGAAGGGGACTGCGAGACCATCTCGTTCCTCTGCCTGCCATGGGCAGCGACACCTTTCACTAGCTCAGGTTGCTCCAAGCCGTGTCCAGCTGGTCATGGATCCTGGCCATGGACACTCCCAGGGATGGGACAGCCGCAGCTTCCATGAGTAATCTGTGCTAGGGCCTCATCAAGCTCACAGGGAAGAATTTCTTCCTAATACCCAATCTGAATCGACTCTCTTTCAATTTGAACCTATTCTCTCTTGTCCTGTCACATGCCCTTGTAATTAGTCTTGCCTCATCTTTCCTGTAAGTTCCCTTCAGGTACTGGAAGGCTGCAGTTAGGTCAGACTGAAGCTTCTCTTTTCCAGGCTGAACAATGCCAATTCTCCCAGCCCTTCCTCACAGCAGAGCTGCTCCATCCCTCTGATCAACATGGTGCCACCTCTGGACTTGCTCCAACCCCTCCTTCCTGTACCAGTCACCCAGAGCTGGAGGCAGTGTTCCAGTTAGGGTCCCCCCAGAGCAGAGGATCTGTGCTGACTGCACCAACAAAACACCTGCCTCAACCCAAAACCTGCTCAGCATCAACAGCAAAGTTCTGCATGCTGCTCCTGCCCTGCTTGCACTTCTGCATCATTTTCCCGAGCCAGCTCACCCAGTGGGGCCAGGGTGCCCTTTTTATTTGCTCAGAAGCACAGGATCTAAGGCAAAGCATCTTCTGTGTTCCCATGGGGAGGGAAAACCATTAGCATCATTTCCTTCTCTGTTAACCGCCAACTGCTATCTCAAATATAGTAGTGATGGAGAGTGTTGGGTATCTGAGCATTACAGGGATGGTTCTGATGTACTTACAGGGATGTGAGGGTGAGGAAACGCTCAGTGCACAATCTCCAAGGCAGACACAGCTGAGGGGCCTCCATGACACTGGAAATCCAGGTGGAAGAGACCAAAATCCAGGCAGGCAAGGCACAAAAGCACTATGAAAATACAGTAGAGCCAGTATTTCTGACTTATGCTTGCACTTTCCTTACAATCATTATATATACATTATTGTTTTAATAACCATCCCTACCCCCAGGCGCTTTGTTGAACCATCCAGAAGTGTTCAAGTTTGACACCTACAAGCTTCCCAGGGCCATCTGCCTGTTTATTTCCCAACGGATTCCTTTCTAAACCCCAGAGCAATGTTTTCATAACCCTCTAGCTGGTGACAGCAGCCTGTCCTTTGAGCCTTACCCTGCTAAACACGCTCCCAGTGGCAATGGGGGTGGATTTGTTCTTGAGGGGAATGCCAGCAGTTGGCTGCAGCAGTGCCTTTCAACCTGGGCAGGTGTATTTTGCCTTGGTTTTGTCCTTAAACTGGTGGTGTACAGGAGGGGGAAGGTTCCAAACCCAAAACATGGTTCCCTGTGGTTTCATATTTTGTCCTCTCTCAGCTTAGCTGTCTCTTATTTTCCCTTACTTGTATTTTTGTTCTCCAGTCGTAGTTAATTTGAAGTCTGTGGGTGAATCTTGGCCCTCCTGAGTAAGAGCTGCTTTTTCATTGACAAAATGGGAGCTCCCTCGTTGAATTTTCTTATTTATAAACATCAGAGGATGCTGAATTATGGGATTAAACAAGAGTGACAAAATGTTAGCCTAATGCAAGAGTGGGGTTTGGTTGTTTTACCCCTCTATAGTTACTAACTGTGGTTTGAAATGGAGGGGAAAGTGCAGCTGATTCAAGCCTGCAAGCCTTAAACATTCCAGCAGAAAATGAGAAGGGATTGTTCTCAGGGAGCAAGGGAATGAGCTGAGACAAAACAAGATCTCCATGGGGGCACAAAGCCTTGCCCAGCCCCTTTGTCACAACAAAGTGTCACCAGCCTGTCCCCTTTAAAAAGGACCTTTTAGCTTTTAAATAATTGCCAGAGTTTGGGTGGGGGAGAAAAGCAGTGGAAGAAAGTGTGTTGTGCAAGGTAGGAGTTACAAGAGCAAAACTTACCTTCCACAAGGTACAAGGGTATTTACTCTTTGCAGCACTCAAGCCTTTCATTGAACTAATTCCTTAAAAATCCAGTGCTTTCTAGACCTATCAAGCTTCTCATTGTTCACTCTTGGAGTTCCTACTGCATAAGGAGAAACAACGTTCCCAAGGCATTTTTGAGAACAGTGTTCTTTTGCAGATATCTACTGGAAATTACTTTTAATTGTTGAAATTTGCCCTCATCTCAGCCTAAGATTTGCATCTTATGATTTTAACAAAAGAGCTCTAGGGGAAAGCAGCTGGAATAATAACAGGGGAAATTAACCCAGGAAAAAAAGTAGAAATAAACGCCAGGAGAGAATAAATAAGAGTAGCAATGAAAAGCTTTTCACAGAATACTTTCAGGGTGAACTCAGCTGGGCTCCCACCTGGACTTACTGTAATCTGACTGCACTTATTGCTAGAATAGGTTTATTGGGTTTATTGCTGGCTTTCCCAAGAAGCCAATCAGAAATTATGGCATCTCATATTCCCCAAGGGAAGCGTGTGTCCAGCTCCATCTGCAGCAGCAAAACCTGCTCAGCAATATTCCACATTTTCCACAGAGTTTGTCTTTGACATTAAACCAGACTGTAACTACCACAGCACCAATGCCCTGAGGACCTTGCCTTGAATTAACCACCTGGAACCCCTTCCTTGGAGCAGGGATTCCTCTGGCTGCTGGCAGCCGGGAAGTCTAGAGCAGGCTGAGGTTAAATCCCCCTCCTTTTATTAGAAATCCCCAGAAGTTGCCTTCCAGGTACTGCAGGATGCTATGTGGATGCAAAACACCTCAGCTGGTAACTCACAGCAGGGTTAGGGTTAAACCCTCCCCAGGACACTGGCCAGCAAACACTTCTACTGCCACGGGGATTTATTTTCCCCCTTGCATCTTACCAGATTATTGTGTTTTCCACAGCCCTGGGGAAAAGGGAGCTGGAGGCTCTGCTGCAGGATTCCACAAAGCCTGAAGCTGTGGAAGGAAGTGTGAGACTGAGCAGGGTGTGGGATGCTGGGGATGCCTAACTGTGAAAAACTGACAGGAGACATCATCACATCATCCAGTGTACCCAGCACAGCAGTCCCAGCAGGGAAAGAAGGGGGAAAGGGAGATACCTGGATGTAAGAGGAATACACTCATAATATACCAGAAATAAGGAAGTTCATCCCTTTGCCTCTTTAATTAAAACCCAAACCCATCCATACACAAACTCGTTAGCAACACTATCCACCAATGCTGAGACTGTGGCACCACCCAAAAGCACAGGTTAAAAGCCTCATTTGCCTACTTGGTAATTTTCTTATATATCAAAATAAGCATCAAATATACCCACCTTTATGGAATTATGGAAATAAGGGAGATCACACCACTTAATGGTCTAGCAAGAGTCACTGAGCAGTATGTCACTGGCAACTTGAGCGCTTAAAAACCAAACCAAACCCCCCAAAAAACCCCACCAACCTCAACAAACCAAAATACCTTCCAAACCCCCCAAATTCTGCCTTACATCTCTACCCTTCTTTGGTGCTTCCCCATGATGGTCACAGGTTATCTGTGCAGCCTGACAAGTGGTCACTAAGGATGTCGAGGCTATCAAACGATCCTCAAGATATTTTTTCACCTCCTCTCCTGTTCCAAAGGGAAAAATTCTCTCTTCTCATGCTAGAAATCTCTTCCTTTCCAGACTGAGGTACTGTAGTTGGTTTATCTTGACAGCCCCAGGGAAGATACAGTATAAGACCTCAGTGATGGAAGTTCAGAATTCAGGATGTGGGTGTTGCTTGGCGAAAGTTAAGGAATAAATCCAGTAATGGAGTTGTGGTATTTGGTGAAGATTTGGTGGTAAAAAATTGTTCTGGCATTTTTCAGGACATTTTTCCCTCACCAAAACTCTACCAGCACAAGTTTCCTTACACTACCACAGGAATGGTTTATCCTATAGAAACGTATTTTGAATATTGTGCTGTATTTACTGGGGGATCTGTTTAGATAAAGCAATTTACTGTGGATTTATAAGGTGTTGGGAATTAATACCACTCCTGATCAGAGCATGATTCCCTAAAGTGTGCTGAATTCTCAACCAATTCCAGCTACACCCTGACTAAGGAAAGACTCCCCAGTACAGCACAAAGCAGTAGAGCTGCAGAACGTGCAGTATCTGCTCCAACACTTCATCAGCCAAAGATCAGCCAAGGATCCTTTAAAGATGATCCTCTGCAACAAAGGCTTTCCTCCACTTGTAAAGATTTAATTCTATCGGCAAAACCCTCTCCAACAAAAGCTAGTTTCTCCAGTTGTCCAAAGTTGACAAGTGTTTTTCTGGCACAAGATAATTTTCCATAAATGTAAAAGCTGATTTCCTAGACATTAGAACAAGATCTTTAATTAATCCTTAATGTTGCATTAACTCATTACCAAATCTCAGGACAAACACAGGCCTCATTCAAAAGCTCAAAAGCACTGTAAAAACCTGAAGTTACGGTCTCAAACCAACACATTTTCTCTTTAGAAATACAGGAAGATGCAGTAGTTACAAACAGTCCATTTATTGGGTCTTAAACTACATACACAATTGAAATCATAATTTTGGCACTACGCTATACAGTGGTTACATCCGTGTGCTGACACTCCTTAAATACTGCCCCAGGAGCACTGCTGTGCCTGGAAGTTTGGGATGAGCCACACAAAGGTCACAGTGCTCCTGGGGGGGCTTTGCATGAAAGATGAAACACACACCAGTTTATGAATTACCTCCATGTACCTCACGTTCTATGAATGGATCACACCAGAATATGTGATGTCAGCATTGAGAAATGGCCACACGTGTTGCAGTAAAATCTGAATGAGACACAGTCATGAGATACAGGAAAAGCAAAACAAACCCTCTCAGACACAGAGATATTCTGTTAAAGAAAATAATTTAAAAAACTAAGAATGGCATTTGTTTTGATACAAAAGCCAGAACCACTACTGTATTAACATCTAAGTATGAATCTTTACAAATTAATCTCACAATGGTGTTATGTAAAAGGTTGCAAACTGTACAATGTTTTGTCAATGCAATGCCTCTACAATTTATACAGTCTTTTACAACTATGTAACACATATTAAACAGCTTGTTAAACAGCCAATTGATACCAGTCTCTTAACAAAGCTGCAGGCAAAAAAACACAGAGCTTCCACAATCTTCAAACAAGATATGCTTGCTCAATCTTTAGGAGAATACACTGTTAAAAACTGCCTTTCCACACTGTGCATACATTTCTTTCTGTGAATTCAACCACAACTAACAGTCCATCATTTCCTATCCGTGGGCTCTAATTACATGGAAACACCCATTTCCCCCTTAAAAATATGCAGAGAATCAGAGATTTTTTATTTCACACGTGGTCAAGACAGCCCTGAAGGCCTGTCCAGGCGGCAGGAGCTGCCCATGCTTCGTCCTGCCACCCCTGCACTGCACAGAGCTCAGCTATTTACATTTGCACAAGGGAGAGAATACAAAAAGGCAATGCTGCCCTGAGGTGGACTGGATGGTACTCAAATCCCAGTAGAGAAAAATAAAACTCTGAGGAAGGAAGGAAGGCTCCTGGGGTTGTGTGCGGCCTGGGGGAGGAGTTGCATCGGCAGAATTGGAGAGTTCCACTGAGAAAATTCCGGTTTGCGGCACTCTCTGGGTTCTGCATATCCTTAATGTTGGGAACAGCTGGAAACAGGGGGCAGAAGAAGGGGGTGAGGGATGTGCAGTGTAGGTCACTGAGTGCAAGGAAGCAGAAACAAGACTGATGTGTGATGCAGGCCAAGGAGAAGGGTCTTGCCATGGGCTCACGATCAAGGCCCCGCAGGCGCAGCCTTGGGGCTCCCTTGGCTGCTCCTCGGGGAGGTGAAATTCTTTTTGAATAGAACCAGGTCTCTACATTTGTATTTAAAAGTGGTTTTGATTAGGCATCAGGATTTCCAGCACAAAGTTCTCTACATGATCAATTTCTTTTGAGTTTCCTTTATTTCGCAGAAAAATTCCTACATCCTCATTTTCCCCAGGAGAAACCTGAAAAGAAAGAAGAAAGAGTTCAAAACACAAATATTGCCTCATGCTCTTGTTTATATGAAAAGATAAATTGAAGCTTCTCTTGGAATACTGTCACAAAACATCACAATACAATAGAGATGGGGATCTTGTAGTGCAACAAAGAGAAACCCCAGGAATGGATTCACTCTTTGGGGACATGCCTGTGTGAAGAGCCCTGGCATCAAAGCCAGAGTGTGGAAGAGGAAACCGAGCAGTAGCAGCCATTCCCCATTCTGAGATGTAGGTGATAGCCTGGACTGGGTTGGTATAAAGTCCTCAGAGGCATCAGAAGTACAAAGCAGCACTTTAAGGACAATGCTAGGCATTTAAAAGGCAGCCAACCGGCAGAAAATGGAGAAAAGGAACATCACTATTCAAGAAAAGAAATGTAAAGTGTCTTAGCAAAGCACAGGGTTGCACAGAAAGATGAGCAATATTTAAGATATTTAACCAAAACAAATCTGACCAAAACCACTGAAGGAGGCAAAGGCCAGAAATTTGGCTGCAGCATTTTCCCTGCGGTTAAGGATTCTTCCCGACGCTGGAGAAGAATTCCTAAGAGGGAAGCTTATGGCAAAACCCATCAGCTGACCCACCTATGCATAATAGCAGGGTGAAACCAGGAGGTCAGTGAGCACCAGGAGCTGGTCATCTGTGAACTGCTGCTTGTGCTCCTGCCAGTTGTCGTGGTGGGTCCTCCGGAAGTTGGACAGCGTTTTCTTCACAGTCATCTGCCAGCACAATTGGGATGGAGCTCTGTAAGTCAGGGACTCCAGCCCCACACCAAAACCAGTGCTGGATACAACAAACCCAACTGCTCCGTATCACCAGGGGTTGGAGCAGACCCAGAGGATAGGAGGGCTCTGGGGAATTCAGCCTGGGATTTTAATTTTCACAGTTCTGGTTAGTCTTTTGACCAGGGTCATGACTCCAACATTCTCATAAAAAGGATTCCTGGACCTACAATTTTGAGCTGGGAAACATTTAGAGATTTTTATAAAATAAAAGCCAAGTGCTTTTTCCCCACTGCCTTTTCCCTGGCTGTTTCAAAAGGGTGTTTTTGGTCTGAAAACATCAAAAGAATCCTTCATCTCACTCCTCTGGCTAAAACAGCCACAGTCAACAAAACCCAACAGACAGGACACAACAGTAAGAATTAAAAGCAATGATTTCTTTAAAAACTCTTTTCTAGGGCAGCTCATAACATTTCATTTTAAAAATTCCAGACTGATGTTTTGGTTCAGGTTGATGTTTCCTAGAATGGCATGCACAAAAGGGACATCTTAATTGAAAAAAAAAAAAAAAAAAAAAGCTTCCTCATTATAAACACTGTTCTTGCAGCTTTCAATTTAATGCTTTAAATTTGATAGCAAGGACAAATCTACCACAAAAAATACTTAACAGTAGGTCATGCCTGAAAACTATTCAGAGTCATTTAGTAAAAAGCAGCAGAAATTAAATCTCTTAATAGCTTCCTATGCTTTTCTAGGAAAAGAGAACTAAGAATGAGTCACAGCTGTGTCCTGTTGAATAGAGAACTGCTGTATTTTTACCTCAATAGGCTGGGGATCATTGAGGTGGGCACTGAGATCCATGAGGAGCTGTGGCATCCAGGTGGGCACATCGTAGGGACTGGACAGGATGCAGGCGCTGAGCCCCAGGACGCCGGCGTGACGCTTCACCAGGTCTGCAAAAACAGAGCATCAACCCTCATCAGTCAGACAAAATCAGCAACAAACCCCCTGGCACTGCAGAGACCTCCAGCTCTGTAGAAATCCAAAGAGTTCTACAGATACAAAGTTATGGACCTCCAGATTGGTTCTGCTTCCTTACTCAGAATCCCAGATTCATTCTTGTATTTTTAATTTTTTACAACTTCTTCTAATAGGAATCAAGCTGCAACTGCTGGACACTTTATAAACATTCCAAGTGAGCTTCCCTCTCTCAAAGAAACTAATGAATAACTCAGGAATGACATCTCCATGTTCCCTCTTTCTGCATTCAGAGTGTTTTCTCAAATCCCAGAACTACTGGACAATACGGAAAGCCAAACTTCTGGGTCAAATGACTGTAATTCAGATGCATTAAATGCCCAGGCAGAAGCCAAAGTTGCAGATCGGGGTTAACTAAGGGGAGTTTTGTTCTGGTTTATTTTTTGGTTGGTTGTTTTGTGTTTGTTGGGGTTTTTTTTAGAATAGAAAACTCACACTGCTAACAAATAGAAGATAAGATGGGCAAGGAGTGAAACTATATTGTGACAGCCACGGAACCTTAATTATTGAGGAACTTGCTATCCCACATCATTTGCATCCTTAATTCTGTGAACTGGAAAAAACCTCTTTACTGTTAATTCTAAAAGAGTAAGAAATGAATTTAACACAGGAACACATAATAAAAATATTTGCCTTTGCTGTGTACTCTTACCATTTGTGTTGCAAATCAAACTCTGTGGCAGTCTATGTTACCCAAAACACTGATTTCTTCCTGAGCTGCTTTCTTACCCCCTGAAGGAATTGTGTCCCCCACTGAGGCCAGGTCCCTCTTCCTTTTCTTGGGGAGCCTCATCTTGCAGAGCTGCTCGAAGTGAGTCTGCATGGGCCCGTCCATGGTGAGGAAGTTGCACTGCAGGAGCCCGCTGAGCGTGGTGGCAGCCATCTCCCTCACCTGGACACAGGTGGGACAGAACACAGTTTATTTATGCCATTACTGCCCTTTTAGGCACACCCAACTCACCCAAGTGTAAGCCTTTAAAGTATTATCCTGCTATCAGCAGTTTATTAGATGGCTCGTGAAAATTAATAAACATGCTTTGCTGTAATACAGAAATACTGTTACAAAATTTGCCATAAAGTGACCTGCTACTCAAGCAAATAATGTGATTTAACTCCATTGCCAATAGAGGAGCTTTAGAAAGTCCAAAAACAAATGTTGACTGAGACCAAACAATCAACTTGCTTCACAAAATTCTTAATAGGCTCTGTATTGACATCAGTTTTAAAGTGGGCTTTATTCAAAAGCATTTAGTTTTTCCCCTGACAAAAGCAGAAGAGCTTTTCCAAGAAAAGGCAGGAGGAATGTTCCAGAGAGTCAGGTGATTCTGTTCTACCCACAGCACAAGAATTCTTTGAAAGACACAACAGATGCTGGATTAATAAGCAACAAAATGAACTTTATGATCAAAAACTCAGTTCTGTAATGTTCCAGCATGATAGACTTCCTTGTCTGAAGGACCGGATCTCTGCACTACATGAATAAAACCAGAAATCCAGTTTGGAAAAACATTCTTCTTAAGAATATTACCCTTCTTAAGGGTAACACAGAAACCCCAAAGAACAAGACTAAACTTAGCTTTCAACTAATTGACAAGCCATTCAAAATAGAGCTCTCCTTTTCCATTCCTTTTAAACTAGCCACAGCACCTTGTTAATGAGTTTCGAGTAGAGACAACTCATCCTTGCTTTTAAAAACAAGTGACTAACCCATCAGTATTACTAATTTCTCTCATCTCCTCAAATCTCCCAAAGCCAGGAAGTTACAGACGTGTAAAACTGTATTTAAACTGGGAGCCCCTCCAAAACTCACTCCCACTTTCCATAATTACATTCTGACAAAAGTCTCCCAACATTTACAAACTTGCAAACCAAATCAACCGGTTGAGATGCTGCCACCAGATTTTTGATCGGTACATTCTGTCACAGGTAACTGCAAACAGAACATTTGTCTCTGTGGAGCACAAACACCTCCCAATGCTCTGAATCCAATGCAGCAGATTATAATAATAAATCACATCCTTGAACACGATGTTCTGAGCCTCACAAAGCCATAAGTACAGCTGCAAGAGCTGCAATAATTAAACAGAGGAAGTTCAAATAAGCTCTTGAGACTCCGTCCTGTTCCATTTAAATTTCTACAAGGTACTATTCTAACGTGATCCACTTTGCTGATAGTGAAGAAGGAAGGATGAGGTGAGAGGCTGGCAGTGCTGTTTATCAGCAGTTTGTGAGTCCCTGAAGAGCTGAGCTATTAAATGAGACATGATGTGCTAATACAAGAGCCAGACACAAAGCAGCTCGGCTGGGAAGTGAGCGAGCTCCCAGGAGAGCTGGGCTCATTTACATCCCTACTCCTCGTATTACAACCACTTTAATTTCTAAATTAATCACCCAGCTAGAAGGAACACTTTGCTGCAAGGAGCACCTGGAAGCAAAGCCTTTCAAATCATTCACGAAGCAGCTGATCATTCACCACCTTGGGCATTAAATAATTTATAAATGATCCCACTCACAATGAAATACAGAACATAAAAACTAGAGGAATCTCCCCATCACCTCTGGGGTTTGGGTTTTTTTGGTCAGAAGGGACTGATCATGGTCTGTAAAAGTGCAACAATATCAGGACAAAACCACTCAACACAACCAGCCAAACTCAACTGCAGAAGTTGCAAGAGGCTACTTCAACAGAGAGAAAATACTCTCATTCCTGTAAAACTGCAGTGCAATATGAAAAATGCTTATCAAGACATGAGTACTGTGCATATTAGAATAATCATCATGAGGTCTGGCCCTTCATATCAAAATATGCAAAAAAATAAGGGTATCCTAAAGTCCAAGAACCAAAACCTCAGTTCTATAGAGCAAAGACACCACATCCCAGTCAAAGCTAATAATTCTCATCTTAAAATCCAGCATCCAAGAGCTACACAGGAATTACTCAGCAGGATACTGCATCTTGTCACTTATTACCAAGAAAGAACAAGATTACTTTTCAGAGAAAAGTGAAAGCTTCCATGGCAACAGCATGATCCAGAGTGGTTATGAACACAGGTAGGCTTTTTGGATTTGCACCTCTGCAGTGCAGAGGGATAATTTGGTACATTTAAAGTAACTGGATAAATTGCATTCAAGTGAATAAAAGGTATTTTTCAAAATGGTGCAAGATTATCAGGCATGTGTTCTGACAAACAACTTCTGTAGGGTTGCAAGGTGATGCAGAATCTTTCTTCTAGAAGGAAAAAAGCATCCAAAAGTAGGATTTCAGTAATATCTGCCAACTGCACAAACACCAGGGAAAATGATGGTGCAGGGGAGATAGGCCAGGTCTTCAGTCTGCTTAAACATGACTTAAATTCACATAATTTAATGTAAGCCCCTCAGTTCTAGGTAGTCCTTGATGTAAATATAGAGTATTTTTGTCATTAATATGATATGATTAGATGTGAAACAGACCTATAGAGTAATAAATAGTGGGTTTACACACTTTTCACACAGGAAGGGATTTGACCTCGGATGCTGAATTTTCTACCAGCACACATTTATAGTGGAATTAATAATATCCCTATTTCATGTACTGAAACCAAACTCCAAGCAATGCACCATTCTGTGGAAAAGTAGAAGCAATGGAACTTGGAAAAAAATCACTACTGGAGTATTTAGTTAGCAACTGTTTTCCTGGAATGAACTTGAAAGAAACAAATTCTACAAAGCTCATTTTCAAAGCAGGACGAACGCTGAGCTAGAAATACCTCCTGAATTAATCTACAGGTCAGCTTTTCCATAAAACTTGACAAAGGCAAGAAACAATGGTGTGAAAGCAGGGCAGAGAAGGGGTGGCTTGCCTCGAGCTGCTCGTCTTCCAGGAGTTTTATCACCAGCCACCTGATGTCATTGACTGCCTCGCTGTTGTTGAGGAAGATGAAGAGATTGTAGAACACCATGGTCTGGAGGTAGGTTAAGACGGTGTATCGGGCATGCCAAGAATTGCTTCTTGCTGTCTGCAGTGAATAAATCAGGGTGAGAAGGCAAAAATGTCAAAGAAAGCAGGCCTCTGATGGAAAGTGAACAATATTTAAGAAAAAAGCTTTTGGGAGCAGTTGCAAAGAACGTCCTTGATTCAGGTAATTTTGTTTCATACACCTTTTATCTCCAAAGTAGGCAGTTATTATTTAGGTAATAATTTTCACAGGCTTCACTTCCAAAGCAGATTGTTAAGCAGAAATATGCTGTAAGACTCTTTAAAAATCAGATTCAAGGGCAGCTATTTAGCTGAAGACTCATTCTGAAACTGGATTTTGAATTGTTACGCTCATGAGGAGACTTAAAGTGATCCACCAGTGAACCAAATGTTAATATATCAAAATGCTGTTCAATTTGCAATCAAAAGTAAGTGGCTTAAATGTGAAACAAGACACACTTACTGAGTGCTTTAAAACACTTTAATTAAACTCTTTCAGATCTAAATCAGTATTTGGTTTGCAAAACTTACAATTTTAGAATTGTAAGTATTGAATAAAAATAAAAAAGCAGAGGATGCACGAGCTGAGAAGAAGCTTTAAGCTGTTTAGACCACACTCACTTGTTTTAGCACCTGAAGTACCAAAGGCACTTGCTGAGGATACAGCAAACCCTGAGACATCAAGGACAAACACATCTTAGCATCTCTTTTGAGCTCATCGTAGCTGTTATCATTCTCCACGGGTGCAATCTAAATAAGAGCAGGGAGGGAACAAACCCTGTTAGTAAATAGGCACTGGTGACAGCAAAATCCCCAAAACAAGGGTAATCTCATGAAAGGACAGCTGTCTAGGAAAAATACATTCAATATAATGCTGAAAGATTAGGTTAACTGGAAAAAAACAATCAATATCAAATTAAATATTCTTCATAAATAATCAAGATATCCTGGTGACATTTTGGTCCCCCACTGCCATTCTCTTGGTATCAAATCCAATTAATTTCATTAGACCCAGGTCCAAAACTTACCAAGGTCACTGTCACTTAAAAAAACCCCTTTATTTTACAGTCACATAGATTACTGTTGGGCAATTTATTGATGCCTGTGCAATTTGGGCACACAACTATGGATCATTTCAGAGAGGTAAGACTGGATGACACAGATTCAAAGAATAGGAGAGTCAGAGGAACAACAGGAACTGCTTAGAATGAATTGTGCAGTCAGGAAACAAAAGAATATAACTGAAGGTCCCTTAGAGAATCATGGAATGGTTTGGGTTGGAAGGGACCTGAAAGGTGATCCAGTTCCACCCCCCTGCCATGGGCAGGGGCACCTTCCACTAGAGCTGGTTGCTCAATGCTGAGTGTAACCTGGCTTTGAAATATTATATATACATATAAATCAAATAACTTCAGTTTATTGATACAATCCTTTTAAAACCAAACATAACCAGGAGAAAATAAAGGATGTACCTTGAAAAACAAAGGTAACAGCTGGAGTTGCTCTGTGACAGCTGTAGAGAAGGATCGTCCTGCACTCGCCATCAACCACTTCAGAACTGTTTGAATAAAGAGCAACAATCACTACTTAAGAAGAAAAATATTAACAATTCTGCTACATAATTTGCAGACCTCAATCATCAAGTGATAAAATACCCCCCATATTCCTTGACCTCCTAAACTCACTTGTTTTCAAGAGTTTAATGCCCTGAGTTCTCTCGTCTTGTTCGCCGACTCCGTTCTCTTCCATAACATGATTCTGGATTTCTTCATCTGCTTCCATGAGGGGTTTGAGGTTTTCAAGTATCCGGGTAGTAAATTCATGGACACGAGGAGATTTAGTTGCAGCAGTGTTTGGCAAGGAAACATCTATCATGAATATGTAGGTCAACACACTAAAAAAACAAACAAAGCCAGCAGGAACACACGGTGAGCGTGACTCTTGTCCAGAGAACAGTGACCTGTGAGCTCCAAATGATCCAACATCTATTGGGTGACCTTTGAGGATTAATACTTAGAGAAAATTTCCTCTAATCCTCAATTCAAAGCTATTTAGAATAAAATGTCTCTCCCAAGAGCTTTAGAGATGTCAAACATAAACATAGACAAGAAATGGGTGAGGCCCTGGCACAGGTTGCCCAGAGAAGCTGTGGCTGCCCCTGGATCCCTGGAAGTGTCCAAGGCCAGGCTGGACGGGGCTTGGAGCACCCTGGGATAGTGGAAGGAGCCCCTGCTCATGGCAAGGGGTGGGACTGGATGTGCTTTAAGGTCCCTCCCAATCCAAAACACTCTATGAATAGACACTCTATTCTATTCTATGAATAGACAATAGAAAAGATGAACATTCTATGAAAAGACAAAGAGAAGTAACCTGGAATTTCTGAAGCAAGTCACTTAATCATTAATCTGATATTTGTTACAGTCATTAATGCTTTTCAGGTTAATTATTTAGCTAACTACCCATTTAAAATGAAGAGGTAAAACCCATCAAGAACTGCAGCAGACCACACTGACCTTCCTATTCTCTCTCGGACGTTCTTGTAGACCTGGGTGAGTTTGGGCTCCAGGTACTTGAGCAGCCTGTGCAGCAGCTCTGGCACTCTCCACTCCTGCTGGGCAAGGCCCCCTTGCAGCACATAAAGCCGGCTGGGAATCAGAACAGCTCATTTTTAGTCATACAGGACATTCCTCCTCCCCCAGTCACCTCCAGACTTTGTTTGGGAATGTGCACAAGTGTGTCAGTGCATCAGTGTCCTTCAATGAGCAAAGATGGGTAAAAATTGCCCAGTGAAACAACACTACTGCTGCTCTGCCAGCCCCAAACCTTCCCAGTCTGTTAATTGAGTTATATTTAAAAAAAAATATCCTGAAGAACCTGCCATTGTGTGGGAAAGCTAATTGGAAAGCATTGCCTTTGCTCCCCTCCCCTCCAAGGCAGCTGGCACAGCATCCTCTCAATACAGCTTATCCAGGCTGTATTTTCTACTCTATTCAAACACAATAAAACAGTTCAAATTAATTTTACCAGGCATCTACAAACGATCCTCCTTCACCACTCAGTGGAGATTCCAACAGCAATTCAAATAACCAATGCAGCTTCCTAGGATCTCTGCTCTCCTAGAAAACAACAGGGAGCAGAGATGTAAGTAAATGAGGGGGGGTTAAAATGTAAATAATTATAAAATAAGGTATAAACAAGAAAAGTTTTGACAGAGATTTTTTCGTATCCCTTGGGTTTATTTAGTAAATAAGGGCAACATTCACTACGTTTTCACAATGAACCTCAATAAAAGAAAAAAACCCCAAGAAAACTATACACAGTTTTAATTAATTGATAAATACAATCAAAATAGAAGGAATTTTAGCTTCATTTTTGAGATACCTGAATAACCATGCCTGAATTCTGCTAATTAGGCTCCTGGCTCACAAGCTGCACTGAGTTCTGTGAGTGATGTGAAAGAACTATTGATCCAAGATATTTGTGACCTATTACTGACCCTGCTGCCCAGCACCCCACAGCTCCCAGCTCACTGCAGGAATGTTAATCCACACTGGATCCAGCTTCAGGAGACAAAAAATGGGGTACTTACACAGGAGGTGGCAATGCAGGTGCCCCAGTCATTGTATGTTTCCACTGTGATGTTGGATAAAGCTGTTCGAAGCAATGGACACAGAAGCTTCCAAAGTTTTTCCACCTGCCCAGCAAAAACACAAGAGACAAGATTCTGCTGTTTAAGGATGTCAAATGCAGTCCAGATATTAAAATGTTTTCTTTATTTTTTTACTGATTCTCCCAGGATTGTTTTTTGGCAAACATAGCTAGGCTTGAATTAAATAAATATTTAGCAGTCCAAGGTGGACATAAGCACTTATTTCTATGGGAAATTACAAAACACATCAGCTTTGCCATCTCTTTAACAGCAAACTGTTCCTAGTTTTTATACTGGAGCATTTTCCTAACACCTGGCAACAACAGGCACCAAACCAAGCAATAAATTGTGCTCCAAGTTTGGCAATCAAGACCTCAACTTCTAACTGGGTTAATAATGCAAAATTACTCTAACTTTTAAGAATGACTCAAAAATACTGCTCCAGCACCTTCTCAAAGGTCCAGTGTTTAGAACCTCTTATGAGGCCAGCTATGATTTCAGCTAAACATCTCTGGGTGCTTTCGTGGGAGTCTGCCACCAGTTGCTCCAAGTGGGGCTGAAGAACTGGCAAAAAGGCATCATCAAAGTTTCTGAAAAGGCCCTGGAAAACAAGAGGGGAAAGGGTCTTCAGGAACTATCTAAATCTTCATCTTACCAAGAACATCATAACATTGTGAAACACTTGATTTTGAATGTGCAGAAAGTGAAATCACTTTGCTTTTTTTAAGAGCATTATACACCCGTGTCCTTCAGACTATTACAATACTCTAAATATGTTTCCCTAAGTAGTTAATCAGAAGAGAGGATTAATAGAATTACCCAGAGCAGCTTTAAAAATCAACGTTTTGCAACAGTATGAGCCCAGCAGTCTGTGGCTTTTCCATGCTCTGGGAATTGTCTACAAAATGAGAGCAATTTAGTGATTGAACTCTCCTTACCTTGAAGAGGCAAAATCTGCGAGGATTAAATTTGTCCTTTCCCTTTCTGTCTTCTAAAGACAAAAATTTTATTAACTGCTCAACAAACTTGGGATCAGAAAAGTGATCATATATAATCTGTTCTGCCTGTAAAAGGAAGAAAAAAAAAAAAAGGATTTGAGGTGTTTGCTTGTCACAGTGATGTCCCAATCTTTAGAAGTCTCACGTTTCATTTGCATTCTCAAGGAAAGAAATGCCTTAGTTATCCATTTCCCCCTTCATTTTATAGGGAATTATCACAAATCCTAAAAATTACTCCTTCTCATTATCATTAATGACCTTGTTCTCAACTCTGATCACGATTTGAAAGGGAACAAGAAAGTGCTCATTAATACAATTATTCCATGATCCCCAAGAGAAAAGCAGCAATGCATTAAAATAACAACTCCTTCTGGTATGCTGACACAATAAGAATCAGAAAAATACAACTAAAAGTGTCTTGTGGGGATCTCCACAGTAATCTGTGGACAATATTAAGAGAAGAAAGGAGAATTACTATTAAAAAAACCCCACAAACTTGCAACTCTTACCTCTGTCAGCTCATCTCTCCTTCGCCCAAGCTTCGGTTGCTGCTCAACTGGAGCATAAACTGTCATAGTTCTGAATATTAAAAACAAAACATAAGTAATAAAAAATTAAAATAAAAAACTAAAATACACTAGCACATGTTGTTGCTTTCTATGGTGCTGTTTTCTATGTTCTCAATATTAAGTAGAACTTATCCTCAGCTCCGAAAGATCGAAACTTAAAGAAGAAAATTTACAACTGAATGAAGTTTACTATTAAAGGTTTTGCTATACAAGTAATTCAGAATTATTAGGGATAGAATATTCTACATATATGTGATTTCCAATATGAATATTTCATTTTAACAGCAGCAGTTAAACAGCCATGTGTGATTTGTGCCTATACACAGAGAAATGGGTAGAAAAGAAATAATAAACAAAAAGCCCCAAACCAACCAATTCAAAACCCACCCAGAAATGGTATAACAAGCAAGGAGCACAAAGGACAAAATAAACTGCATTTTTCTGCAGTCCATTCAAATTAAATACATATATATAAGAAAAATTAAAAAACATAATAAAACAGGATTTTATTTCCCACAGAGTTTTTCCTGCTGACCCTCCCAACTCCACCTCAACACTAATGCTACTCACTGGGGCCAGGTGTAATATCCCCAGTGTGTCTTCTCCACAAAACAGCAAGATTCCCAGGCTTCCTTGGTCTTTGGTAGGCTCTGGCTGTTGTAGTGCAGCCACTGGTTGTCAGCTCTGTCACCAGCCTGGATGCTGGCAGGCTTTGGGCTCCCACCTGATCCAAGAGGAAAACCAACATTAACGTGTATAAAAATATATAAAAATTAAAAAGGAGACATATAAATTGTTCTCACAAATGACAAGGTTTTCGGAGAGGAAATAACCACCAAAAGCAAAAAAAAAAAAACCCAAACTGAAAAATTATCAATTATATTATTTCTATATGGTATTTACCTATTTGCTCAGAACATTAGCAACCAGGAAGAAAAGAAAAACTTGTGAGTCTATGTTTAATTTAACCAGAAAAGCTCTTAAAAACATTTTAGGATAAATGTAAGATATGTCTTATATTAAATAAAACGTACTTATTTCATAAGGGCAGATGGGCACTTTCTTGTGTGTTCTCTTAAGCTGCTTAAGAATCCCAGCCACAGCTGAGATGGCCACCTAAAGAAAAGTAAAAAATGGGCATTAATGTATTCATTCCTTACATTTCCCTCAGAATGATGTGGCTCATCATCCCTAAAAAGCCAGAGAAAAATGGAGTGAACTCATAAGGAATAATCCTGGGTATTGCAGGGGATACAGGACATGAATTACTTTATAGGCCAGAAAACCCTCACTAATAATTTTAATAATTTGAATTTAATATTGTTTCAATAATTTTTCTGGGGGAAAAGAAGGTTTGTTTTTGAGCCTCACTGAGAAGACAACAGAACAAGCGAAACACATCGATGGCTCCCTTCAAATAACAAACTGCAGGTGGGAAAAGCAGCCATCTGCAAAAGAAATTCTGCAAAAGAACTCTGAAACAAATAAGGACTCAGCCCATCCCACATCTTCACAGTTTACAGACTTACACATGTCACGCTACAGCGCTGCCAAGACTGCCATTTCTTGGACTGGGAATTTTGTACACGTGCGTGGCTGGGCGGGGGAGGAGGGAGTTCCACCTCAGCCAGCAAAACCCCATGAGCACCTGATGTAAGCCCCAAGAGCTGCAGAGCCAAAGGAAATCCTTCTCCCGGGCTCACCTTCCGAACCACAATTGCATCATGGTTGAGACACTGCACAAAGAACTTTATGGCACGGGCAGGCAGGATCCTGTCATCCCTCAGGAGCAGGGACAGGAAGCCAATGCTTATGTGCTCGAACTTCCAGGGCCTGAAAAAACCCCAAATATTCAAAACAGAGTGTAAATACCAAAGTTTATGTACAGCTTTTACTCAGAAATCATTACATGTATTAAGATTATTTAAATACATAAATTAATGCCACTGCTGTAATCACCGAGCTCAACTCATTTTGGGAAACCTCCAGTGTTCTGAGAACACACAGGTGTAAAAATATAAAATACATAGTGCAGAACACCTATAAGGATATTCTTTTAAAAGTTTTTTAACACAAATATTATGGGAACAATCAGAATCTATTCTGATGTTAGCATTACAGACAGAATCAGAGCTTTTTTAATTAAAAAAACACTAAAACCCTCAGTAACAGGCCAGACTAATTAAGTAAAAGCTTTACTCCAAGATGTGATGATACCTTATATTAACAAATCAAGCTCCCAGTGCAAATAAATCCAACACCATGGTAACTGTCCTCCAGGATATTGATCCATGCAATCACCTCCAATCCACCCCGAGAAAACACTTTCAAGCACAAAATTGGGGGACTTACAGATTTCTCTGTTCCACGCAGTCCAGCAGCATGTTGACCAAATTTTCATAGTTCCTGAGAGAAAGAGAGGGAGTCATCAACAACATGGTACTGAGAGATTCCTTGAAAAACAGAGGAAAAGTTCCTCAACAAAAGCTGTGTGAAGGCGAAGAGGAAGGGGCAAAAAGGAAACAGAAACACAGAGAGAAGATGCAGCCCAATAATCCTTGGACATTCTGGATTTTTCAGTTTAGCCACTTTGGATGATGACATTCAATGCGCAGCTCAAGGAAGCTGAACTCACCTCAGAGCCTCAGCATTCTTCTCCTTCTGTCGCTGAATTCCCAACTGAATTTCCTCTGATCCCAGCGCTGGGAACTCTGAACTTGCCAGTCCTGACTTCTGCAGCAGAACAGCTACCTCCATGCATTTCTCTGGAACCTGTAGATGGACAGTGCAAAGATTTGGGACTTGAACTTAGAAGTTTTTAATGTCTCTGCTTTGGAATAAGTAGATTACAGAATTTCCTTGTCCATACAGACAAGCCTGAACACCAAGGAATTGGTCACTCACTGCAAAATCCAGTCCAATGGTTTCATATTGCCGATGGATTTTCTCTGCTAGGTCATCAAAGAGCCTGACTATGGATGGTTTTTCCAAGGACATGGCTTTGCTAAGCCCAGAGGAGACAATTGCTGGCCACGTCTGTGCTATACAATCCCAGTCGTGCAGATTGGCCAAGCACACCCCGCTGTGATTCCCAAGAAGACAATATAAGGCACCCTGTGGAATGCAAGATGGAATTTGGGAAGGTTAAAGCTCGGCTCATCCGTGATATCGACATATGCACGCACCCACACGGAATAAAAACTCAGCTGCAGCTACCAAATCATTAAAATGTCCATAAACATTCAGCCTCACTGTCAAATCACTGAAGATTTTGCACCGAGTCCTCTTCATCTAATGAGACTGGAAGCCCTGCCAATTAATTTATCCACAGATTGGCTGCCTGATTTCTCAATTATGTTAGAGGAGATGATTCACAACTGCTTCACCTTGACTACAGCTTCTCAATTTCCACTCCATAACTTCAAAATAGGTGCTAACTCACGTTTTGGTAATACCTGAGCACACAGGGAACATATTTAAACACAGTATTTCTCTTGAAAATAGATCTAACTACAAATAATTCCTTCCACCAGTCATGCTTATTAGCCATGAAAATATCAGTCATGGTGATGAACAAGCAAATCCCACTTTTCCCATTAAAAATTCTCATGTAAAAACACTTTGAAAAGACAGCCACAAAGCCAAGTTAATGAGGCAGTACTTTAAATTGCTTCTGAGTGACATCTTGCCGGTCAGGACGCAGGAATTCCAGAACTAAGGGAATGATATCTCTGCAACAGAAGTTGTAGGTTCCCAGAGCTGTGAAGAATGCTTGCTGAGCTTTACTTCTGACCTGAAACAAAAAATTTACTCGATAAAAATAACATCCTCATCCATTTCAGTTATTTCTGCATAAAGTTTTTGTCATGTATTTGTGCACAAAACCAAAATTATTTGTGGAAGATTGCAGACATCCCACCTTGCTTAAAAAAATCTACTTCTTGTTTCTGGCATTTACATGAGAACAGCTACAAAGTTACAGAAGATTCTTTATGTTGCCAGAAACGAGGTGTTTTAAGATCATTTGAAAAGCAGGCAGCCAGACCAACAGATTTGGGCTGCAGAATCACTTGAGGAGACCAATAAAATACTCCATAAATCTCAGTTGAAGAGGGGCTGCTCCTCACCTGCCCGTAAGAACTCGTGGACAAACACAGAAGATCCCTGATCATCTCCTGGTGGGAAGTTTTGTATTCACAGCCTTCCATCGTCAGAGTTCTCAGCTGAATTCATGGGGAGCACAAAGAAAGGACAGATTGTTTTTACATTTCACACATATAAAAACACCAATGCAGGAATATTGTCATGATGACATTTAGCTAACTATGCAAAGCAGCTTTTCAAGCAAATTAGTGAAGACTGAAGGGGAAGAATTACCTCATGCTGCAGCATAACCCTGTCGATCAGCAAGGCTCTGATGTGTTGTTTCTTTCCTTGAAGCTGCAAAAAAAGGCATCCTTTGGTTTAGATTTCAGTATCAGGTCTGTAATTCAGGAAGCAAAGCTTCACAAAGCCAAGTCACTGACCCTGTTCTCCATTGACTTTTTCACTAGATTGAAGCTTTTCCATCGTGAATCAAACTCATGCTTGTGAGACCCTTGGAACTGCAAAACATCACTGATAATCTGTGGAAAGAAAGAGAGGATAAGAGTCATTGTTTTGCAAAACAAGTCCTCTTGCCTTAAGTTTTACAAATGTAAAACCTACCTTTATTATTAGAAACAAAGACTTGGTGTCATCTTCTGAATTATCAAGAATGTAACCTGCAATTGAGAGAAATGACATGTATAATCAGATAGAAAAAGAGCTTCGAAAATGAGAAAAAATTTTGTTTCTGCAAAGCTTAACTTTCAGAATTACAGGCAAAAGTAAACAATGCAATTTCCTCATCTATAAAATCATACTGAAGTATGACACAGTTGGTTTTATTTACAGGAGTGATCAAACTTACGCAGCAATTTCCTGGTAACCCTTGCAATTGTTTCTCTGTAATTCTCCCTGGATAAATCTAAAAGAAAACAAAACATTTTCTGTTAATCATACAACAGCATAAAAAGTAATTTATTATGGAAAGCCAGAGCACACTATTCAGTACTGGCAGTATGAACTATCATAAAAATAACCATTTGTTACATCTAAGGACATGGCTCTCATCAGTTTATCACTTCAGCTGCTTGGGTTTTATGGGTACATAACCTTCTTTTTCTGCCTCAATAATTGGTTTTATTTCTTGGTTCATTTAGCATATGGCAACTGAGGAACACACAGAGCTCCCATCCCCAGCCAGATTGCTGCAGCAGACCTGTATCTCGTGCATCACTGCTGAAAATAAAGCTGTGTACACACAGAACTCTGGCGTTGGTCACAAAAAAACCATTTCTATAAGGACAAGAATAAAATTATTGTCCCCAAAAGAATGCACTGTTTTTACAAAAAGAGAAGAAAGAAGTGAAAAAAACCCCAACACTTAGAGCCTACCTGAACAGACAGGGATCTACTCACCATATTCAACACCAGTGTACAGTTTTGTCTCCTCCAAAGACACCAGACTTGGGACCCTGCATGAAAACAAACTGAGTATTATTACACATTACAGAAATAATGACGTATGTGCATTTCACTGGCATTGAATTCATTTTAACAAGTCAAATTTCACACCAGTAGCACACAGACTTCTGGATTTAGTAATAGTATGTCTTAGTTCTCACATATATAAATTACCCATCCCTTTGGGTCGGGCCTTGTCAGAGGCAGGGACACCATAAGGACACCTTGAACTCAGAATTTTGATTTCCCAGTTAACAGAACCTCATCAGTTCTATTAAACAGGCAGAAATTTGGTGTCTGTCAAACCTGTGAACACACTCATTGAAACCCACATTTCAAAAGCTCCCTGTTGTAGGGAGGGAGAGTTTGAGTCCTTTACTGACAAGCAAATTTTCTGTATCTTGGTATTTACCACGAGTGTTCCCTAAAAGCACTAAAACCTAGCATGAAGGAACATAATCACTGAGAATGTTTGGGATATAAAGTAAATGATACTTACAGGTGAGCCACCCTTTCTCCTTTGAGAGGAGGCAGAATGTTCCCAGAGCCAATCAGGCAGTTGTGCACGATGGCAAGACACTGCTGCACATCATCCCTTAAAGAGGAAAACCTGGTTACTCATCTGTTAATTGCTTGAAAATACACAAATGACAAACCACATCTTTTTTGTGAAGCTTTATGAAAGTTTTTTCTTTAGTGGCATCAGTTCTGAACAGAGGAGAAGCACAGCAATCTAATTACAATCTAATTTGTTTACAACCCCCAATATTTAAGTTCATTATCTGGAAAACATGGGAGATTTCATATTTCAAAACTGTGCAGGTAGGATAAACTAACGTGAAAATTGCTTTGAAGAATTTTATCTAAATCTCAGATAAAACCTATGAAATAACTCCTTACCCCAAGTCCAAGACAATTCCTTCCCCCCCTGGGGAGGATGAAGGAATACTTTAGGAGTGAATATTTTACAGTCTGAGGATAAATTAAAATGCAACATGTGAACAACTTTTTTTTCCTGTGTTACTTTAAGGGAATCTTGATGCTGCCTCAGCTGAAGCATATATATTCCAAAACACCTTTGGAAATCTTAAAATAAAAATCAAAGTGCAACATTATAGTATTTTCCTCTCCATTTCTGTGCTCCCTGTGTGACTGGCAATAACTGCTAGGAATGGATACATGCACCTTCTCCATCCTACCTGGACATTTCCAGTTCTCCAAGTGCATAGAGCTCCAGCCTGGTGAGCTCAGGCTGCAGGAAAGTATCCAGCAAATAAAAAGCAAAGCTTATTTCCTCAGATGAAGGAACGTGCCACTGGATGTCCAAGTTCCATAGGTCACCTGGTTTGCCCCAGTCCTGCAGCAAATAAAGATGTTTCTTATTAATCAAGCTCTTTTAATGATGCTTTTATAAACCAGCATTTAATATTTCCAAAAAACCCTCAAACACATGTGAACTAACTACCATTATAAAGTAAAGTAGTTATCTTGACAATTCCAGGAAAAACACCACCACCATAAAATCAAACAGAAATCCCAATCCTATATATGTCTACACATACCTAGAAAATAACACATATCAGAAAGCACTAAAAGCAAAAGGATTGCACTGGTCTAATTCAAACATAATTATTCCTTTGACTGGATATAAATTCAGACACATTCTTTTCAGACACAGATTTTTCATACTCCCATAGAAGACAG
This sequence comes from Polioptila caerulea, assembly GCA_013397295.1. Taxonomy (NCBI): domain Eukaryota; kingdom Metazoa; phylum Chordata; class Aves; order Passeriformes; family Certhiidae; genus Polioptila; species Polioptila caerulea. Next base: position 574,866 of record VYXF01012136.1, on the reverse strand, counting down.
CAAAGTCATTGTGAATTTTTTCAGTTTCAGAGGAGGAATTTAAAATAGTTGTGTGATTTTTGGTTTTTTGGGGGGTTGTTGATTTGTTTGTTTTTTGGGGGTTTTTTGGTGTTTGGCATTTAGGATATTTTTGTTCTTTGTAAAATGATTAACTGGCCCAAATGGATGTCCCTGTAAGTTACAAAACTGGACTAGCTTTCAGTAACGAGAGATGATCTGCAATTGGGAATTATGTAAAAACACTTTTCAGCAAAATGCAGTTGTATATTGAAACAGGCCAGCTGAAAATTGCTGCTTTTAAACTGGAATATTGATAAATTGACCTCAAAGTCTTAACAGCAGAGCAGCACATGACTTCTGACAGTTGTTTTTTTTAATTGCCACTTCTGCTTTCATTTTATTTCAAGCTCATGGTAGAATCATTGTCATTCTGCTGACCTGTAAAACACCACATCTCCTTGCTGTGTATTAACTTACTGCAGTCACACAATCATGGTAAAAAACACACATCACAAACCACTAGTAAGTCATATAAAACTACTCAAAACTATAAAACTACTCAAACAACAGTCAGTATTAATTTCTTGCTATCAATATACTTTAAACTAATTGTCATTTGCTCCATATTTAAAAGTCCAAAGCATCACTTTCCATGGCTGCTACCACCGTCCAGAAATCTCCAAATAAAACCATAGAGCGTACGATTGCTTTTTTAAAAAAAAAAAACCAAAAAAAAAAAAAAAGTCAAATCCTCTAATCCTAAATAAATGAAAATCCTTGCCTTGATAGGAAAGTATTCAGAAAGAGGCTTGTCAAAGCCACCTGGCACACTGCAGTACTCTGTGGGGTAGATAAGTGTAGCAGAACGAAGAAGATGGTGCAGTAGGTTACAAGACAGAATGTAACCCTGCTTACAGGTTAAGTGTAGGGTGCGCTGCAGTATCTTCCCAAACTGCTCCCTGTACAGTAGCAGCTTCTTGCCATCCACTCGAGTGATCTGGGGGCACAGAGAGACATTGCAAACATCAGACTGGTCCTGCAGGGCTGGACAGGGTGCCACTGCTCAGCCCAGCTGGGCCAGGCTCCATTCTCCAGCTCCCACTGAACTTGCACATGAACTGATGCTTCCACAGCTCAGAAACTGGAAAAGTTTCAGTGATGCCATCTGCTTGACCCCCTCCTAAATTTTCTAGCAATACTCCTGTATTTTCTTAAATTAATTTAAAAATATTTCTATTTACCAAAAGCTTCTTATGTTTCTCCCTGCATTGATCCCTCTTCCTTCACTCCCCCTAAATAACTGCTTTAATTTCATTCCACAAACACTGTGTTTATTTACTTCAAACAACAGCCACTCATGCTGCATTCAAAGTTAGGTAAAAACCAGAAGCTCTCCAGTGCTGTTCATACAACATTTACATTGCTTTAATAGAAGTTTTTTTTTTTTCTCCTTTCAGGGACAGGATTAAGCAGGATGCAGTGACACACAAGCACAGGAAGAACATTTTTGGGAATACCTCTGATAAAAGCTGAAGATTCCAGAGCAGCTCCTTATCTAGTTCTTCATCATGTAATACATCATCATCTAGAGGAACAAGGGATAAGCACTGCTGTCACTACACTGCAGCCAAGTTTTCCAAACAAGCTGCCTCAGAATCCAGATGCTTCCATCCCAAAATCTGACTCCCAACCTTCCAACTCACACTGCACCCATGCCCAGCTGGGGAGTCACTTTAGCCAATGTACCATCCTGAAACTGATGAATGTCTGGAGACATTTCAAACTGCCACATTTTTAAGGAATCATGCTCTCACAGCCTGACAGATTTTGGCCTTGAAATTACACAACTGTCACTTCAGGCTTTTTAGGGAGAACAATGAATTTGTCCATTGCTGAAATGAACAATGAAATGGTGGAAAGTCTAAGTGCATGTGTATTTTGATGAAAAAAATGTGTGATTTTGTTTTGTTTGTTCAAAAATACCTTAGGTATACAAAAATGTTTGTAATAGGTATTCTTAATTTGTTTGTATATGCATTTTTTTATTAAGAATTTTGGAAGTGAAGAGTGTGGTTTGATGTGAGAGATCTTTTTTTTTGTTTGTTTTGTATGACTTGTATGTATGTAAGATAACAATATAGATTATTATTAACATTTTTAAGAGTGATTTATTTTTTTTATTACATTGATTACATAGGTTGAAGTTCCAATTAGATTGAGGGGTTCTTGAAATAATTGAAATGTTTTGACTATTGCTGTAATTTTCTAATTTGAGGAGAACGTTTTACCATTTGAATGTCTGAAATGGTGGAAAACACCCAGAAGTTTTAGATATTCTTTTCATGCTAAACAAAAATAAACTCAAAAGGAAGCCAGTAACACTGGAAATGTTAGAAACTTACTGCCTGTGAGGTGAGTTATGACGTTGCAGCAATGTGGTACAAAAAGCTTCAAGGACTCCTCGGGGCGGCACTGCAAACAGCACCACAAAAAGTTCATTTTAAAACAAAATGTCTGAGGGAACTCAGCACACACACTGATAAACACCCAAGACTAGATTGCATCCCAACTCCAATTCAACCTACAGTCAAGCCTGACTTCATGATTCTCAGCCAATAAACCCCAAATTTAACATATCTGCAAGATAAATACTGCGTGAATTAACCTCNCTTTTTTTTTGTTTGTTTTGTATGACTTGTATGTATGTAAGATAACAATATAGATTATTATTAACATTTTTAAGAGTGATTTATTTTTTTTATTACATTGATTACATAGGTTGAAGTTCCAATTAGATTGAGGGGTTCTTGAAATAATTGAAATGTTTTGACTATTGCTGTAATTTTCTAATTTGAGGAGAACGTTTTACCATTTGAATGTCTGAAATGGTGGAAAACACCCAGAAGTTTTAGATATTCTTTTCATGCTAAACAAAAATAAACTCAAAAGGAAGCCAGTAACACTGGAAATGTTAGAAACTTACTGCCTGTGAGGTGAGTTATGACGTTGCAGCAATGTGGTACAAAAAGCTTCAAGGACTCCTCGGGGCGGCACTGCAAACAGCACCACAAAAAGTTCATTTTAAAACAAAATGCCTGAGGGAACTCAGCACACACACTGATAAACACCCAAGACTAGATTGCATCCCAACTCCAATTCAACCTACAGTCAGCCTGACTTCATGATTCTCAGTCAATAAACCCCAAATTTAACATAACTGCAAGATAAATACTGTGTGAATTAACCTTCTGAAACATTGCTATATGCAACTAGCCAATTTTAGAAGACATCATATTAAGAGCCACCTGTATTTACATGAAAAAAAAAAAAAGATATTACACAGGAAAAAGCAGCAGCATTAGCTATTTTCTTTTTTAGAGAGGGAGTGAAGTTAAGAGGATTTTCTCTCACTTTTACTGCGGCTCGGCACATATCGGCAACCATTCGACCAGCAACTCTTGTCTCAAATATATTTGAAACAGCAAAGTTAAAAACCTTCTCCAAGGCAACCTAAAAATGAAGGCAAAAAGATGGAGGTTGTTTTTTTTAAAAAAACAAAACAACACAACAAAATTAGGTATCCCAAAATGTTTGATGTTACACAGAAAGAACTATCGACATAATCCTGTGTTCTTTCAAACCAGAAACCCACAATTCACGTGGAAAAAAAAAAAAGTCAGACGAGAGAGACAGAGAAAATAGCTCTGTGGAAAGCCTGAAATGTTCTCTTTGGGAAGAGAGGAGGTGGATAACTCTTGATGACTAATGTAAGTTTAGGGTGATTCTGAAAAACTACACAGAAAATGTTTTCCAGGAATAAGTCACAGGCTGATGACCTGAAAACATATTTCACATGTCACAGTGAAGGAAAGTCAAGACATCCCTTAGCTAACAAATAAATAGGGAATTAAGTAGCAACTATTTAAGCAGTTTTAAAGCAGATTATTTCCATTCAACACCTTGCAAGGCAAGCTCAACTATATAAAATGTAGATCCCATGAATACTTTCATAATGGACAAACAGGAAAAATACAAATTAAATACTTAATGACAACAAAGAATTAACTTAAGACTTGCATTTACCAAAAGATTCCAAACAAAAATCATACCCAAGTGCCAATGTTCAAAAGGTACAAAACCTGGCACTTTCAAGTATATATTCATTTAAACAGAAATATGGTAACCCAAACTACAGGGAAAGAAGCTGTCCATGTAATAACCCAGATTCTCCACCCTCGCCCTCTGAGTTATTTTAATCCAGGTAATTTTTCTGATCCCATTAACCACACAGTTCCTTGAACAGCCTCTTTGGCCCAGCTGAAGAAGTGGCAGGGAGGGGGAGAAAAAAGGAAAGCAAGGGCTTGGGTGGGTCAGCATTATCAAGACATGAAAATCCACAACCTAAACTGATACAGGGATTAAATAAACTGTTGGAATGATTTCTTCTTGTGTTTATCATCAGTTTGCAGGAGATCTCTGTAAGATGTAGACAAAATGATGAACCAAACTGACATGAATTTAAGCTGCCCCCTCAGCCTTTCCCTTGGTTAATTGTGGAAGTTCACATTCATGAAGGAAGGATTTGAATGCACCAGTTGTTGTCTACCCAGAATTAGGTTTCCAAAAATATATGAAAAGCCCATGTTCTACATACCTTAAAGATATCCTTTGAACACTGGGTAAGGATTGTACTGAAAGTAGAAGAGAGACCCAGTTCCACCAGACTCTCCAAATGAGTCATTTTCTCTGTTTCAGTCTCCTCTCTGGTTTGTTCTAATGTGCTGCTCTCTATAAGTCCAAAACATCTACACAAATAAACCCAGTAAGTGCAGGGTTAGTAAGTGAAACTGGAAAGTTTTATAAAGTTCTTCACGCCAAGCTTTCCCCTGTCCTTAGCTCACTCACCTATCCATAAACTGCAGCACAAAATCCTCAAATTCAGCAGATGCAGAGCATAATTCTCTCTCCACCTAGGGTTTTTCAACACAAAGGAAACACATGAGGTTGGCTTTTAGTAAGTAAACAAAGTTTATTTTCTATATTAACTACTTCCAATGTCCAAGTGAGGACATCCTCCAGTGCATTTCCCACCATACAGACTCAAGTGCTCCAGCAAACAGTTCTTACATGTTCCTGACACTGTCCTGTCCCAATTTCCTGGCCTGGATGTGTATCCAAATAACCTCTCTGGTGAAATCAGGTCTGCCTCCATGGATACAACCTTTGGCCTCACCACTGATCCTCCTTTGCAGCAGGAGGTCAGCGAGTGCCAGGGGTGCTGCCAGACCTGCTCTCTTGGCAGAGATTTGCATTAAATATTCACTGAACAAACTCCTCTTCATTTTCGAGGGCTGCAGCTCTAGAACAATGAAATTCACCTTTTAATTTGGGCAACCTGCAGCTCTCTGAGCTACAAAGTGTCCCAGGAGCAAACAGGAGTGGTGATAAGGGGGATAAGACTCATTGCTTAATGCTGATACAATCTCTTAACTGGAAGAGATTAAGAAGTACCTGGAGGGAAAGCAATAGAATCTCAATCAGGGAAAGGAAGCAGGACTTTAAACAGAAGCAAGGATTTCTTTAGGAAGAAAACAGCCCTGAAAAATGAAAGAAAAAAACCAACCCATCTATATCTATATTATAAATAACTACAGAGTCCAACATCCTCCTCAAGGCAGGGAAAGCTCTGAGCCAAATGACACCACACAGGGCCCTGAGCAATTTAGTTTTGCCACAAAAACATTAAATTGCCTGAATTTAACATTCTCTACAACAAGCTGTGACTAAGAACCACTGCTAAAGCCTATTTGCACACTGGTATCAGCTCCAATGTTAGAAACAAACAGGATTCCTATGTTTGCATACGCTGCTAGAAATTAAATTGAAAACTAAGTTACAGCTTGGTTTTTATACCACTCTCACCTCTGAAAGATCATCTCTTTCTTGCAATACAGATGAACAATCTACTAAAGGCACCAGAGTAGAAAATGTTGCAATGAACTGGAATGTAATCTGTTGAGAGGTACAAATAGCTCTTTAGTGAGTGTTATTGTATCTACACATTAAAAAGCTTTTACAGTTATAAGGTATAGGATCTAAAGAAAATTATACTAAAAAAAAAAAAAAAATCCAGAGCTCAATTCTCCCACCCTAAAATGTCAACAGCTATTTCAGACTTAAACAAAACAGGCAGCACTGTAAAAAAACTTAAACAGTATAAAAACTTAAAACTTAACAGGCAGCACTGTAAAAACAGTCTCAGTTTTCTAAGTAATGTAGCCATTATTCTGTGCTGAACTTTAAAGCTATAAAACCCCAATATTTACATTGTTTTAACTCAATTAATAGGAATTTCTGAAAACATGGACTTTTATAAGTTAATATAAAGAAAACCTAGTACAAAGGGCTTCCTTTTGATCTTAAAAGACTAGGAATATTTGCTAGGAGCTGTGAAAGAGCTATTTAATCCTGCTTTTCAGAACAGCCCAAAAAGCCAGTACAATGCTTATCACAACCACCTTGCACTGTTAAATGAGCCAAAGAAGCTTGTAATATTAAATTTTTAGGAATAAAACTGTGCAGAAAAAAGAGGCTGAAAAATTCTGGACACAGGAGTTACTAGCTTTCAGAAAAACATAAAAACCTTTCTATATAAAATACGATATCAATTAGCTGGCTGGATATCTTCTAAAAATAGGCAATATTTGTACACTCACCATGCACTTGCTGAAGTCATTTGGGTCCACCCCAGGCAAGGCTCTCATCAGCAGAGGTAGCATGTGTGTGGGACCCTCAGGAAACCACTTCCCTCCGGACACCAGGCTCCGAGCTACTCCAATGACACAGCTCAGGGTGGCTGTGAGCTGATGAGGCTCTGTCAGGGTCTCAAGTGCAGGATATGTTCTGTAAAATGGCAAGCAGGCAGATTGGCAACAGTCAGCTTTCTAAAGCCTTCAAAGAAAATAGAAGTGCACTGCTCACATGGTATTTACTGCATTAAAGACAGAAAAAATCTAATGTTTCCAAAAGTGTTTTCTCATCACTTCCCGAAAGATTTAACATTGTTTTGTTACAATGCTCCTTCCATTGGATCAGTGCTATCCACCACCAGTTCTGAGCAGCTGCAGCACAGGAATTAAGAACTGCCTGTGCTCTTGCATCCAAAGCTACCGTGGTTTCCCTGTCTGGACCTGGAGGCACTGCCAGCTCTAAGGTTCTTGTGGCAAACACAAAAACGTGCCTTGGCTTCCTCAAAACAGAGAGGGGACCTCTTACTTCATGTTACATCTTTATCAAAACCTAGTCAGTTACTGTGATTTTTAAACCTTTTTTAAGGTTTAAACCACTTAACACTTTTTAAGCAAACTGCATGACAACACTTCCTGTTGTTACCCACGGCCTCCAGTTCAGACAAGAGTCACAGCACTACCCCTGCCCTACGTCACCCAGAGCACAGCTTACCCAAATAATCTAGAACCGCAGCCAAGGCAAACATTCCAGGGATAGTTTGAACTACAGAGCAGACATTGGGTCTGCTCTCAAAACAGAAAGGGCAGCCCTACCCAGCACTGCTGTCTTGCTTGGAACTGCTGGGCTTGGGATGTTTTGTAGAAGAGTGGATTTATCAAGTTTTTACAAACAGCTGAGTCAGGGAGGTTTGGAACACGGGAGGGCTCTTCAATCAAACTCATTCCTCTGCTGTTTTTGTTAAAGTACAAAAGGCTGCAAAGGGAACACAGATGTGGGCTAGGAGGAAAGCTTTCAGTGGAGCAGGAAGGAGCATCATTTTTCTTTGGGGATTTCAGGCATCAAGGCATTAGAAGTAGTACAAACCAAGTATTTCACCGGGGGACAAGGTCTGGCAGTTACAAAGTCAGAAATGCCAGTGATTTTAAACAACCTGTAACATGCTCTGAAACAAATAAATATAAAATATATCCTCATTGTACACAACCATCCTGTGTACCTGGAACCTACCAGGCGGCTTCTGAATAAAGAATGCAAAGTTGCTTTTTCAACTGATCCACCCACTATCTCATACAAAATTCTCCCAGAAATGCAAGCCACCTGAGGACTGCTTACCCTAAAGCACACGAGCTGTCCACAGCTCCCAGAACTATGCCACTTGCCAGGTGTTTTAAAAAACCAACCAACCAACCAAAGAAATCAAAGTAACTAAAAAAATCGAGTTCTCCCTTGCTCCCATTCTGACTGAGGTGATCGCTCAGGAGGTTGTATCAGCAGCTCCTCTCACTGCAGGCATTCATTCACAGCAAGCAATTCATTTATTATTTAATATGACTGCTTTTCCTATTTATTTCTTGGGAAGGGCACATGGATGTTGCAAAGTTCCTGCAAAACTTACTTCTCAAGTACAGGTGGAATTACTAACTCGGGGCGCATCAGTGCAAGGTTCTGCAGGGCTTGGGCAGCCTCCAGGCTTCCAGTTTTGCTGAACATTGCCAGGAGAACAGGCTGGATGATGCATTGCACAAAGTCTGTCACATCCTGGTCCGTGAGTTTGTGGCTCTCAGGGACAGGTGTTAACCAGGTCACCTTCTTGTAGCGCTCGCGGTGCAGCCTCCTCACCACACCACTGGGCAACCTCTGGAGCAGCTTCATCAGTTTGTTCTGGGAACAGATCAGAAATGCTGGTCAGCAGCAGCACAACCTGAGCTGCTCAGGGCACAACAAAAAAAAATCACTAAGGCAAGATCTTGGAATTACACAACCACAATAAAGGAACACTCAGAGGAGCTTTAAAATGTGATGCTCACGATTTGTCGCTAAATTTCATCTCCCAAAATATCAGTAACTGTGCCGCCAGCACTGTGCCTTATGATCTTAAAAGTCATGAAAATCACATAAAAACTATGCAGGAAAGAATGAAGATTATTTACATAATTAGGACATCTTTGGGAGCATTCTCTGCTCATTCACGTGTAAGTAAATACCCTATTCAAGAACAAGCCAGCTACCTCAGCACTGCTGTGACCAGCCTTGCTGTTTTAATCTCTATTATCCACCAGCTACCACAGGGAGATTCTTATACTCTTTAACAGAAGATTCCTCTGGCTATACCATCAAAAACTTATGTTTCAAACTAGACAAGGCATTAAAAATCCTTTTTGCTTTGTTTAATAGAATCACAGAATGGCTCAGATTGGAAGGGACCTCAAAGCTCATCCAGTTCCAAGCCCCTGCCATGGACAGGGACACCTTCCACTAGATCAAGTTGCTCCAAGGCCCATCCTAGATTTTCATAACTTGGAGGCAGTAGGTCAGCAAGAAAAAAGCAACATCACACAGGTAATACTGATGGCATGTGCCAGCCTCATTTCAAGTGCCAACTTCTTTTTCCTGGCTATATCTGAATTAGATGTCTTGTTTTGGACCTCTGCCCTGACATGAGGAGTATGGTTTGAATGACAGTGCAATTGTGGATCTCGATAATCCAAGGGTGCAAGCACCACACACCAACAGACAATCTGGAGCACACAGGGCTGACAGGTTGAAATCCCAGCCAAAGTTCTTGTCTTGACACCCAAACCACTTGACTCACCAGCCAGCGCCCGTTATTTGAGGGATGGTAAAAAGAGGCAATGCTATTGAACAAGCCAGACAAGTGCTTCTGCACCAGCTTACTTGGTCCACCCTGCAACAAAAAAAACACAGAATTTTATCGCACAGACCGAGATAAAATGAACAGGTAACAGCAGCACGAGGCACAGGTGTGTTCTCCCCACAGCAAGATCTCAAAACAGCAAATCACATCCCACCCTCAGCTCAGCACTAAGAGCAAATTCTCTCCATCCCATCTGCCGAGGTTCACACTAAAACAGGTGCCTGTTCCTTTCCCAAATGCCACAGGCAGCAGCTGTGACACAAACTTTTCCAGCTCTGTTCCCCACTGACAGTGGAACGATGGACTTGACAATATAATTTGGGCAAAAAGCCCAAAACCACACTTCTGCAGTGAGCTCAGCAGAACAAATATTCATCTTAAATACGTATTTAAAGCTTTGCATTCATTTTTGTTTCATTTTATGAAGTAATAACTCACCATCATGGCTGTGATCCACATGACTGCATGTCCTACATCGTAAGCATTTGTTAAGAATCTTGGAACAACCACCTGATTGCTTCCCACTGGCAGATTTAAACTCCTCAGAATCCTAGTAAAAATCTGACAGGAAGAAAAGTACACATTGGCATAAATTAATTTTCTAATCCAAAGGTGCCCTAAAAAACCAAACCCACCAAGCAGGGTAAGTAAGGCATATCATGAAATGAGCACTGTTACCTTTGGTACATAGGGATCCCAGACTATGTACCCAATGTTGTCAGTGGCCAAGCGAGCAAAAAGATTGACTAGATGCTGAAAATAACCAGAAAAAAGGGATATTCATTAGAAAGTATTGAGAATTAAGGATGCAAAGCCTTCCAGCTACTTCACATACACAAGATAAAAGCTATTCATGGCACTAAAAGCACTTGGGAAGGGAGATTTTACTCCATCAGAACCACCAAGATGTGTTTCACTGGCCTAAAATAGCATTTATACAGAGACATGGAAGAAAATTCCACCAACTCATCCATCTAGCTTTTCCCAATATTTAGCTGTTTAGGACAATTAGTTCCTGCAGGATCCATCCTACTCAGTGTGTGCTGCTGGCTGTCACATTTGTGTGCTTTGGTTTAAACCATCAGTGGCTTCTAAAGGTCACAGGCATCAGCTGTCAGCTGGGAGGGCAGCCTGTGACTGCCTATGAAGAATTAGACACTCCATCACCAGGAGACAGCCCCAGGAGTCCAAAAAGGAACTGGAAGATGTCCTCAGGTAACCAGAAAAAAGGGACTGAACAAAAAAAAAAAAAAACAAACAAAAAAAACAAAGACAAAGTCTCACTCTTGTAACCTGATGATGAAAAGCACATCACCCACCAACTCTGCTTTTAGGAGCTTCTCCAAATCAGGCAAGACCTGCTAGGCTCTCGATGCTTCTATCAGTATTTTGAAGCAATGACAAAGCCAAAAGGAAGGGCCTTAAATAATCCTGCCTAATTCCGAGACAGATAGCCCAGAGGAACAGGTCACCTCTCAGGCTAAAGGACATGACAGCTTTGGAAAACCCCCAAGCTCAATTCAGGACATCAGACACAGCCTGAAGACAAGGGTTACATTTTCTTTAATGATCAGCCTTTTTCTTTTGGTATGAGGAAATACCCACTGAAAAAGATCCTTACTATGCACACAAGGAATTGATCCCACAGCTCCCCTTCAAACAGCAAGTCTAATTCCTGCCAAAGCAAGCTGAGGAAAAGCTTGCAGCATACAGAGGCTTAAATTGGATTGCAGAGTCAGAACCCATGTGTCTAATTATTTGTATCCCAGCCTGATGGAATGAACCTGACTTTAGGAAACAGGCACGACAGAAAAGCAAACAAGAAGTGAAAGCTTTGGGGCAAAAAAGCAAGCAAACTGTCAGAATACACTGGAAGAGGGAAAAAAAAACAATCAGAGATAACTTGTGAAAGAGTGCTGATGATTATTTGTTACACAGTTTGACAGAAACAAACTAAATCATGATGTTCAAGTGCAGGCTGTCACAGTTCTGTCAGAAGGAATAGACAGAATTATGATTTTTTTGGGGGGAGAAAACCACCAGAAAAACCCAAAAGCGAACACAGAATCTCAAAACCAGCTTTGGCATCACCAGTGTTTGAGTCTGGACAACAGCCAAGTGCTAAGCCCAAGGCTGCCTCCCTGGATTTGTGATGGAAGGCAGGAGGACCCGTGGAATGTGCGACCACGGCGGTTTGGAAATCAGCTTTCTCCTCAGATATGGAGAAGTCCTCCCTGTGTATCCAGGCAGGAGATTAGTAAAAGGAGCAGATGGCCAATGAGCTTATGTTCATACTGAGCAGGGAAAAAACTGGGGATAGGCCAAGTTTCATTGCAGCAAAGCCAAGGCACAGCTCAGCTGACACCAACAGCACCTGAGCTGCTGCTGGGGCTGCCTCCAGAGGGAGGTTTCCATTTCCCAGCTTTGGATCTCCTCACAGGACACACACAGCAGGGGCACACAGGCATATGGCAGACCATTTGCCTTGAAAGATACAGCCCAAAGCAATTTTTGGCCAAGAGGAGTGCAGGTTCTTTATTGTCATCTTTGAGATACAGCAGCTCATTGTAGTGAAGGCAAAACATCACCACTCAAAATTAGGGACCATCCAAGATGTATTAAAAGACAGGACAGAAGTGTAATTTCTAGAAATCACAACTGGACTTTGCATAATTCTAAGCATTAGCAGGCTGTCTGGAAAGTGCCAGCATTCCCAAGGCTGGAATGAAAAGCTGCCTGAGCTGGCCATTAGACAATGTTCACCAAGCACAACTGCAGTCTCATTTATTTAGACAGTAATTGCTTGCTAACAATAATGAAATTATTGTCTCTGCTTTCTTGTACTAGTTAAAGCAGAAGGGAAAAAGCCCATTATATCACTGTTTGGCTTCAATTCCTTACAAGTACATTCTTGGAATATTTAAATGAGGATTTCTCCCAGTGTAGATGAAAAGCAACACTTACCCCTTCCCACTGGGGAAGATTTTGAACTGACACCCAAAGGCCTATAAATTCATCAAACCAAAGCCTGAAATAAAACAGAAGCAAAATAATTTTAACACTGAGGAAGCAGCTCCCTCACTGAATATTTATCCCTCACTTTGTCAGGTGGTGGCAGGAATTCACCTGTCCCTCAATTCATTCAGCAAGAACAGGGATCAACATGGACACCCTTTTATCAATTTGCCGCTCACAGCATATTCCCAAATCTGACTTTTAGTCCTTGTTTTTTTTCTCTGTTTCTCCTCTGACTCTTTTTTGATCCCCCTTTCACACAACTGTCTCTCCAGGAGTTTCCTTATCTACCTCAGCTCTGCCATCCCAACACAGGTAAACCAGATAAAACAAATGACACTTCATCTCCCTCTGCCTTGCACTGTGAAATTTGTCCCTTTTGACAAGCGTCATTAGCTCCTTCTCTGAATTCACCTGAGGCCAAGGATGCAAACCCTCCATGCCAGTCCCTGACTTAAAGGCACCTTCACAAACTCCATTAAATTCAATGTCTTTTGATTTGCTGTGTGCTTTATTCAGTAGGGAAGAGGGACTAAGATTCCTCCAGGTGACTTATACCAATGAAGCAGGTTGACAGTGTTTTTGTCTTGAACTCCTGCCAAAAGTGCTGCTGAAAGCCACCAGTGACTTCAAATCATCCTGTAAAAGTGGATTCCTTGCATTTGGAACAGAGCACTCTTCAGTGACACCTACTTGAAACCCTTGTGGTGAAGTTCAGGGGGAAGGGTGGTGGGCAGGAAGAGCTCGAAGTAGGTAATGGCCTTCTGCATGGTCACATCGAAGGGACACATCAAAGGCCTCCACTCATCCAGCATTTCTGCAGTGGCATCTTCTGGGAAATACCTGAGAACAAGGAAACCATGGAATATGCACAGGCTTGGCTTTAAAGTTTGGCTCTTTTTAAGCATATTGAAAACTAGCTATTAGTTTTTCATAAATGTTCACTTTCGAGTACAGCCATGTGCCCAGGGGCCACAGGCAGGCAGCCCTCACCTCCAAAAACCTTCACAAAACAGAGGTACATCAAGGATGTTGTGGGGCATCATTTTAAGACCACCAATTAAAAAGATTCTTGTCTGGTTGAACCAGAGAAGAATCTGCACAATGCAAAACCATTTCACTGTGAAGGCTGGTCCAAATCAAACAACTATTACTCACTTTTGATGCAATAAAAAAAAAAAAAAAAAATCACTTCAGGCACAAGAATCATTTATAGAAACATTACAGGAACGCTGGTGATTTAATTTCTTTTAAAACACACTAAGTATGCATGCAATGCAGTATTTAAAATGCATATTAGATACATTTTTTTTATACAACAGAATTACTGCAACCAAGGCTGTTAAAAAGGAAAAATTAACCCCAGAAAAGTCTCTACCCTCCACTCCAAACTTTGAAACAGCAGCCAAGCAATGACAGGTAGAATGGGGTCTTTTAAACACTTCTCCCCTCATTCCCAAATTAATATTAAAGATACAAAAAAAAAAATTAAAAATCATGAAACAAACACTTACGGTCTGCAGCTCTTCACGAGGGTTTTCAGAACACTTTCTACAGAACTGAAGTGAGAAAAGAAAATTTTAGGAATAATATATTATTAAATTTCAGAAACAGCATAAAATAAACAACCATTCGGTGACCTTTCCCTCCAGAGCTTAAGATAATGATGCAATTAGATGTCTTCTTTGAACATGCATTAGCTAATTGCTTTCTCCACAGACCCAACTGTAACGATTAAAATTGCTCTGCTCAACTCCTGGTCCTATTTTTGTATACTACTCTGGTGTTTCCTGCATTTCAGTGAAGAATTATTATCATTTCATGGAAGTGACATCCTGCATTTTGTCCACGAACAACCAGCAAAGTGACTTTTGGGAGAGATGAAAACATAGAAAAATGGGCTTGTGGAATCCATGAATATTTGTAAGATAAATAAAGGCAACTTGTTGGTTTTAGGCTCCAAACACCATAACTGTCCTTTTCAATGTGGTTTTGGGCTTTGTCCAGTGGTTCTAAGAAGAAATGAATTATCTGCAAATCAAGGGTTATTTCATTGGAGTCCCTCCCAAGTAACAGCTGATTTTAAAAGTGCTTTCATCCACAGCAAGAACACTTATCTGAGAAATCACTTCAACACCTTTTGTCACCTATTGTCACAGGATGCCATCATACCTTTAAAAAGACTAAATCTCAGAATAAACTCAAAGAATAAAAGGGAGAGGGAGCAGAGAGTGATCAACCAACGCAAGCACAAAGGTAGTAAATTGTCATGTTCTTCAAACCTCCCATTTATTACACAACCACCTCAAGGCTAACTTGCACTTTTACCCAAAAACATTCCCTGAATGAAAGAGAAAAAAAAAGTTCTGGCAGAACAAATTCTTACATCTTTTAGATATGTCTTCTTTAGAAATAGAAAGATTGCACCTTTTCATTCATAATCCCTAACCAACATTAAAAGATGCTTTTCTTCTCAGAAAAAGGTGATGCAAATATATCTGCTTTAGAATTTTACCAAGATCAATTAATTTTGAGACAAACAAATACTGAACATGTACTACTGTCTCTCCAGTCCTACATGAAGTAAACTGGTCCCACGTGGCAGGAGAAATAAAAAATGGAAAAATCCCTTCAACAATTCAATACAAGCCAGCAAAAGTCCACCCAGCCCTCAGGGCACTGCTTCAGACAAACAGTGCCCTAGAAGATGCAAAATTATGTATGTTTTAGGCAACAGTGACAAAGGCAACTCAGGACCTCTCCCAGAAAGAAAATTTCCTGCTAAGTGACTCTAAAATGTGGAGATGAAAGGCCAACCAGTCATTTAACAAAAATAAAACCAAACTCTGCAGGAAGCTCAGGAAGATCCTAGGTTCAAGTGAATATTGTCCTTGAAGGAGTCAGAAAAAAGATAACAGTTGTTCCAAGAGCAGATAAATAAAGCATGAACCAGCACATTCCTTAGGAGCATTAAAAATTCACAAGATAAATGTTTGGGTGACAAAAACAAACAAGCTCTCCCCAGACTATCACTCCACTCAAGTCAGCTTTCACTAAGGAAAACATGAAGGACGGGAATTTTAACAAACATTGAGGCCAGAGATCAACAAATTTTTAAAATTAATGAGTTTTTAGTCAGATCTCAGCATTTGACTAAATGAGAGAGCAAAGGAGAAAGAATGGGATGTTCTCTCCTCTCTTTTGGCTACAAATTTAGGAAGCCAGAAAATAAAAAGCAACAGCTTTTTTTTTCAATTTTGCACCCAAGGGACTTCCATTGAAGAGACCATTCAAGTACAGCCCAGCTGCAGGAGACATCCTGGAATATTCCCACTAGGACACTGTTAGGAAAGGACAGGACAATGCAGCTGGGGAGATACATTAAAGAACACCCAACACCACTTTTAACACATATCACTGTTATTTTGGGGTTTTTTTTGGCACTGCAGGATTATTTTTTTCTTTTGGAAAGGGGATGATGATACTGATTTGCAGATTGGGTTTTTTTTTTCCTGCATTTACACAGAGAAACATGTTTCAGTTAAAATGGTTAACATATAAACTGAGAGAGCTGACTATTACATTATCAAAAAGCAGTAAGACAAATTTCAGTTTTTCACGAGAAGGTCTGAAGGTAAAGTCTAGTCCTGAAGTGGACACTGCACCACGGAGCTTAAATTAAGACAATGGAAAGAGCAACCAGCTACAGTTTCACTGTAAATTATTTTAGTGATCTCCTAACTAGAGTGAGCCATCTCTCACTGGATTAGTACAACTAAGCCCTTGTTTCTAAAAAAAACCCAAACAAAGCAAACCCCACTGCAATCTCGCCACTTCCACCAGTTTTCTGCATTTATCACACACCAAAACTCCCTACAAAAATTCCCAGCAAACTCTTGACACAGAAGCTCTTCACAGCCCCAAGGTTGCTGGGTGGATTTTTCAGAAGCCATTACCTCACTGCTAAAGCACTTTCCATGATTTCATCCCATTTAAGAGGAAGGTACCTTCCCTCCATAACATGCTCCTGCACCAACAGAGATTTTATCCATAACCACACACAACAATTGCTCCAATGGAAAATTTAGCTCTCATTTAAACCCCTGAAATGTATTTGCTGGCTAAATTAGTTAGAACAGAGCCCTGAAGAGCCACTCCACACACACTGCCTGGGCCCCCAGTTAGCAAGGTTTACATCCCAGTGCGACATTCTCATAACCAGTGGTGTCAGGTTAACATTGGCCTTCTAAATACAATTATTTATGCACAGAATTCCACCTGTGTGACAGTGTTACAGTCCAACAGAACATGCAGAAGGGACATTGGCCAGAGCTCAACAGANCCAACAAAAAAACCCCAAAAAGGCCAAAAACCAAAAAAAAAAAAAAAAAAAAAAAAAAAAAAGAATAATTCTTACCACCTACGTAATACATTAAGCACAAATGTTTTAGGTGAAGACCAGCCTGGTTGATATGAACTGAATGTAAACAAAAATAAAATTCAATTAAAACAGGAGATAAATTAAACAGCTAAATTAAATCAGCTTTTAAAATCTTGACTTCCACCAAAAAGATATCCCTCAAAAAAGGATGAGCACTGTATGAGAAGGAATCGCACTGCATGGAATGTCTGACATGGAATAAAGTCAAGAAAAGCTGAATGTTTCAGTCAGATCATCATAATAGAAATCTTCCTTCCTGCTTAACCTCCTTTATCCTCCTGGAAAAGTTCTCTCCCCCCTACACAGTGAGCAGTTACTCATCACCATCCCCTCAGAGCAAGGAGTGCAGGTGCAAAAATAAAAAAATAAAGTAAACCAAGGAAGGGTCTGCTCTTTCACATTTTACCTACAATCACCAAAATAATATCATTTAGCAAACTGATTTTTTTCAGCTACACAGCCACAAGAGAAATTCATCCTGAAATGCTTCATGTATTTCCTGTTCATGCTCCTTCTCAGCAATAGAATCTTCCCCTCAGGAATCAGTGGCAGTGCTTCAGGATCATTCAGAAAATTTTTTCTTTAAAAGCAAATGAAGCACTTTCACCTGCATTTCTTGACAAAGTTTCAATTCAACCAAAGATAATGCATTATCCATGTGCTATCTTTTATAATTTGTAATTTATAGAGCAGGACCTTCTCTGACTGGGATAATTATGAAAATTTTAAGTCTGAAAATCTGACAGATGGAGAGGGATTGACAGTGCAGAGAAAGCAAAGAAAACAAGTTTTCATTTTTAAAATCAGCAAAACATGTCTAAAATTCTTAACTGGAAAAAAAATTATTCCTCCCTATCATGGCATCACTTCACTTAAATACATGTATTTCTTATAGAAAACATTTCACTTTTCTTGGACTGCAGACTGATTTACACCTGGATTTCAGATCCTGGGAATGATCACAGGACAAATATTGAAGGACAGTACCATTTGTATCTTTTCCCCCACAACTCTACTGTGTTATAGAAGACAACAGCATACATTTAACTTAACTAACCCCAGGCAAAACCAGCACAGGCACTAATTCTCTTCACATTATTACCCATCTTTAGCTCAACCCACAAGTTTTCTCACTTTTACCCTTTGAGTCCTTTCCTCAATCCACCAGGAAGAGCAGTGAGCAAGGCTTAGTTGCCAGCTGGGGTTAAATCACAACAATACTGTTCAATATTCCATATTAAATGTATTAAACTGTGGGTTATCACCCTAAAATAAGTTGAGTGAGACCTCTGCTGCAGTGTATTTAAAAATTAATCACATTCATAAAGAAAGAAACAGCATGACAAACACAAGCCACCAGCAGAAGGAGATACATGATTCAGTGCAGCCCTGCATGCAATTATTGAAAGGTGCCTCGTGAAAACAGAAACAGAACGTTTCCCAGGTATCAAATTCCAGATATTAAAAGTACATGACAAAGTACTTTAAGCAGGTACTAATGGCCTATCAAATGTTTTTAAACGTGAACTTACTTGGGAAACCAATTTAATCCCAGATGTTCTGTTTTGGAGTATAATATCCTTTCCAACATTTCATAGAGTGGTCGCCATGGTAACTCTAAATCATCCCTGGAAAGCAGTTCCTTTTTCCTAAGAGGAAAAAAAAAACATGCAGCAGTTCAGGATTCAACACTGACACGGACACATGGGAATACCCCCATCCCTGCTCCCAGTTTGGCACAAAGTGCAGGAAGGCCAGGCAGGACCAGGCTGGCCACTGGCAGCCTTCAGCATAAGTGACACTGTCAAGATTTTTCCTGACCAAGTGAAGTAAACATTATCGAGTCGTGAGCCAGTTTTCATCTTCTCCCTAGCTGAGACTCAGCCTTAATTCTTGGCACTCGGTTTTCCTGATTGCCAGTTTCCCACCCCCCCCACCCTTTCTTCCACTTTCAGTCTCAGTTCTAAAGCTTTGAAAGGTGTTTGCACAAGAGAATCCTTTAACCACCAGCACTGTACAGGGCAGATAAGTGAAGTAACCCATAAGAACTCTGCCACATGAAAGGTACAACATTGAGCAAGAGATCAACTGTTCCGAGACAGAAGTTTCCACAGTCAGCAGAAATCTCTACTCACTTTAACAGGTTGATCAGCAGGCGTGCAAATCCTTGCATCATGCTGATCTCCAGCTTTGGAATTGTCACCAACTCATACAAGAGTTTGATAAACAGCACGTGATCCTCTCTGCTGAATTTTCTCCCATATAGTCGGATGTATCTGCAAACCAAACACGAGGAGAGTCAGCAGTATTTTAAAACATCCCATTTTATCCAAGACCTGAGCCAGAATCCCTCTGATTTGCTGTTTAGTGAAACAAAACTGAAACCTGGTTCTCAAGTCCAACAAGTAAGAACCTGAAGACACACACCAAAGGAAGATTTACAACCGCAATTACAGGAAGAAAAAGAATGACCAAATAAAGTTTATAGCCCTCTAAGATTCTACAAATACTGTAACCTCATGGACAGGACACAATCCAGAAGCTAAAAAAATAACCAAAACGTATCAAGCCAAGCCCAAATCCAACAGCTTCCAGTAAGGATGAACAATTGATTTAGACACTGAGCGTTGACTGTGGTGTGTCCTGCTATCTTCAGCAAGGGTGGATCCATCAGACTCCAGAAGAAATGTTTGCTAGTTTTAAGTTGAGATTGAGAAAAAAAAAGAAACATGTTTCAAGTCTTGAGAGATATTCTGGACCAGTAAAATCTATATAAGGTGCTAGCAGAGCATTTTAGGTGTGGCACAATTGTAAATTACTGTTTGCTGGGAGCCAACTTCCTTTTTTATTACTGCTCTGACTATTCTTAAAGGTGCCTAAGAACGCTGCTTTCCACTTCCCTTTTCCTGTCAAATTCAACGGGGGATGGTTACATTCGATGGGCAGTGTTTCCACTAATGTTCATTTCAACATGCTGTACTTAAAACACACAAGGAAACAAACAAAATACAGGATAACCCACTTTTCCACCTAAATAATCTGGATTGGCCAGAGACACTACCTACCTACAGAATTACACCACCAAGAGCTAAACACCTACACTTTTCACATGCCTAAAAAAGACATGCAAAAAGAATCCTCAGGGAAAGAAAAATAGGTGAAAAATGTATGATTAAAAAAAAAAGAAAAAAGAAACTGCAGACATCTGTAAAATAAGTTTTAACTACAAAGAAACATAGAGAACCAATTTATCTGCCACCATTGCTATATATAACTGAAAACAAAATGTTTGGCTGGTTCTCCTTCATGACATTTGCTAACAGCAGCTCTGCTACACAAAATGCTGTTTAATTAAGAAGGGAGTAAAGTACACAGAAACGTGCTGAACACAAAGATGTCACTATGCCCAAGCAGCAGGACTTGATGCCAAATTGCTCCCTTCTTTTACAGCTTCTTTATGTAGGAGGGAGGCAGAGCTGAAAGGGGGCAATTATTTGTATTAATCTAGCTGAGCATTAAGGCAGTGGCAGAAAATAAATACTTCTAGAAAGGGGTGCTCAGCTTTTTCCTCAAAATTAAACAAGAAAAATCTGTCAGAGAAGAATTGCAGTATTTTCAGAATATCCTTTCAGAAGGGATGAAATATCACCATTACTATATAAAAGAATATAGGCAGAAGTTCATAAACCCTGAAGGGTGTCCAGGGGCTAATCAGACGGATAATGTTCATCATACAAATGGTGTCTCTTCAGGATAATTGGGTTATTAGGGGAAAAATAATTGTAGAACTAAATTGTTGCAAAATAAAAGATAAGATTTCTGAAAGCAGATAATACTATATTGAGATGACACATGAAATCTTAAATCCACTGCCTTTTTGATTCCTTCGAGGTTTTACAAGTTCTTATCCTGCAAAAAGGATAAAATTATTATTCTTCATTGTTCAGCTACATGGGAAAAAAACCCAAAAAACAACAAATAAAACACACCCACACAATATAAAAAACATGATTAAGAGGTGAAAATTCTGTTTCCCACTCCAGCCTTTCTGTAAAGAGTACAGGGTCTCTGGAGATGACAAAATTAAAAAAAAACAAACAAAACCACAAAGCCAATTCCCCAATCTTGGAGTGCCAGGTATCCAATCTCTCCCTCTACAAGTACAATAGGCCTATTTTTAGAACGTGTACTGTCATATCATGTGCCCACCCTAAACTGCCCTAGAAAGTTGGCTGCTCTGCTACAGTTAAAAATTACCTCTCCTCCAGAAGCTAACAGCACACTCCTCTACATTCCTGGCTCTCCATCTGCATTTCCTAACACGCAGGACAGGATCACGACTGGTTTAAAGCTCAGTTTTTGACAAATGATGTGAAAAGCAATGAATCATGCTCAGCAGGACTGCGTAAATCACATGTACATGTACACAGCACACACATCCCTCACGCAGCCAGAGAAAGCTTCTGTCTCCCTGATAAAGATGAGAGAAAGATGTCAAACGAGACTTTTAGGCAATAGCGATTAAAACACTTGGCAAAGTCCCACGGAGGCATTTCCATCCTCACTGTAACTTTGTGTCCTGTCATTCTCCTTCCAAACAGTTGAGCTGCATTTTTTCCACACCTTACAGCAAGACAGTTGAATGTCATTTTATAGGTCTACACCTGACAAGTACATAAAATAACATTGTCAGGGACAGCAATGGAGTCCTTCATCTTCCCACCCCCCTGACTGCTGGAGCAGAAAGCACAGAAAGGCATTTGTGTGTTTGCTGGCTGCAGAGTTAACTCCAAGTACAGTAACCATGAAATGTCCATATTATATTAATATGTTCGTTTATTGACTATGTTTAGGGTTTTTTTAATTTTTAGAACAATCTATAAATCATGAAAGAGGGAGAAGTTGAGACACTGTATACTGCTGATCTAAAGACCATAAAAAATTATGGAGCAAGACCAGTTAACCAAATTATTTTGATGTAACCTGCTTTTCCCACACAAGCTGTGGCAAGCTGAGATTCACTCTTCAGCTTTCACAACTGGTTAGTATTTTACAAGCTTTTACCAGATAAAGCAGGAGGAATCTTGGAGCAATTATTACAGATTTAACTGCCAGTCTTTGGGGCAAGTTTTACTTGCTTCAGAAGCCTCATCAAATCAAAAGTTACTCTCCTCACAGGTGAGAAAGTTCTCTCACCACAGTCCACACATACATCCCAACAGAACCAGGTGTTACCACTGAAAATGACCCATAAAAGTATTATTCATATCAGCTTACAGACATTATGTCTGATAAAACTCCTATTCTGCCTCTTTTCTGTCCCCCCTCCCTACTCAGTTTGTGACATCAGACAGCTGAAACAGCTGGACTGAAGATAAATATGTGCAAGTCATGGTTCCAGCTGTGGGGGGGTATAAAAAATACACAATTCAGTTGTCAACATGAAAGAGTACTCAAATTTTTAATTCAAAAAAATATCTGAGTTTCACTTTCAGTCTCTGCTGTGGCACAGAGTTGTAAAAAGCTGACAATGTGTAACTATACAGGTGTGTCATCAGCATGCCACTGTTTGCTTTGCCCATTCGTATGCACACATACCCCAATTTGTATTAATATTTGTATCTGTACAATAAATGAAGACATAAATTATTTCACAGAATATTGCAAGAGTTCCAGCCTTTGCAATTCAGACATTGGCAAATTGCAAATCTAAGCAGCCATCGTGCCATTATGAGGATTCGGAGCATTTTCTTTTTATTAATTATAGCTTTTTTCAGGAGCTATTTTTGTATTAATATTGAAAAAGGGAGCAAGGCAATTTGGAGATGAATCCCTGACTATTAAGAGACAGCAGAATTGGATTCTGTTGTCATGAACACCACAGGGCTCGAAGTGTTTATCTACATCTGAACTTTTGCTACTGTATTTCAGAAAATGATAGAATGGTTTGGGTGGGAAAGGACCTTAAAGCTCATCCAGTGCCACGCCCTGCCACGGGTAAGGGCAACTTCCACTATCCCAGGGTGATCCAAGCCCCATCCAGCCCGGCCTTGGACACTGCCAGAGATCCAGGGGCAGCCACAGCTGCTCTGGGCAACCTGTGCCAGGGCCTCCCCACCCTCACGGAGAATTCCTTGCCAATATCCCATCCAACGCTGCCCTCTGGCCGTTTGAAGCCACTCCCCCTTGTCCTGGCACTCCAGGTCCTTACAAATAGTCCCTTCTCCGTCTTTCTGTCTGTTCCCTTTCAGGTACTGGAAGGCCACAATTAGATTGCCCCGGGCCTTTCCTTTTCCAGCATGAACAATCCCGATTCTCTCAGCCTGTTATCCCTAGAAGTACTTTGTCAAGTCAAACGGAGCAGCAGCACATCTCTCACATTAACTACACCAGCTTATTTTTTTTACACCAAGCCCACTGTTTCCTTCCCTGCCCACACCAAACACACTCAGAGCCTCCCTGTATCTAAAATGCCACAAAGAAAATCTTGGTACTAACAGGCATCAGACAAGCTGCAAACACTCACAATGAATTCAAACTTCAAAGTGTAGGTGGAAAACCACAAATTGAAGCCTGCTGACCTTTCTGTGATTCATAAAGCAGCACAGCAGTGGTTCCCAACAGGCCAAATTCACTGCCCTGGAG
This sequence comes from Polioptila caerulea, assembly GCA_013397295.1. Lineage (NCBI taxonomy): Eukaryota > Metazoa > Chordata > Aves > Passeriformes > Certhiidae > Polioptila > Polioptila caerulea. The sequence goes on along the minus strand of VYXF01012136.1, from coordinate 551,140 downwards.
CCCGAAGTGGTAACAGCAATTGCCATTTACAGAGTGAGTAACAGGGTGATTCTAAGCCACACTTTGAATGAATCTCTGTGCCTATTCAGCCTGTTTAGCTAAAGCTCATCTTTCTCACAGTCGGGACTCCCAAGTTTATTTCAACTCAATGTGAAAAGGAAGTTCCACCACAGGTACAGGCAACAGGTACCACTGAAACCAGTAGGAGCTGGCAGATGGCTGGGGGGGTGGGAAGGGAAGCAGTGTTGAATTGGCTCCAAGCAGGTTCAAACTGTCACATAACACAAACACGTGAGTCATTTTGCAACCACCACTGTAATTCTATCTAAGACTGCCTCTTGGGAAACAGAAAGACACTTACATTCCAATACAGTCGTACCTAACAGGCTCTGACCAACAAATGTATATTAAATTCTCAATTGATAGTATAAAAACGGACTTATGTTAGGAGAGAAGTTGTAAGTTTGTAAGCAAGTGAGTGTTTCAAAAGGGTTCAAAACACACACAGTGAGTTGTTTCTGGCACACAGGAAACGCTGTTTGTGAAGGCACACACAGCATTCAGCAATGATATGACATTCGGACATGATAAACATCCACAGAATTTACTGATTGAAGCTACAGGACTCACTGTCATATGATGCCATATCCAGTGCCAGAGCGTCTCGAATAAAACAGGGTCAAACATACTTTGTAAAATTCACAAGAAGAAAGCTACATAGTACTCGGTGCTATCTACGAAACCACCGCGGGTTCATCTGTATAGAACCCACCTTGCCAGCACACAGAGCACGGCCAACATCAGCACGAACCACCCGACGCCAGAGTACAGCCAAGATATCAAGGGCACCAGCAGTGTTTACACAGCATTAAGCCAGAATTTAATCCTGCCAGCACTGACCCAACAAATCGCCTGTCTTGAGAAACACTTCGTGCCTCTATAGCAGAAGTTACACGGAGATAGTATCAACCACAACTTGCCTAAGAAGGGAAGAGGTGAAACAGGTGGCCACATAGGCATTAAAAAATATACACGTATTAAAAATAAAAGCACAAGCGCTTAACTCGTAGAATTCGGAAGTTTCAGAGGCGGCAGCCGAGCTCCTGCGGCCGGAGCCACCTTTGTCCCCGTTTCCGATGTGGAAGTGCTGGCCTTGTGTGAGGCAGGGACGGGACAGCGGCCGGGAGCCCCGGCCCGGCCGGGCGCCAGCGGTTCCGTTATGCGGGAGGCGCTCCCGGCGGGCAGGGCTCGGCTCGGGAAGGCAAGGCAAGGGAAGGGAAGGGACTGACGCGCCGCTCGCAGCCCGAGGCCCCGTTCCCCGTCCCGCCCCGGCACTCACGTCGAGAGCTTCCTGGTCCAGAAGAGCCCGCCGGGCCAGAGCTCCTGCAGCTGCACGGCGCGGGCCAGGTTGCCCTTGATGTGCTCCAGGAAGCGGGCGGCTTCTGCCTCCAGGCGCTCGCCATAGGGCAGCAGCTTGTTGTAGACGATCTCCTTCTGCGGCGNGGCGCTCCCCGGGCACGGGGCCGGGCCGGGGGCGAGGGGCCGGGGCTCTGCCGGGGGCGGCCACGGCGCTGTCCCTGCGGGTCCCCTTGGGCACCGCCGCGGGGAGCGGGCGGAAAGGCCGCCGTGCCCGCCCGAGCTCCGGGTTCGCGCTGTGCGGCTTTGCCGTCTGTTAAAAAGCCCTTCTCCTAAAGCTGCCGCCACCGGGACGCGTAATTCGGAGTGCAAACATCTCGGCTGCTCTCTCTCATCGGGAGGGAATCAAGCGTTGGTTCTCGCTCATAAACAGTCGGTGTGAGGTGGGGATGGGGCGGGTGCCGGGGATAACGGGGCAGTGGCCATCCCTGCGGAGGTGCAGGGACAGAGCGGACACTCAGTGCCGTGCTCGGGCTGACACGGAGGTGTCGGGCCGTAGGCTGGACTCGACGGTCATGTCCGAGGTCTTTGCCAACCTAATTGATTCGGTGGTGCTGTAATTAGCCCCGGAGTTTGATAGCAGATTGCGCGGCTGCCTAAGAGGCTTATTTGAAATAATAACGCTAGTCAGGAGCGCCGAGCTCGCCCGCGGGCCGTGGGTGTGGGATAAACTGCTGAGGGATATGTGATAACAGCACTGATAGCTGTTATCTCCAGCTGTCCTAATATAATTGAATTTCCCCTCAAGAGTTACATCGTGGCCATACAACAGCTGCAAACTGATTAGATTTAGAGCTACTGACAAGGGCAAATCCTGTTTTCTGATCTTTATGCTCAAACTAGCTCTGCTTAAAATTAAAAAACAAACAAACAAACAAACCAAAAAAACCCAGCTAACTAAATTCTGGTACACGATAAGGAGAGGAGAAACGCTACAGAAAACCTAAGTATGACAGGCAAAGGCATCATGGCATCATCCTGAGGAGTGCACTTACATCATCTACTTTCTTCACCCTCCTACACCTGTATTTTTAATAAAAGAAGCACCAGGGTTTTGTTTAGTGTCCCATCCTTCTGAAATACCCTTCAGTTCCTAGAAGACTTAGTATCACATGACCTCGTGGATCACATCTATCAACTTTTACATGATTACAAAATAGCTGGACTTCACTAAAATTGTTGCCGTCTTTCACAGGGACTTTACAGTTGTGTTTTCTCATATCTGCATGAGGCAAAACAATTCACAGAAGAATCTCTGCCCTTTCTGGCTTGAATTAAAAATGAAACTTGATCATAGTCAGCTTTCTGTGGGGATAAAGTACATCTTGATTTAGCATTTTTCTGGTTAAAACAGAAATGAACAATATGAAAATAATAGTTTTATCACCGATTGAGTCAAGGATATAATTGGCCCAAAAGCTGTAATAAAAAATCAATATCTATGGTTAGGGAAAAGGCTAAGTGAAAATATGTGTGCATTGAAACTGAAAAGTCTAAAATTACTTATTTTTTGTCACTTTGAGACAATTCTTGATAATCACAATGGTGATTTGTTCGGACATTTCCAGTGTGGGAAATGTTTGTCAAATTTGAAGCATGCAGAGTTTGTTTGGACTTGGAGGGGAATAAAAATCAAAATTGTAGCCCAATTTTCTGAAATTGAAGTTGGCAGAAGCACCAGGAGCTTCACAGCTGCCTACTGTTGCTTTGTAGCCATGTTATAAAAAATTACTCCTGCCCTTTCTAACCCAAGTTAAAACTAAGCCTTGATTTTTTTCAGGCATTTTAGAGTATTTGGCATGTGAATGAACACCTCTGACCTCAGGGGGCCTGTTCTGTCTGAGCCAACAAGCTGCCTTCTCAGCTGTGGTCTCAGACACATGAATACCTTCCACCAGGCTGAAACACTCACCTTTTGGGGAAAAACATGCCAAGTTATGCCATCAGCACCTCTGACAGCCATCCTACTAACTCATCTGATCTCCTCCATTCCTGTTTTCAGAGTCTGAAAAAAGGGGAGAGGAGATTCCTGCTCCATTCTTTATTACAGTAGTAAGCATACCTTAGTACTTGCTTTTTGAATGTAGTTTCTGCATGTTGATTCATTTACTAATTACATTTAGTAATTATTTTAAAAACTTAATCCTTTCCCCTCCCTGCTATGCCACCATTCTGCTCTTTAAAAAGAGAAAAAGAAAGGATACATTTTGCCAAACGAGTAAAAAATAAATGTGTTGTTCAAGTTTGCAATGTGTTGTGGCTGCAGCAGTGTGTGAGAGCACATTTGGTTCCCGAGTCAGATGATGAAGGACGGGGCTTTCATAACACAGGACCTGTCTGTGCCACTTCACATCAACAGCTTCTTCCTCTCTTATTAAGTAGGAGGAATATGAGTTGCCAGCAACCCAAATATGGCAGCCACCTGTTGGTTTTGGCATTGCCTCCCTGGAGCTGATGAATCCGAGTAGTGTAGTTGTGAGAAAAACACAATCTTCCCATTCACGAGAAACGCTGAGTGCTGACAGTGCCGTGGGTCACGCTGGGGGTTCTTCGCTTGTTCCCTCATTGGGTGAGGCCCGAGGGCAGCCAGCACCAGCACTGGCATTTGGGAATCTTGCCACTCAACCTTGCTTCCTGCTGCCTCAGCTCTCCAGTGACTACTTAGCACAGATGTTTTCCTTAGTGACCCATCTGTCCTTTTCCACCCAAGTTAAATGTTGGATAATTTTTGAGTGGCAGATTTCTACCCCTTTTTCAGTACCTGAGGCCTTTCCAGTACCTGAGGGGAGCCTACAAGAGAAATGGAGAGGGACATTTCACAAGGACAGGACAAGAGAGGATGGCTTCAAACTGAAAGAGATTAGATATACACAAGAAATTCTTCTCTGTGAGGGTAAGGGGCCCCTGGCATAGGGAAGCTGTGGCTGCTCCATCCCTGGAAGTGTCCAAGGCCAGCCTAGACAGGGCTTGGAGCAACCTGGAATGGTGGAAGGTGTCCCTACCCATGGCAGGGGGTGGAACTGGATGGGCTTAAAGGTCCTTTCCAACCTAAACCATTCTATGACTTTACAGTTTGGAAAAGAATAGCCAGTCCATCAGGAGCTTCATATTACCTGTATCATACCTGTCCTAGTCTGGTATCTGTGATATGTGTCCATATCTCACAAAGCCCCACTACAGGAATAAAGAGGAATAGCAGCTTTTTGATGAGGATCCTCAGACTTTCCCTCAGGCCCATGTTGCTAGACTGGTCAATCATCCAAAGCTGGCGCTGAAAAGTGCCAAAGACGCAACTCAGAAACATCCCTGTCGCATAAATTTCTATTTTACAGAGAATTTGTCTATTTGGGGGATGAGGGCAAGAGTAATTACAGCATCTGAATGAGGAACTTAAAGTTTCCTGTGTAGTATGGGACAAAAATAGGTTTTTCTAAAGTGTGATTCAGAGGAACTAATTTTAGGTCTCTAAAATAAGGCTGTCTAAATACTCCATGACATGTTTCAAGTTGGATGGGGAGGCGGGTTCAGTGTCACCTACAGCACATACGCTGAATATTGTTCTTTTTCTGCAGTGCCTGTTTGGATCTGTGTGTTCTAATGTAAGTGGAACATTTCTGTTGAGCAGAAATAAGAGACCCTTATGAAGAGGTTCAAGTGTTATTATGGGCACCTGTATAATTTTTAAAACTCTTTTACATTGAGAAGGCTGACCAAATAGGTGCAGCATTGTTATCCTTCACTTTACATTCCCAGTGGTCCTGTTTATGAGAGTTGAATCCATCCTCAATTATATCCATGCACAAGATATGGTTTGGTGTCTGCTCTTTTCCAGCTGAACTTAGTAGGTTACTGTGCTTACAATGGACAGTCTTTGTACAACATGACCTCAATTCTCCTTAGTGAAATAAATTAATTTATAGCAAAAGTGATTTTCCCCCTCCCCTCCCTGGATTTGTTCTCTTTTGGTGCCTTATTGCCTAAGATTTGGAAAGCATAATTGTCCCAAATCCACAGCAGAGATTCTGCCTGTCACAGGCTGTTTCCTCTACATGTCTGAAACTCCCAAAGATATCCCTGGAAACTATTGTGCCTGCGGGGAGAAAAAGCAATAGACTTGAGCCTCTTTGTAAGAGGTTCTTTCCAAATTACTCACAGCTATTTGAAATAAATAGTATTCCAATTCCTTGGAACATGACAGAAATAAATGCAGCCAGCTTTGGGGAAAGAGACATTAGGGTTATTTTTCTGTTCCTCTTGAGCCACTGAGATGGATGTTTCTGTCTCAGTCTCTTGCCAAACAGAAACCAGCCCCAGAGGAGCATGTGATGACAGCGAACTCGCAAAGGTCATTCCTAGGGATTCTGCTGTTCTAGGAAATCAAGGAAACACAGTCCCTTGGCAGCCTGCAATCACTCACATAGATACTGCCCATTATGGACTCGGGTGTCTCGTGCAGCTGCCCTGTGTTTGCCAGAGAGGATTGTGACACACCTTACCCCAAGTGCCTGGGTAGCTGATCCTATTTATTGTTTTTAAGTGGCAAATGCATCTGTTGCGGCTTCATCTGCAGTGCTCTGGTTTGTCTGTTCCTTGTCAAGATGAAAAATTGGCAATGCCTATTTCAAAATAAAGTGCTTTCTCGACCCAGGATAAATCAAATAATAACAAAAAAATCTTTGCTCTGGTTTTCAGTCTTGTTTCAAGCAGCATTCAGCACAAATAATTGTGTTTATCGTGGCCATAGCTGAAGTAGTTGTTCAGACTTTAATTCTGTGGGTGGACTGGGTGTTCACTGTTTGGACATGTGGATCAGAAGTATTTAAATATTTATGAATTCTGGAGGAGAAGCAAGCTCACTTAAATATTCCCTTAAGCAACCAATCCTTTCTCTCCTGCTAAAGAATTATCTATCCTTTGCTCCTGGCTGAGTGGTTTTGTGCATGGGAGACTTTTTGGCACGTTTCTAAAGCAGTAGCTTCTCTCATGGGGTGTTAGGGAGACTTTCAGCAGGTTAACAGACCTTTGGGAGGATCACACTGAACAAACTCGGAGTTCTCTGGTGCTCATTTGCTCTAACCTGTCGTGTTGTTTATGTCTATGCCCATATAATGCGTGAATAATAAGTGTAATTATGTCAGGGGCATGATTATGGTAGTGCTGGGCCTGACTAACACCAGGATTCAAGGAATTGTAAATTGGTTTATTATTGTCCCAGGTATCCCATTAAGAAGAGTTCAAGGTGAAACAAAGACTGTAAATTAACACTTCCTTACAGCCTCGGAAATATAACTGTCAGAAAGGCCGTTCAGGATAGAAGGAATGTTCCAATTAAAGAGCACAGGAGGCCTGTAAATGAAGAGATACCCTAAGGAGAGGAAAAAGTTGCTTTTGCCACATTTGTGTGTTGTTACTTTGAGGCCAAGCCCAGTGGAAAACTAAGCCTTGCTTAGTACAAAGGTGGCAGCTGCCCTTCTGCTGGGCAAAGCACTGGGTGAAGGAGCTCAGGGGGTTTAGAAAATTCAAGTGAGAAACAGAATCTGCATTGAACAAAAAGAGCAGGAAAAAGACAGCTTGTAATCTCCAGAGAGGGCTCTGCAGGACAATCGGGTGGGCGTTCCCCGGGGCTGTGATACCACTATCTACAACCCCCATGTGTTTTCTTTTTCAGTAGCATTGCAATGGATGGATTCAGAACCTGATTCATGCTTTCTTGGCTTTGCCAAATGCCTGCTCAAATCCTGTAGCCATGCTCTGAATTAATCTGCTTACCCAAAGGCATTGCTGGAAAAATGGTTGTCCTTGGAGATTCCAGCCCCCTTCGCCTGGGAGAGATAAAGCCATCAGCATCTGGTATTAGCAGGAGGCTTGACAGGCTCTGAAATTAGAAGAAACTGGGCCAAAATCACTCTGGTTACCCCTAAATATCCCCAGCAAATGACCACCTCTGAAAAGCAGGGAGTTTTGAGATGGGAAGTCAGGAGCAAAGTGAATTTGGGGTGGTGTCAGGGGTGCCAGAGGTGTTACCAAGTTCAGAGCACCCACGAGCTGGATGTGCACAGCACCTCTGCATCAGAGCAGCTGCAGCACCCTGAGTGCACCCATAGCCAGCCCTGCCAGCCAGGGCCAGCAGCCCAGGGTACCTGACCCAATCCTGCACTGCACAGAGCAAGGGGTGGCATCCACCAGCTCTCCAGGGGCTCTTCAGGGGGCAGCTGGTACCATCAGAGCTACTTTGTAGAGTATCTCCTTCAGGTGCCCTCACTGTGACTTTTGGAAGTTAGATATTCACTCAGGTAGTCTTATTTTCTCACTAGATTCCCAGACTCCGTGCCTTTTTCTCTCTGCAGCTCCTGCAAACGTTTATTTTTTCCAGAAAAGCTTTCAGTTTCTTTCTGGCCGCAGTCTTTGCTGCGGAAACGTGCAAGAACATTTTCCTATGAGAAGACTAAAACTCTGAACTAAAGATTAAGAACTGGGTGTGCATATAATCTTAATTCCCCCCTGCATACTCTCAATTTTCTTAGTTCACAGGCAGACATCCTGAGTCACAGGCTATTTCATTCTGTTTAATAGTGCTAAATGGATTTTTCATCCCCTCATTCATCTGCTTTTTAAGCTCATTATGTTCTGGCATCGTGTTCTGCAGCAGTAATTTCTGATTCATGCACAGTATGAAAAGTTGTTCCCTTTTGATTGTTGTTAACTTTTTATCTGGGAATTTTTTTTAGAGCCCTGAGTTCTTCCGTGTGAGAAATAACAAGGCCTCTTTGCCATCTATGATTATACAGACCTGTATGGTCTACAAAAATCATGCTGATTCTTCCTATTTTATCAGAACCACTAAAGTTTCTGCTAGGTTGGATGAGGGAGGTGCCATCTAATTATAAAGACGGATGAAAGTTTGGGACTGACAGCATTCCTCCTTTCAAAGGCAAGAGAGCATTTTTCTTCACCCAGATGCTGACTCTCACCAAGTTTGTCACAAGTAAATGTCTTTGAATCATACTTTTGATGATTGACAGCTGGCCACATGTTCAAACTTGGAGAATGAAATCCAGAAGTTACCCAATTCCATGTAGTGAAGCAGAAATCAATTTGGTGAGACTTTCCCTGATGGCACAGGCTGCAGTAATACAGGGCAAGTTTCTGAAATACTCACTATTTTCTCTTTGTTGCTTTTGAGAAGAAATCAAGGTTTAATGCAATTAAGGAGAATGAATCAAATAGTTTCATGGAGCTGCAAAATGTAATGCTGTCAACCCACCTCCCTGAGAAACCATTCCTTTAGCAACCCACGCTCTTTTGTGTGTTCTTAGATCTTTTGTAGAGCCTTGAATCCTCCCTAAATTTGACAGCATTGTTCTGGCAGCCGTGGGAAGGGTGATGCTTAAAATTTCCTGTTTCAACGGGAATAAAAACTTACTGCCTTAAATGACCACATCTCCTCCTCCTCAGCATGTGCAAGAGGAGAAAACATAACAGTAGAATCTCAATGTTTTCCTCAAATGTTAAGGAGTTTCCTGTGAATGGGTATTTCATAAATGTTGGATCAATCTGCTTTCCTTTCAAAACAATTTAATTGTAGGCGTTACAGTAGGTGGTTTGTGTTTGGATTTAGTCATCAAGCCAAGACTCACTTGACCCTTCATGCCAGCAGAGGATTGACAGACTTAACCCCAAATTCCACCTGATTCCTGTACTTTGGTACTGAATAGTTTAACTTTATCCATCACATTTTTGTTTGAGATGGGGTTTTTTTTGCCATAGGACACATCAGTTCATATGCTCATGCTTTAATTCCCAACATTTTGTAGTTTAAAAGAACTTAGCAGTGATGATGCAAGTTTCCAAGGCTGATTTCCTCATTGCAAGTATTTATGTTTACCCAGTGGTTTAGTTCCTTATTATCATTTCAGATTAAAACCTCACTACTACCAACTAGGAATGATTTACCTGAAAATTCTTTCTTTTTCTAATATATCAGGGAAAATACTTTTGAAAGTATTCTTAATTTAGACTGAAAATTTTGGAACTTTGTTTTCATGTGGTTTTATTGGTGGAGATTTAGAGGTTTATTGCCTGACTTAAAAAATAAAAGCTCCTTTCAGAGAAACAGTCAATAGGTCTTCATGCCCTACAGAATCAGGCTATGACACACAAATAAAACAAAAAAATAACATGACATCTAAACAATGTGGTCTAACCAGAGGAAAATAACAGGCTCACAATTTTCTATGTGTCACTTGTGTTACCTTATGTAAGCAGTCCAGGATTTTGGAGCACGAGGGACAAATTTAGGTCCCATCCACACAAAGTTTGGCTACACTCTGGAAATCTGATCTGTGTGGGTGCAACTCATACCCTGCACAACACACCCCTTGCTCAGGGGCTGCTGCACAGGTGTGGGGTTCTTCCCACACAGATCACATCCCTGGATTTGGATCCTGGAGTACAAATGGATCAGGAGACAAGTGTTGTAACCTGGTCACCTCCCTGTGCTGTGGATGGGCACACTGCAGCTTCAGCTATAAAGTCATTCAACCACTAAATCTCTCAAAGAATCCCACTTTGTGTCTGTCTTGCTCTTTGGACTTCCAAATACAATCTGCAGTGCTAAAAGAAGAAAATTCCTGATAGCCAGTAAAGAGGAAAAACTGGGAGCTCAAGCTTTCCAAAAGGTTTCAGTATATTAAGATCTTATGTAAATAAGGATTGCAAAAAGACCCTGAAGAAGCTCGTACAGCTTTGAAGTAGAGATAGCAATCTCATTAATTTTCATTCAGAAATGAGGAGCAAATGCAATTTAGGAGAAGAAAACATCGTATGGGAATGAGGAAAATAGGAAGACTTGTGGAAAAGGTTAGAAGTTTATGATTTTGCCTGAAGAAGAAAACATAAAGGAACAACTGTGCATTATCTTAAAGGATAGAAAAATAAAATCTGATGTGCATTAACATTTACAGAAAATAAGAGGAAAAAATGCTGGAAAGGTCAAACTAAGCTTACATGGCTTCCAACCTTCTTACTTGATATTCCATGCTCTCTAGGTAACAGCCATAACCTGGCAACAGAAGCAGTATATTTATTATTTATTTATCTGGAGGCTTTGGTGTCCTTTGGGAAGCACTCATCAAAATCATCTGGGGACAGTTTGCAAGTGTATCAGGTCTAAGTCTGGTTCAGAGCTGAGATGCTTAAGATACATCAAGAAACTTTTATGATAAGAAGTAGCAGGAGAGAGAAATGCAATCACAGAACGTTTGAGGGGGAGCCAGGTTACCTAAAAATGGTGCAGAAAAATAGCAGTGTAGTTACAAGAGGAAGGATGAATCAAGACAGCAAGGTGGGAGGTTATAAGCCTGATGGGGTATCCATGTGAATGCCAAAGGCTGTCATTTTGGGCTTGGGAAACATCAAGTGTGTGCGGTGGTGTGAGGTGACAGACACACACAGAGGTAGCAGGAGCAGTGAGTAACCAGAGAACCAGAAAGCTGTTTTTCCAGCTATTCTGTGCCAGAGATGAACAAACAGCAAAAATAAGGAAGCTGCCTTATTATGTCAAGCCAAATGGCCAACCCCAAAAACTTAGTAACTGAGATGCTTTAATCAAACTAAAAATTGCTTTTTATTGGTAGTGGCCGCAGTCAAGGGCACCAACAGGTCTGCTCCTGCCAGCCTCACCTGAGACCCACCCACACCCCCTCTGCTCTTTAGTGCAGGAGCTCTCCTTAAGCTGAGGGCTGGGCTGAGCTCCTGCCTTTAAATCATGGGTGTGTTCAGTCCTGGTTTCACTCCTGTGTTAGAGCTGTGGTTCCAGACCAGCTTCCTGCTCCTGGAGGGAATCTGCTGGCAGCCCTTGGCCCTGCCTGCCCAGGTCCTGTGGGTCTGATGTTGCTCATTGCAAAGGCATGTTTGTGCTATTCCCTGGGGTTTGGCTGCAAGGGCACTATTGTTGGGTTTTGGTGTTTTCCAGCAATAATAATTTTTACTACACCCTTTTTCATGCCTTGGCTAAAAAAAACAGTGTTGTTGGAAAGTGTTCTGTGCTCAGAGTGAATATTGGGAGTCTTTAAAGGCTTTATGCCCAGAGGAGGGGCAGAGGGCCTGGTGGTGAGATGTGTTATTGTTATTTTTACAACTGGCTGTAGCTCTGGCAAGTGCAGCCAACTGGTTCTCCTTAGGCCAATGCCACCACCCTGGAATAAACACCTGGAAGTGGGAGGGAAATTCAGAATTCCATACAGGCTGCCTGCACTTCTTGGTAGTGTGTGCTAAATCTCTCTTGCTAATTAGTGTGTTTGAGCAACCTTTGGTTTCTAATATTGGTTACTTAGGCAGCAAAACATTAAATGTTTCACAGTTTCATCTTCTGGAGTGTTCTGCTACTTGTAATGAAATAAGGAGAAAGTTGGGCTTGTCTAAGGAAAGATGGGCAAGATTTTATGACAAATAAACGAAATGTCAGAGACTGGAGTGATAAAAAACATTGTTGCCAGTGCTGGAATCTGCTGGTAGCAAAGTGTCATCAGCACCAGGATGAGCTCTGCTTTCAAGGCTTGTGTGGCTTTCTAGTGCAATAAACCCTGCTAATAAATCAGTTTTCTTAGTGGACTTGCTCTTCACTGCTGCCAGATGGCAGCAAATTACCAAAGATTTTCTGTGTTCTGCTCCTCTTTCTGTGGAATCCTCCTCTTTCAAAACAAAATGGTGCTGATTCCACACTAGAAAAATGTGGAATCACCTCTGTAAAAGGCAAAGATTTGATTTAATGCGCCATATAGGCAAAGCAAATGAAGTTTTGTCCCTTATGTTCCTACTCCCTGTCATACTAGAAGCTTTTTATTTCTATGTGAATACTTGTGTTCTGTGCTGAAATGAGTGGTTATTTCTCTAGATAACTTGTGTGTCTGGGAAAAGTAAGTTTGTTATTTTTCTAGGACTTTATTTTGAACCTCCCTCTAGTCTCGAGATCCAAACCTGAGAACAACTCAGGTTATGCTGCATTACTGTAGAACACAAGGTACATGTGGATGGAAATTGCTAAATGGAGAGAACAAACAAATTTTTATTTTTATTTTTATTGTAAAGTTGCTGTTAACTTACCTTTATCTTTTGGTGAGTGAGAGCAGTCAGAGTTCATCTTCCAAGGTTGGATAAATGCTGTTTCCAATGTAGAATTATGCCTAAAAAGTTTTGTTGATTTTTTTTTTTTTTTAATTAAACAAAAAACCAAATATGGTGGGAGGGAGTTAAACTTCAAGCAGACATAGAACACACTAGAGAAAAACTTTGTGCTGTGTTGACTTACTAAATAATCCATTGTTGACTTGTTTTTGTATGTGTAGTATATGAACAAAAGAAATACCATGATGACAGTTTTGGAAAGGTTTTCTAATGAGAGCATAAGCACTACTAGATACCACTGAAAGCTGGGTGAACAGCCTGCATGCAATGAGCTTTCTTTCTCTGGGGCCTGCTGCCCCAGCACAGGCGGGAGAAATGGGCTGTGAAAACTCTGGGTGAAGGTTTTTAAAGTGGATTGGAGGTGTAAGTTGGTCACTCAGCCTCATTCAGGGAGGGATACCCAACACAAGTTCGAGGATTTTTTCTTATGCTGTAGCTTTCCACTACCTATTTTTCCACCTTATCAGGCAAAATTACCTCAGTTCAGCAATGTATGGAACACACTTTGTTTTCAATGATTCCTGTAAATGCCTGGGAATGACTGATGCTGCTCACCTGCGCCACGGATGTTGGAGACTCCAGGTGTGTATGTGGCAGCACCAGTCCTGGAGGAGGAGATGGTGCGGTTCGGACATATCTCTGCTCTCTGAACATATCTCTAACCTGAACTAGAGACGGGAATGACACTTTGTGAAGGCTCTCTAGGACCGCCCCTCAGGGATGCGGGGCCGCGTCCCTCACGGCGGGAACGTTTTCGCGCCCTCGGGCTCGGGCGCTCTCCCCTCACAGAAGAAGCGATGTTTTCCCTCACAGGAAGAGCTGTGTCACCCCTGGCTGTCAGGTGTGCTTCCCCTCACAGGAGGAGCGGCCTTTCTGCCCGCCGCTGTCGGCTGTTCTCCCCTCACACTCAGGGCTCTGCTCGGGGTGCCGGGGCCCGCCCCATCCACACGTGAGGCGGCCGCTTACGCGGTAAGCTTGAGCCTCTCACGCTCCCGTCCGGCCGCCGCTGGTTTGCGGAGCACCGGCGGCCGCCACAGCGGCTCTCCCTCCGCTGCTGCCATGTCCGCCCTGGCCAAAGCCTCCGGCGCGCTCAAATCCGTGGATTACGAGGTGTTCGGGCGGGTGCAAGGTAATGGCGGGCTGAGGGGGACCGGCGGGCCCGGGGCGGCGGCGGCACCGCGCGTGCGCGGGGCGGGAGCGGCCTGAGGGGAGGCGGGGGCCGGCGCTGCGTTCGCAGCGGGACGCGAGAGGTTTTGGGGCTTGGTTTGGTGTTTTGGGTTTTTTTTTTTTTTTTTTATTC